>JACBWV010000839.1:12112530-12212530 GCA_013435795.1 Chlamydomonas sp. ICE-L
GGGGTAGAAGGGACGGAGGTAGAGGCGGAGGTGGAGGTAGAGAGGGAGGTGGAGGTAGAGGGGGAGGGGGAGGTAGAGAGGGAGGTGGAGGTAGAGGGGGAGGGGGAGGTAGAGAGGGAGGTGGAGGTAGTAGAGGGGAGGTGAGAGGAGGGGGATGGGAGGGGAGGTAGAGAGGGAGGTGGAGGTAGAGAGGTAGATGGAGGTGGGGAGGGAGAGGGAGGTGGGAGGGAGGCAGAGAGGGAGAGGGAAGTGGAGGTGGAGGTCCTCGCGTGCGTCAGTGCTGTTGAAGGGTGGATGAGGAAAGGAAGGTGGAGAGGGAGGTGGAGGTGGAGGTCCTCAGGTGCGTCAGCGCTGTTGGACGGTGGAGGTACGTGGAGGTGGGTGTGTGTAGACGTTGAGGTGAGTGGAGGTGGAGGTGGGTAGAGGTGGGTGGGTGTAGACGTGGAGGCGTATGGAGGTCGATGTGGGTGGAGGTGAGTGGTGTGACGTGGGGTGTGGAGGGTGGAGGTGGGTGGAGGTGAGTGTGTGTAGACGTGGAGGTGTGTGGAGGTGGAGGTGGGTGGAGGTGAGTGTGTGTAGACGTGGAGGTGTGTGGAGGTGAGGGTGGGTGAGGGGAGTGGTGTGAGAGTGGAGGTGTGTGGAGGTGGAGGTGGGTGGAGGTGGAGGTGTGTAGACGTGGAGGTGTGTGGAGGTGGAGGTGGAGGTGGGTGGAGATGAAGAGGGAGGTCGAGAGGGAGGTTGAGGTGGAGGTCCTCAGGTGCGTCAGTGCAAACACCGTTCGGAACGGGGTGGCTCTATCGTAGAGCGATCCCGGATCAAACGGAAGCAGGTGCGGGGTCTTATCAGGTTGCTGGTTCGAATCCCATCAAGGTCACCTGGGTCCACCCGGAGGGTCGTCGACCGGCATGGTAACTGTGTTCTAGGTGTGATGTAAGCCCGTCCATTGCATACTTACGAGCCGGTTCCCTTAACCCCACGTCCTTAGAAGTAGCATAGTGACATATCTTGGAAGTTAAGATTTTGTTTCTTCCAGTGAACACACAAACATACAAACACACACGCACCCACGCACCCACACACCTAACACGCACACACACCCACACACACATACTCACACGCACCCACACAACTAACATGCACACACAAACACACACATACACATGCACCCACACACCTTACACGCACACACAGACGCACACACATACACACACGCACCCCTACACCTAACACGCACACGTACACACACACAGACACACACACACCTAACACACACACACCTAACACGCACGAACACACAGACACACAAGCGCACACACATCTACCATGCGCACACACATGCACATACACACACGCACCCTCACACAAACACACACACAAACACACTCAAACACACACAAATACACACACACACATACACACACACCTAACAAGCACACACATATACACACACACTCACACCTAACGCGCAAACACAAACACACACATGCGTCCACGCACCTAACACACACAAGCCCACACACGAATACACACACGCACCCGCACATCTAACACGCACACACAAACACACACATACACACATGCACCCACACACCTAACACGCACACACAGACACACACATATACACACACACACCTAACACACACACAGAAACACACACACATATACCCAACACGCACACGCACACACACAACAAAACACACATACACACACGCACATCTAACAGCACACACAATACACACACACACACGCAAACACACACACATACACACACACACACACACACACAAACACACATACACACACACGCACACACCTAACACGCACACCCACACACACATACACACATAAACACACACCTAACACGCACACACACACATATACACACACACACCCGCACATCTAACACGCACACACGCACACACACATACACACACACCTAACACACACAGAAACACACACCCATATACCCAACACGCACACGCACACACACATACACACACGCACATCTAACATGCACACACACACATACACACACACGCAAACACACACAAACACACACGCACACACACTCAAACACACACCCACGCACCCACGCACACACATACACACACACTCACACACCTAACACGCACACCCACACACACACACATAAACACACACATAACACGCACACACAAACATATAAACACGCACCCACAACCTAACGCGCAAACAAAAACACAAACACATACAAACATGCACCCACACACCTAACACACACAAACACACACACACCCCCACACCTAACAGGCACAAAGACACACACAGACACACACATACCTTACACACACCCACACACCTAACACGCACGCACACACAGACACACACGTACACACACATCTACCATGCACACACACACATACACATACACACACGCACCCACACACACACAAACACACGCACAAACACACACAAACACACACACGCACACACACACCTAACCTGCACACCTAACACACACACATACACACACACCTAACACGCACACACATATACACACACACTCACACCTTACGCGCAAACAAAAACACACATGCACCCACACACGTAACACACACAAGCCCACACATGAATACACAACCGCACCCGCACATCTAACACGCACACACACACATACACACATGCACCCACACCTAACACACACACAGACACCCACACCCACACACCTGACACACACACACAACACGCACACACACATACACACACCCACACACACATCTAACATGCACCCACCCACACACATACACCCCCCCACACCCACACACACATACACATACACCCCCCCACCCACACACATACACATACACCCACTCACACACGCATACACATACACCCACACCCACACACACAAACACACACACACACACTCAAACACACACCCACGCACACACAAACACACATACACGCACACTCACATGCCCACCATGCACACACACATACACATTTAAACACGCACCTAACACGCACACACATACACAAACACACACACATATACACACGCACCCACGCACCTAACGCGCAAACACAAACACACATCCACCCACACACCTAACACACACAAACACACACATACACACACGCACCCACACATCTCACACGCACACACAAACACAAACATGCGCACACACCCATACACCTAACACACATACACACCTAACACACACTTGCAAACACAAATATACACACGCACGCACACACCTAACACGCAAACACAAACGCACACACATTTCCACATTTCCACACGCACTTGCACACCTAAGACACATATATCCCCACACACACCCACACACCCACACACACACACACACACGCAAGCAACCACATGCACCCACCCATCTGCCCACAGGCAGCGTGTGTAGGATCTTGAAACAGCTATGAGCGATGCCAAGGCGCATGAAGCGTCACTTACCACACACACACACACACACACACGTGCAAGCAACGACACGCACCCACCCATCTCCCCACAGGCAGGGTACCGGATCTGAAACAGCTCCTGAGGATGCCAAGGAGCATGAAGCGTCACTTTACCCACACACACACACACGCAAGCAAACCACAACGTACCACCCACTAGCCCACAGGCGCTTGTTTAGGACGTGAAACAGCTCTGAGCGATGCCAAAGCGCATGAAGCGTCACTTACCACACACACACACACACACCCATCTGTCCACAGGCTTACCACACACACACACACACACACACACTCAAGCAAGCAATCACATTCACCACCCATCTGCTTACAGGCAGCGTGTGCAGGATATTGGAAACGCTCGAGCATGCCAGACGCATGAGGTCACTTACCACCAACACACACACCAAAAAAACATGCAAGTCCAAAATGCACACAACCCATCTGCACACAGGCAGGTGTGCAGGGATCTTAAAGCCTATGAGCGCTTGTTTAGGACGATTGAAGGGTCACTTACCAAGAAGGTGGCGGAGCTGGGAGAGGTCAAGTTGCGTGAAGCGTCACTTTCCAAAGAACTGGAAGAGGCCGCGGCGCGTGAAGCGTCACTTACCAAGGAGGTGGGAGATCTGCGCGAGAGGCTGTGCCGTGCGGAAAGGAGGATGGATGCGGGGTGAGTATGTGGACAGAGTGACTCTCTGTGTATGCCAACACCAAACTAGCTCAGAGAAGATGTGCCTGGGGGAACATAAGGGCGGCTGCTGAGGGATGCCATTATTAAGGTGGTGGGGGGTGGGGTGGGGGCAGAGGTGGGGACGAGTGTGTGGGGTGTGGGGTGGGGGTGTGGGGTGGGATCTGCGTGAGAAGAAGAAGAAGGCTGTGCCTGGGGGAACAAGTGGGGATGCTGAGGGTGCATTAAGTGTGTGAGTGGGGGGTGTGGGGATGTGGGGGGGATGGGGCAGTGTGTGTATGTGGTGTGTTGTGTGGTGGGGGGGGGGGGGCGGGGAGAGGATCTGATAAGAAGCTGGCCAGGGTGAGGACAAGTGGCTGCTGCGAGGGAGCCACTAAGGGGGTGGGGGTGTGGATGGTGGTGTGGGGGGGTTTGGGTATGTGGAGGGGGAGAGATATGGGAGAAGCTGGTCCTGGGGGAACAAGTGGCATGCTGCCAAGGGAGCTATTCAGGGGGGGGAGTTTGGTTGTGATGGTGGTGGGGTGGGTGTGTGTGGTGGTGGTGTGATGTGTGTGTGGGGGGGGTGTTGTGGGGGGGGGGGGGGGGGTGGTGTGGGGGGGGTGGGGGGATATAGGCGGGGGTGGGGGGGAGGGGGAGCGGGGGGTGGGGGGGGGGGGGGGGGGAAGTGTGCGGGATGTGTGTGTGTGTGGGGGGGGGGGGGGGGGGGGGGGTGGGGGGGGGGGGGGGGGGGGGGGGCCCCCCAGTGGGGTATGGTGTGTTGTTTGTTTGTGTGTGTGCTGCTTTGAAGGACCACTGTGCTGATGCTGCGCAGCTCCAAGCTTTCGAATTCAAATTCAAAATCAAATTATTTTGTGTGCCCTGCCCCCTGTGCCGCTTTGAAGGACCTCCGAGCTGATGCTGCGCAGCTCCAAGCTTTCAAATTCAAATTCAAAATCAAATTATTTTGTGTGCCCTGCCCCCTGTGCCGCTTTGAAGGACCTCCGAGCTGAGGCTGCGCAGCTCCAAGCTTTTCTTCTTGATGCAAAGGCCAGTAATGTGAACGGCATGCTGAAGGTGTTAGAGAGTGGAGCTGCTCTACGACGCTCAAATGAAGGGGTGGAAGAACCTGTTCTTTACTTTGCGGAGGTGAGGGCCTGGTTGTCTGTTGGACTGTATGTGGACCTGGCGTGTCCTATGGCTCGGGGATTGGAAAGTGAAGGCCTTGGTCTGTCTATTGGCTCGGTATTGGTAAGTGAGGCCTTGGTCTGTCTATTGGCTCGGCATTGATAAGTGAGGCCTTGGTCTGTCTATTGGCTCGGTATTGGTAAGTAAGGCCTTGGTCTGTCTATTGGCTCGGTATTGGCAAGTGAGGCCTTGGTCTGTCTATTGGCTCGGTATTGGTAAGTGAGGGCCGTGTTTGGTCTATGGCGCGGTATACTGGCAAGTGAGGCCTTGGTCTGTCTATTGGCTCGGTATTGGTAAGTGAGGCCTTGGTTTGTCTGTTGGCCTGGTATGTTGACCTTGGTCTGTCCATTCCTTCTGTCACCCTCACTCCTCACCCTCACCACTCACCCTCACCCCCCACCACAGTCTTTGGCCAGGTATGTTCGAGGGCTGTGGCTGGCTGTATGGCTGACCCAAACTAGACCCTCATCCCTCACCCTCACCCCTCACCTCACCCTCACCTCTCACCCTCACCCTCACCACTCATCCTCACCACTCACCCCTGCTCCCACCACAGTCTTTGGCCAGGTATGTTTTAGGGCTGTGAGACTGGATGTTATGGCTGACCAAAAATTAGACATCATCACACTCACCCTCATCACTCACCTCTACCTCACCTAACCCCTTGCCCCCACCACGTCTTTGGCCAGGAGTTCGAGGCTGGGCGGGCTGTGGTGATCGAGACTGAAGTGAGAGAGGCTTCACTGCGCCGCTCATGTGCTGAAGCCACGTACCTAGAGAGCCAGTCACGGCGGCTGTTGGCGGAGGCAAGAGAAGAACAGGTAGGCTCATGAGGTGGTGGGCAGGGGATATATAGGGGTACCGTTATACGGAGGGTGGGAGGGGGGAGGTGTGGCAGGGCGGATGGCGGATGGCGTGGAATGTGAAAGTGATTGATTTTGAACCAAACAGACCACATTACCTAGAGAGCCCGTCACGGAGGCTGTTGGCTGAGGAAAGAAAGGAGAAGAAAAGGTTAGCTCATGAGTGATGGGCAGGGGATGGCAATGCGAAAAGATGGGGCAGGTGAAATTGACAGGACCACGACCTATGACCAATACTAGACCACATACCTAGGAGCCAGTCAGGCGGCTGTTGGCAGAGGCAAGAGAAGAACCGATCGGCATATGAGTTGGTGGGCAGGGGACAGGGTGTGCAATGGAAAGATGTGGCGGAAGTGTTGAATCTGACAGACCACCTACCTAGAGAGCATGGCACGGTGTTGGAGGCAGAGGCTAGAGAGGAAGAGGTAGCATATGAGGTGGGGGGCCAAGGGGGGGATAGATTGGGGGTTACCGTATGTAGGGAGGTGGGGGAGGAGAGATGATTGTATGGCAATTGAAGATGGGGAGGTGGAAATGATTTTTGAAACCAATGACCACATACCTAGAGAGACCAGTCACGGCGGACCTGTTGGCGGCGGATGTTGGCAGAGGAGTCCTAGAGAGGAAGAGGTAGGAACTGAAGGTGGTGGGCAGGGGGTGGTGGGCAGGGGCAGATAGGGGACTGTATATCGGAGGGGGGGAGTGGAGGGGGATGGTGAGTCAGCGGGGATAGATGGCGGGGGGGGTGGAGGTGGGACCTATGTGGGAGGGGGGAGAGAGGGTTTAGTGCAGATGGATAGATGGGGGCAGGGAATGAAAATTGATTTTGAAACCACGGAACCACAACCTAAGAGCCAGTCGCGGGGGTTGTGGTTGGCAGAGGCAGACAGGGACAGGTAGGGACATGAGGTGGTTGGGCAGGGGATAGATGGGCGTGTATGGGTATGTGAGAGAGGGGGGAGATGGGGGCAGGTGAATTGATTTGAAACCAAAGGACCAAATACCTAGAGAGCACCAGTCGCGGCGGTTGTGTTGCAGAGGGCAAGAACAGGGGACAGGGTAGCGAGACATGAGGGGTGGTGGCAGGGGAGCGATGGGGTATGTAGAGAGAGGGAGATGGGGGGAAGGGGAAATTGATTTTGAAACCAACGGACCACATACATAGAGAGCCAGCGCGGCGGTTGTTGTTGGCAGAGGCAAGCAGAGGCAAGACCGGGACAGTGTAGGGACATGAAGTTGGTGGGCAGGGGATGGGGATAGATGGGGGTATTGTAGAGAGGGGGGAGATGGGGGCCAGGTGAATGAAATTGCTTTTGAAACCAACGGACCAAAACCTAGGAAGAGCCAGAGTCGCGGGCGGTGTTGTTGGCAGAGGCAAAAGACAGGGAAAAGTTAAAGGAAATGACATGGGGGTGTGGGGAAGGGGATTTGAGATGGGTGGGGTATTGTTAGAGAGGGGGGAGAGGGGGGAGGTGATAATGCTTTTGGAACCAACCAGACCACATACTAGAGAGGCCAGTCACGGAGGCTGCACGGCAGAGGCAAGAGAGAAACAGGTAGGGACATGAGGTTGGGGGCAGGGGATAGATAGGGGGGGTACTGTATACCGAGGGGGAAGGTGGTAGGCAAATAGATTGGGATGGGGGCATCGTATTTATGGATGGTAGGGGTGATATGGCGGTATGTTGCAAGGAAAAGTGGCGGCAGGTGAAAGTTGATTTTGAAACAACGACCACATCCTGAGAGCCAGTCCACGGCGGCGGTTGGTGAGGCAAAAGCGGAAGAACAGGTAGGTCATTGAGGTGATGGGGGCAGGGGAATGGGCAATGAAAGATGGCGGCGCAGGGAATGACAGACCACGTACCTAGCCACCCTACCTAAGACCAATACCTAGAGAGCCAGTCACGGCGGCTGTGCAGAGGCAAGAGAAAGAAGCACAGATCGGCCATCTGAGTGGGGGGCAGGGGATATGCAATGGAAAGATGGCGGCAGGTGAATTTGACAGACCACATACCTAGAGAGCCTGGCACGGCTGTTGGCAGAGGCTAGAGAGGAAGAGGTAGGCATATGAGGTGGTGGGCAGGGGAATAGATGGGGTACCGTATGTAGGGAGGGGGGAGATGATTGTATGTGCAATTGAAAGATGGGGGCAGGTGAAATTGATTTTGAAACCAACTGACCACATACCTAGAGAGCCAGTCACGGCGGCTGTTGGCAGAGGCTAGAGAGGAAGAGGTAGGCACATGAGGTGGTGGGCAGGGGATAGATAGGGGTACTGTATATCGGAGGGGGGAGGTGGTCAGCAGGGGATAGATGGGGGTACTGTATGTCGGGAGGGGGGAGATGAGGGTATGTGCAATGGATAGATGGGGGCAGGTGAGAAAGTGATTTTGAACAACGGAAAACCAATACTAGAGAAGCCAGTCGCGCGGTTGTTGTGGCAGAGGCAAGACAGGGGACAGGTAAGGACATGAGGGGGTGGGCAGGGGATCGATGGGGGTTAGTAGAGAGGGGGGCTGGGGGAAGGTGAAATGATTTTGAAAACCAACGGACCACATACCTAGGAGAGCAGTCGCGGCGGGTTGTAGTTGGCAGAGGCAAAGACAGGGACAGGTAGGGACATGAGGTGGTGGGCAGGGGGAGAATGGGGGTATGTAGCAGAGAGGGAGATGGGCAGGTGAAATTGATTTTGAAACCAACGGACCACATACCTAGAGAGCCAGTCGCGGCGGTTGTTGTTGGCAGAGGCAAGACAGGGACAGGTAGGGACATGAGGTGGTGGGCAGGGGATAGATGGGGTATGTAGAGAGGGGGGAGGGGAGGGGGGACAGGTGAATTGATTCTTGAAACCAACGGACCACATACCTAGAGAGCCAGTCGCGGCGGTTGTTGTTGGCAGAGGCAAGACAGGGACAGGTAGGGACATGAGGTGGTGGGCAGGGGATAGATGGGGTATGTAGAGAGGGGGGAGATGGGGGCAGGTGAAATTGCTTTTGGAACCAACAGACCACATACCTAGAGAGCCAGTCACGGAGGCTGCTGGCAGAGGCAAGAGATGGACGGTAGGTACATGGGTGGTGGGCAGTGGGATAGATAGGGAGGGTACTGTTATACGGAGGGAAGAGGGGGGATATGGTGGTAGGAAGGAGATAGATGGGGGATCGGTACTTGTAGGTAGGGGTATATGGACGGTATGTGCAATGGAAAGTTTGGCGGCAGTCAGCAGTGAGGCAGGTTGAAGTTGTTTTGAAAACCAACAGACCACATACCTAGAGAGCCCAGTCACGGCGCTGGTGGCTGAGGCAAGAGAAGAAACCAGGTAGATCATGAGGTTGATGGGCAGGATGATGCAATGGTGGAAAGATGGCGGCAGTGTGAAATGACAGACCACCGTACCATAGACCACATACCTCGACCACATACCTAGAGAAGCAGTCACGGCGGCTGTTGGCAGATGGCAAGGAGAAGCAAACAGATCGGCATATGAGTTGGTGGGGCAGGGGGGCAGGGAATGCAATGGAAAGATGGCGCGGCAGGTGAATTTGACGACACATACCTAGAGAGCCTGGCACGGCTGGGGGCTGTTGGCAGAGGCTAGAGAGGAAGAGGGTTAGGATTGAGGTGGTGGGCAGGGATAGATGGGGTACCGTATGTAGGGACGGGGGGAGATGATGTAATGTGCAATGAAAGATGGGGGAAGGTGAATGAAATTGATTTTGAAACCAAATGACCACATACCTAGAGAGCCTCACGGCTGCGGCTTTGCCGAGGCTTAGAGAGGAAGAGGGTAGGCACATGATTGGTGGTGGGGCAGGGGATCAGGGGAAGATAGGGGGGTACTGTATATGGAGGGGGGGGTGGTCAGCAGGGTAGATGGGGGGGGGTACTGTATGCGGGCGGGGGAGATGAGGGTATGGGCAATGGAATAGATGGGGGGCAGGGTGATAAATTGATTTTTGAAACCAACGGACCACATACCTAGAGAGCCATCGCGGCGGGGTGGTTGTTGGCAGTAGAGCAAGACCGGACGGTAAAGGACATGCGGTGGTGGGCAGGGGATGATAGATGGGGATGTAGAGAGGGGGGGAGATTGGGGGCAGGTTGAAATTGATTTTGAAACCAACGGACACATCCTAGAGAGCCAGTCGCGGCGGTTGTTGTTGGCAGAGGCCAGAAAGGGAAGGTAGGGAGGGACACATGAAGTGGTGGGCAGGGGGAGATGGGGTATGTAGAGAGAGGGGAGATTGGGGCAGGTGAAAATTGATTTGTTGAAACCAACGGACCACATACCTAGAGAGCCAGTCGCGGCGGTTGTTGTTGGCAGAGGCAAGACAGGGACAGGTAGGTACATGAGGTGGTGGGCAGGGGATAGATGGGGTATGTAGAGAGGGGGGAGATGGGGGCAGGTGAAATTGCTTTTGGAACCAACAGACCACATACCTAGAGAGCCAGTCACGGAGGCTGCTGGCAGAGGCAAGAGAGGAACAGGTAGGTACATGAGGTGGTGGGCAGGGGATAGATAGGGGTACTGTATACCGGAGGGGGAAGGTGGTAGGCAGGAGATAGATGGGGGCATCGTATGTAGGTAGGGGTGATATGGCGGTATGTGCAATGGAAAGTTGGCGGCAGGTGAAGTTGATTTTGAAACCAACAGACCACATACCTAGAGAGCCAGTCACGGCGGCTGTTGGCTGAGGCAAGAGAAGAACAGGTAGGCTCATGAGGTGATGGGCAGGGGATGTGCAATGGAAAGATGGCGGCAGGTGAAATTGACAGACCACGTACCTAGACCACATACCTAGACCACATACCTAGAGAGCCAGTCACGGCGGCTGTTGGCAGAGGCAAGAGAAGAACAGATCGGCATATGAGTTGGTGGGCAGGGGATATGCAATGGAAAGATGGCGGCAGGTGAATTTGACAGACCACATACCTAGAGAGCCTGGCACGGCTGTTGGCAGAGGCTAGAGAGGAAGAGGTAGGCATATGAGGTGGTGGGCAGGGGATAGATGGGGGTACCGTATGTAGGGAGGGGGGAGATGATTGTATGTGCAATTGAAAGATGGGGGCAGGTGAAATTGATTTTGAAACCAACTGACCACATACCTAGAGAGCCAGTCACGGCGGCTGTTGGCAGAGGCTAGAGAGGAAGAGGTAGGCACATGAGGTGGTGGGCAGGGGATAGATAGGGGTACTGTATATCGGAGGGGGGAGGTGGTCAGCAGGGGATAGATGGGGGTACTGTATGTCGGGAGGGGGGAGATGAGGGTATGTGCAATGGATAGATGGGGGCAGGTGAAATTGATTTTGAAACCAACGGACCACATACCTAGAGAGCCAGTCGCGGCGGTTGTTGTTGGCAGAGGCAAGACAGGGACAGGTAAGGACATGAGGTGGTGGGCAGGGGATAGATGGGGTATGTAGAGAGGGGGAGATGGGGGCAGGTGAAATTGATTTTGAAACCAACGGACCACATACCTAGAGAGCCAGTCGCGGCGGTTGTGTTGGCAGAAGAGCAAGACAGGGACAGGTAGGGACATGAGGTGGTGGGAGGGGATAGATGGGGTATGTAGAGAGAGGGGAGATGGGGCAGGTGAAATGATTTTGAAAACCAACGGACCCACATACCTAGAGAGCAGTCGCGGGGCGGGTGTTGTTGGCAGAGGGGCAAGACAGGGACAGGTAGGGACATGAGGTGGTGGGCAGGGGATAGATGGGGGATGTAGAGAGGGGGAGAGGGGGGGGAGGTGTGAGTGAAAATGCTTTTGGAAACAAACAGACCACATACCTGAGAGACCGTACGGAGGCTGATGGCCAGGCACAGAGGCAAGAGAGGAACAGGTAGGTACATGAGGTGGTGGGCAGGGGATAGATAGGGGTACTGTATACCGGAGGGGGGAGGTGGTAGGCAGGAGATAGATGGGGGCATCGTATGTAGGTAGGGGTGATATGGCGGTATGTGCAATGGAAAAGTTTGGCGGCAGGTGAAGTTGATTTTGAAACCAACAGACCACATACCTAGAGAGCCAGTCACGGCGGCTGTTGGCAGAGGCAAGAGAAGAAACAGGTGGTATTTGAGAGGTGCTGGGGCGGGGATTGTGCAATGGAATGGAAAGATGGCGGCAGGTGAAATTGACAGACCACGTACCTAGACCACATACCTAGACCACATACCTAGAGAGCCAGTCCGCGGCTGTTGTCAGAGCAAAGAAGAACACAGATCGGATATGGTGGTACGGCAGGGGAAGTATGCAATGGAAAGATGGCGGCAGGTGAATTGACAGACCACATACCTAGAGAGCCTGGCACGGCTGTTGGCAGAGGCTAGAGAGGAAGAGGTAGGTAAGAGTAGGCATATGAGGTGGTGGAAGGGGATAGATGGGGGGGGAGTTACCGTATGTAGGGAGGGGGCGAGCTGATTGTATGTGCAATAATGAAGAGGGGGGCCAGGTTGAATGAAATTGATTTTGAAACCAATGACCCACATAAATAGAGAGCAGTAAGGCGGAGGTTGCAGAGGCTAGAGAGGAAGAGGTAGGCACCATGAGGTGGTGTGGCAGGGATAGATAGGGGTACTGTATATCGGAGGGGGGGGAGGGTGGTCAGCAGGGGGATAGATGGGGTTGTTACTGATGTCGGGAGGGGGGAGATGAGGGTATGTGCAATGGATGATGGGGGCAGGTAAATTGATTTGATGAAACCAAAACGGACCACTACCTAGAGCAGCCAGTCGCGGCGGGGTTGGTTGTTGTGGACAGAGGCAGAACAGGGACAGGGAAGGACATGAGGTGGTGTGCAGGGGAAGATGGGGGTATGTAGTGAGGGGAGATGGGGGCAGGTGAATTGATTTTGAAACCAACGGGACCACATACCTGAGAGGCCAGTCGCGGAGGGTTGCGGTGGGTTGTTGTGGTTCGGTGTTGATTGGCAGAGGAAAAAGCAGGGACAGGTAGGGAAATGAGGTGGTGGGCGGGGATATAGAGGGGTATGTAGAGAGAGGGGAGATGGGGGGGGCGGGCAGGTCCGAAATTGATTTTGAAACCAAGGACCAAGACCTAGAGAGCAGTGCGTGCGGTTGGCGGTGTTGTTTGGCAGAGGCAAGACCAAGACAGGGAAGGTAGGGCCATGAGGTGTGTGGGCAGGGGATAGATGGGGTATGTAGAGAGGGGGGAGATGGGGGCAGGTGAAATTGATTTTGAAACCAACGGACCACAAACCTAGAGAGCCAGTCGCGGCGGTTGTTGTTGGCAGAGGCAAGACAGGGACAGGTAGGGAATGAGGGGTGGGGCAGGGGATAGATGGGGTATGTTAGAGAGGGGGGGAGATGGGGGCAGGTGTGAAATTGGCGTTGGGAACCAACAGACCACATACCTAGAGAGCAGTCTACGGAGGTGCTGGCCGAGTGCAGATAGGAACATGGGAGGTATCATGAGGTGGGGGAGGGGATAGATAGGGGTACTGATACAGGAGGGGGGGAGGAAAGGGGGTAGGCAGGAGAATATGGGGGCATCGTATGTAGGTAGGGGTGATATGGCGGGTATGGTATGTGCAAGGGAAAAGTGGCGGGCAGGTGAAAGGTTGTTTTGAAACCAACAGACCACATACCTAGAGAGCAGTCACGGCCGCTGTTGGCTGAGGCAAGAGAGAAAGACCAGGTAGCTATGAGGGATGGGCAGGGGATGGTGATGGGCAGGGGAGTGCCCATGGAAATGGAAGATGGCGGCAGGTGTTGATGAATGAATGAAATTGACAGACCACGTACCTAGACCAATACTAACCACATACCTAAGAGGCCAGTCACGGCGGCCTGGTTGGCAGAGGCCAAGAGAAGAACAGATCGCATAGAGTTGGTGGGAAGGGGCTATGCAACGGAAAGATGAGGCAGGTGAAATTTGACAGACCACCTACCTAGAGAGCCTGGCACGGTGTTGTCAGGAGGATAGAGAGGAAGAGGTAGGCATATGAGGTGGGGAGGCCAGGGGATAGATGGGTGGGTGGGGTACGTATGTAGGGAGGGGGGGAGAGGAGTATGTGCAATTGAAAAGAGGGGGCAGGTGGGAATGATTTGAAACCAACTGACCACAAACCAGAGACCAGTCACGGCGGCTGTTGGAAGAGGCTTATCGGGAAAGAGGTAGGCAGGTAGGCACATGAGGTGGTGGCAGGCGGATTAGATAGGGGTACTGTATATGGAGGCGGGGGGAGGTGGTCAGCAGGGGTAGATGGGGGTACTGTATGTCGGGGAGGGGGAGAGGGAGATGAGGGTATGTTGCAATTGGATAGATTGGGGCAGTGAAATTGATTTTGAAAACCAACGGGACCACATACCTAGAGAAGCCAGACATCCGGGCGGTGTTGGGTGTTGTTGGCAGATGGCAAGACAGGGCCAGGTAAGGGAAATGGGTGGTGGGCAGGGGGGATTAGATGGGTATGTAGTGAGGGGGGAGATGGGGGCAGGTGAAGAAAATTTATTTTTTGAAACCACACGGACCACATACTAGAGAGACAGTCGCGGCGGTTGTGTTGCAGAGGCAAGACGGGGGCAGGTAGGGACCTGGGTGGTGGGCAGGGGAAGGGATAGATGGGGGATGATAGAGAGAGGGGAGATGTGGGCAGGTGAATTGATTTTGAAACCAACGGACCCACAACCCTAGAGAGCAGTCGCGGGCGGTTGTTGTTGGCAGAGGCAAGACAGGGACAGGTAGGGACATGATGGTGTGTGGGCAGGCGGATAGATGGGGTGGGTATGTAGAAGGGGGAGATGGGGGCAGGTGGAAATTGATTTGAAACCAAAGGCCACATACCTAGAGAGCCAGTCGACGGCGGTTGGGGTTTTTGGGGCGGGGGGGGGTTGTTGTTGGCAGAGGCAAGACATGGACAGGTAGGGCCATGAGGTTGGTGGGCAGGGATAGATGGGGCATGTAGAGAGGGGGGAGATGGGGAGGGGAGATGGGGGCAGGTGTGAAAGTGCTATTGGAAACCAACAGATAATACTAGAGAGCCAGTCACGGAGGGTGCTGAAGAGGATAAGAGAAGGAACAGTAGGTACATCGAGGTTGGTGGGCAGGGGGTAGATAGGGGGTACTGTTAACCGGAGGGGGGAGGTGTAGGAGGGGATAGATGGGGGCATCGTATGTAGGTAGGGGTGATATGGCGGTATGTGCAATGGAAAGATGGCGGCAGGTGAAGTTGATTTTTTTTGAAACAACAGAACCACATACCTAGAGGCCAGTCACGGCGGCTGTTGGGCTGAGTGGCAAGAGAAGGAACAGGGTAGGCTCATGAGGGTTGATGGGCACAGGGTATGTGCAATTTGGAAAAGATGGCGGCAGGTGTGACCGGCAGGTGAAAATGGACCGACAACGTACCTAGACCACATACCTAGACCACATACCTAGAGAGCCAGTCACGGCGGCTGTTGGCAGAGGCAAGAGAAGAACAGATCGGCATATGAGTTGGTGGGCAGGGGATGTGCAATGGAAAGATGGCGGCAGGTGAATTTGACAGACCACATACCTAGAGAGCCTGGCACGGCTGTTGGCAGAGGCTAGAGAGGAAGAGGTAGGGAATGATGAGTGGTGGTGGGCAGGGAATAGATGGGGGGGGTGCGTCGTACCTTATGTGGGAGGGGGCGAGATGGATGGTATGTGCAATTGAAAGATGGGGGCAGGTGAAATTGATTTTGAAACCAACTGACCACATACCTAGAGAGCCAGTCACGGCGGATGTTGGCAGAGGCTTAGAGAGGAAGCATGCTCGACCTACCTATCCGCCTTCGTGTCGGTGAGGGAAAAGGTTTTTTTCCCTTTCCGTTCTTTTCTCCCTATAATGTTCTTTTCATGTTTCTTCGTGTTCTTTTGCTGCTTGTTTTTTGCTCTTTCTTCCCCTAGTTGTAGTGTTCTCCCCCTTTTTTTTTTCCGTTACTCTTGCTCGATGCTTATTCCATTCGCTGGTCTTGCCTCCTACACGTTTCTGTTTTGCTTTTGTCGCCTCCTCTCCTTTCCTATTTTCTGTTGTGTGTGCTTCTCCATGGCCTCTCGTACATTTTTTTGTTCCTGCGCTTTCCGTCTCGCCTTTTTTTCTCGTGAGCGACAGTGCGTCGACTTTCACTTTTGTTTCCCTTTGGGTTTCATTTGTCTTTTCGTTTCTCTCATTTACCCTATATCCCTTTGTTTTTCTTCGGTTCTCTTTTCCTAATCATTTCTTTTCTTCTTTTTTTGTTATTTGCCTTTTCCCCCTATTTGTTGGTTGTCGTTTGTTCCTATTTCCTTGTTTATGTAACCTGTTTTAACGTCCGTTTTCTTGGGACTGGTTTTACTGTCATCAGTCAGCTGTCTCTTTCTGTCCTCCGCTGCATTTTTTGTGCCGATCTCGGTTTCTTCTTCGTTTGCATGGTGTCTCTGCCTGGTTCGTTTTAGTTTGGATCTTACTCTACTTGTCTTTCCGCCTGTGGCCCGTTTTTTTGTCTGGGAAGTCCTTCCCCTTCTCTATTGGGTATCTTTTGCTGATAGATCCTGCAGTTTATCTATTTGGGGGGATAGATGGGGGTTACCGATGTCGGGAGGGGGGAGATGAGGGTATGGAATGATAGATTGGGGCGCAGGTGTGTGAATGAAAATGATTTTGAAACAACGGGACCACTACTAGAGGCAGCGCGGGCCGGTGTTGTTGGGCAGAGGCAAGACAGGGACAGGTAGGGACATGAGGTGGTGGGCAGGGGATAGATGGGGTATGTAGAGAGGGGGGAGATGGGGGCAGGTGAAATTGATTTTGAAACCAACGGACCACATACCTAGAGAGCCAGTCGCGGCGGTTGTTGTTGGCAGAGGCAAGACAGGGACAGGTAGGGACATGAGGTGGTGGGCAGGGGATAGATGGGGTATGTAGAGAGGGGGGAGATGGGGGCAGTTGAAGGTGAAACTGTTTTGCAACCAACACGACCAATACAATAAGAGAGCAGTCGCGGCGGTTGTTGTTGGCAAGAGGCACAAGGACAAGGGGACAGGTAGGGACCGATGGGTGGTGGCAGGGGGATGCAGGGATAGATTTTTGGGGTATGTAGAGGAGGGGGGAGAGGGGCAGGTGGGGAAATTGATTTGAAACCAACGGACCAAATTACCTAGAGAGAGCCACGTCGCGGCGGGTGTGTTGGCAGAGGCAAGACAGGGACAGGTAGGGACATGAGGTGGTGGGCAGGGGATAGATGGGGTATGTAGAGAGGGGGGAGATGGGGGCAGGTGAAATTGCTTTTGGAACCAACAGACCACATACCTAGAGAGCCAGTCACGGAGGCTGCTGGCAGAGGCAAGAGAGGAACAGGTAGGTACATGAGGTGGTGGGCAGGGGATAGATAGGGGTACTGTATACCGGAGGGGGGAGGTGGTAGGCAGGAGATAGATGGGGGCATCGTATGTAGGTAGGGGTGATATGGCGGTATGTGCAATGGAAAGATGGCGGCAGGTGAAGTTGATTTTGATGCCAACAGACCACAACACACACATACATGCAGGTGGCCACGCAGCGCGCTCTACTGAATCAGATGCGGCGAATGCAAACGCTGGAAGAGATGCGACTAGGAGATGTGATGGTACGCATTCTTTTTCTTGAATTGCCTTTTTTGTAAAAAAAAAACTTATTCTCTTAGCGCTTTCTTTGTGGTGATGAGGATAATGAAAATTGTGTTGATGATGATGATGATGATGATGACCATGGCAGGAGATGCGACTAGGACATGTGATAGTATGCATTCTTTTTCTTTCACGGCCTTTTTATGTTTCCTTTCTTTTTCTCTTAGCGCCTTTTCATGTGGTGGTCATGATAATGTGAATGGTGTTGATGATGATGATGATGATAATAATTATGATGATGATGATGATGATGATGATGATGAGAATGATGATGATGATGATGACCCTGGCAAGAGATGTGACTAGGAGATATGATGGCACGCATTCTATGTGGTGTGATGTGGTGCGTGCCTGAAGGGGGGTGGAGTGGGTTTGGGGTCGGTGTGTGTGTGTGATGTAGTGCGTGTCTGATAGGGGGTGGAGTGGGTTTAGGGTTGGTGTGTGTGGTGTGGTGCGAGTCTGTTGGGGGGTGGAGTGGGGTTGGTGTGTGTGGTGTGGTGCGGGTTTGTAGGGGGTGGAGTGGAGTTGATGTGTGTGGTGTGGTGCAAGTTTGTTGGGGGGTGGAGTGGGGTTGGCGTGGTGGGTGTCTGTAGGGGGTCGGAGTGGGGTTGGTGTGGTGGCTGTGGTGCAGGTTTGTAGGGGGGTGGAGTGGGGTTGGTGTGGTGGGTGTCTGTAGGGGGTCGGAGTGGGGTTGGTTTGTGTGGTGTGGTTTGGTGTGGTGCATGTCTGTAGGGGGATGGAGTGGGGTTGGCGTGTGTGGTGTGGTGTGGTGGATTTCTTATAGTGCCATAAATTGAGTGTGGAATTCACTGCGAAGTTCATCATGTGCCTTGCCATTGTGTGTTTTGCTTGCATATCTGCATTGGACTGTACTGCTTGCATACCTCCATCGTGTGTTTTGCCAGTGTTCCTTCATTAGACTGTACTGCCCGCGTATCTTCATTGTGTGTTTTGCTTGCGTACATCCATTGTACTGTACTGTGGAAGTTGCACTCTCACAATATGATGGTGTTGGTGGAGGTGGTGACAAACCAAACACACAATAATAGTGGTGGTGATGGTGGTTGTAGTGGCGAGGTTTATGGTGGTGGTGGTGATGAAGGTGATAATGATGGTGATGATGGTGGCGATGACGATGATGATGATGTTGAAATTGCTGGTGATGATGATCATCATGGTTAAAGTGATGATGATGATGATGATGGTGGTGATGATGATCATCATGGTTAAAGTGATGATGATGATGATGATAATGATGATGGTGGTGATGATGATCATCATGGTTAAAGTGGTGATGATGATGATAATAATGATGATGGTGATGGTGATGATGATCATCATGGTAATAGTTACTAATTGCTGGTGATGATGATGATATGACCAGGAGATATCTGGTCTGGTGATGTGCCAGAAGCCATATACAGCAAGCTAGTGAAAGGTGATGATGCTGATGCTGATGCTGATGATCATGGTAATAACGATGATGATGATGATGATGATGATCATGGCAATAATGATAACGATGGTGATGATGATGATGATGATGATGATGATGATCGTGGTAATAATGATGATGATGATGATCATGATCATGGCAATAATGATAACAATGGTGATGATGATGATGATGATGCTGATGATCGTGGTGATAATGATGATGATCATGATCATGGCAATAATGATAACAATGGTGATGAGGATGATGATGCTGATGATCATGGTAATAATGGTGATGATGATGATGATCATGGCAATAATGATAACGATGATGATGATGATGATGATTATGCTGATGATTATGATAATAATGATAATGATGGTGATCATGATCATGGCAATAATGATAACAATGGTGATGAGGATGATGATTATACTGATGATCATGGTAATAATGATGGTGATGATGATCATGATCATGGCAATAATGATAACGATGGTGATGATGATGATGATGATTATGCTGATGATCATGGTAATAATGATGGTGACGATGATCATGATCATGGCAATAATGATAACAATGGTGATGAGGATGATGATTATACTGATGATCATGGTAGTAATGATGGTGATGAGGATCATGATCATGTCAATAATGATGACGATGGTGATGATGATGGTGATTATGCTGATGATCATGGTAATGATGATGGTTATGATGATCATGATCATGTCAATAATGATAACGATGGTCATGATGATGATGATTATGCTGATGATCATGGTAATGATGATGATGATCATGATCATGGTAATAATGATAATAATGATGACGATGATGATCATGGTAATAATGATCATGATCCTTGATCATCAGATCATGGTAATAATGATAACGATGCGGATGATGAGGATGACGACCATGACATGTCTGCAGGAGATTTCTGGGCTGGTAATGTGCCAGAAGCCATATACAGCAAGCTAGTGGAAGGCAAGGCTCCAGCCACATCCCCTTCTGACATCCACAATGTATGGAGGAAACAAGAGGTTTGGCATGTTGCTGATGTTGGCTGCATGCAGCAGCTTCTAGGTAGCTTCCCTGCCTTGTCTATAGACTGGACCTGAAGCTAGGCAGTGGAAGGCAAAGCTCCTGCCACCCCCCATTCTGCCACAGATTACGTAAAAGGGGAAACATGAGGTTAGGCCTGTTGTTGATGCTGCCTACATGCAGCAGCTTCCAGGTAGCTTCCCTGCCTTGTCTATAGACTGGACCTGAAGCTAGGCAGTGGAAGGTAAGGCTCCAGCCACATCCCATTCTGCCAACCATTACGTTTAAGGGAAACAAGGTTTTCGAAACACTTCTTAGTTAGTATTTCGTACTTCGAACTTGAGAATTTGGGCTAAGAATTTGGTCTGAGAATTGCCGGGGGGAAACCTAAACTGGAACATAGTGGAAAGGGTCCTATTCTCCAATCATGTTTTATTTTACTTTAGTACCAAGTCATCAGATACGCGCCCTATAGATGAAACCTCTGGATCACAAGGAAGGAAGAAGAATGCTGTGTACAATAGTTGGATGTCCTCTTCTTGGGGGGGGGGGGGGGGGGGGGGGGGGGGGGGGGACGCCTGGAGGGGCTGTGGTGTTAAGGGGACCCTCCCGTTTCTTCTTGGGATGAGAGTGGAAATCTGAGATGCCTAATCATCTCATCAGAGTCCTACCTCACAAGGTGGTGCGTAATATACTAATTGTCAGCGGGTAAACTACAGGCACACGGATGCTATATCGGCATCTAGATCTAGATACCAATAAGGCACTCGTGTCCTAGTAGTTCACGCTGACACTAATATGGATAAATTTAGAACTTCCTCCCACTACCTGGAGATGGAAACTGATAGATGGAAACGTCCAATTGTTCCTTGGAAGGATAGAGTGTGTAACCTAAGTGATTCTGGAACCGTTCAATATGAACCATGTGGTCTTTGAATGTACTGAATTTGAGAAGAAAGTATCAGAACCTGATTTCCCAATTTGAGTTTTACTAAACTTGATTAAATAGCCTCAGCCAGCAATTTGGCTGCTCGCCGTCTTCGGCAGTAAAAAAGTTATTACCAGGAAAATGCAAACTCGAACAAATCATTTTTTTCATTTTACTTTTCCCCCCCTCTTCTTCTGAACGAAAAAACAGAAGCTATGTTTATTAAGTTCAAGAGAGAGAGAGAGAGAGTGTCTACGCCTGTCGTTGAAAATTAGCAGAGCAGACATAGTTAGAAATGAGGACATTAGAAAAAGATGCAACCACAGGGATATTGTTATTCACCGGGTTTCACCGGCTCACCTAGAGTGACTTAGAGTGCACAGGACTCCTCCCTGCTGCACTGTACTGCTGTGCCGCTGCCAGCTATGGCACGGACACTGATGCCGGTACCATGAGGTACTGCGGCATCCCAGTACTTTCTCCTAGCGCATTGATCGAATGCTTATCTAACTGTAAAGATCTTATCCTTACCGTCTTCCCCTCGTCTCTGTGCTTTGCACAAACTCCGGAATTCACAGGTTACGGTCCCTTCGCTTTAGATTGTCCTTGCTCGACGCTATTCCGAGCTGAAGGTCATTTTGATTGTTGTCGCGCGGAGTGCATCAATTGAAAGGAGTGAAGAAAGCTCCACCCGACAAGAATCTCCCCCTTGGGACACAACTCTTGTGCGGTATATCAGCCGTGCGCCCGGTGATCCTGCTCCCTTGAGCATCAAGCTGTCCTCCAGCAACCCCCCCACCCCCCCCCCCCCCCCCCCCCCCCCCCCCCCCCCCCCCCCCCCCCCCCCCCTGACAACAATGTCTACCTCCACTGCGCCCCCACCACCTCCTTCCCATCTCCCACGTCCCGTTGCTTTTGCAATCTCAGCCGTCTCTCAACCACCCCCTGACCTATCAAACCCTCCAAACCTCTCCCCAGTTGGACTTCACCCCAACCCTTCCTTCCCCAAACCCTCCTCGTACCCAATCCCTCTTTCCCAATTACCCATTCCCAGATCTCGAGTTTCTTTATCGTACTCAGATCTACTACTCCCTAATCCCGCCTTTCCCACCCCCTTGAGCTTTGCCCTTCCCCTGACCTTCGCCATGGATGCGCGGCAATACCCCAAGTTCGACGGTAAGGGAACACTTGAAACCTTTGCTACCTGGTACAAGGACATGACCAGCCCCATGCTGGACAACTTCTGCAGGCACTCAGTGCTTCATGGTGACAGAGACTTCATTCCGTTCTCAGAACCAAAGGACGGCATGCACTACATCACCTCGCCCAGCAGTGATATCACTGCCATCAGCAACTTTATTGCTATGAACCACATTTGTGACTCAGTTCACCCATCTATCGCTGCTGTTCTGCGCGAACGCACTAACAATGCAGCGTCTGCTTTGCGCTACCCGAGAACTGAGTATGGATCAGGTTTCATGTTAGATCCTCCTATCCAAACTCCACTTCCCACAACCATCAAATCTCTAAACTTCTCTCGCCACTCCATCCATCGCAATGCAGCCCTTCCTTTCCGTCGAGCATCCAGGTCCCCCTCTGACCGGAATGCGCCACCACCACCGCCATTCGTGGATGCTCCTCCTCCACCACAGAAGATGCCTCAGAATCCCTATGATCCTCTTGTCCTCTGCCCCTTGGACGACGCCAAACTCAAGGCCAGTCTCCGCGCGAGCGCGCAGAAGATCCTGGAGAAGGACCCTAACTGGTTTAAGGACATCGCAGAGGGTCGCTACAAACAGCAACCTCAACCTCCTCCAGGCCCCTCCAGGCCCCCTCCTGTAAATCAGCCGACTGCGACTTGTGCCCCATCATCAGCGGGACAGGAATTCTGGATTGGAGAAGATGACCCTGCTGGATCATCTGACCAACCTGAGGACCCAGCATCTGCCCCTCCAGACCAAGCATCTGTGCCTCCAGTGCCACCTGTCCATCCAGATGCTCATCTGCCTGGATGGTATCCCGAGTGGAAGGAAGACATGCTCACAGAGCGGGACGCCCTGATTGAAAGTAAGATCTCCAGTGTCCTGCCCTGTCCTGCTGTCCACCCTGTCCTGCACGCTGTCTCAGAGATAGGAAGTACCCCCACTCTGCAGAATGCCCACAGTAGTGGGGACCAACAAGACCAAGATCCTACTTCTGAGCCTGCACCTGTCCTTCACACTGCCTCAGAGATAGGAAATCCCCCCACTCTGCAGAATGCCCACAGTAGTGAGGACCATGAAGATGCTACTTCTGATCCAACCACCTCTGAGCACACACCTGGCACTACCATTATGTGTTTCTACCCTTCCCAGCCCATGGCACATGACTGGGTACTCAGCTCTGATTCAATCCATCACCTCACCTATAACAAGCATGCCCTCATCAGAATCATACCTCTATCTCCTCCAGTCCCAGTGCTCTTCCCCGGACATCCCCATCCACGTATGTGCTCTTCCACTGGCACAGCTGTCATCCACGCACACAATGGCTTGATCCTCACCCTCAAGGATGTCCATATATGCCCCATTGATAGTGATCCCATGCCACTCATCATTCCACACACTGGCATCCCAATGCAACTCATAAGCATCCCAGCTATGATGAGACAAGATGATGACCTTACTCTTTCTTTGGATGACTCCCAGGCTACCCTATGCCTACCTTCCCAAGAGGATCAGGACCAGGACGTAGGACAGGAAAATGAACCTGGCCCCCCACTCCAGTCTGTCCTGGTCTGCCATAACAATACAAAAGGGGGAGTCTATACCACAAATGTATTCTACCCCAAGCCTACTGACCACCCAGACCAAGACAGCCCAGTTGACCCGTGGTACCTGAACCCTCACGTCATGGTACACCATTTATGCCCGGCAGGAAGAGCTAAGTGGACTCAACGGTTCAAGAACTCTACAGACCGCCTCAATGAACTGGCATCTCTTCCCCCTCCTCCTTCATCGTCATCTCCACCTCCTCCTCCCCCATCACCACCTCCAGGTGCTCCTCCTCCTCCTCCTCCCTCTCCACCAGCTCCTGTCTCCTCACCTCCCTCCACCTCTGCTGATCCTGCTGTACCTCCCTCCACAAGCCCTGCCCCTGCTTCTCCCAGCCGTACCAGGAAGGGAGATAAGAGAAACAGGCCAGGTATGACTATGACATGCTGGAACTGTGATGGTTTTGGACACACCTCCAGACAGTGCCCCTCACCAGACACCAACTTGGCCCATAAGCCACCCCTGGACACCCTTCTCAAGCCCAACCTGACAGGTCCTCCTGTACTAGTACCTCCAGCATCCCATAGAGCCCCTGCCACTGTCCAGTACCAGCAGAAATCAAATGGTGAGCCTTCCCCAAACTGCCTGTACTGGTCAGACTGTCACAGAGAAGCAGGATATGTAGAAGTCCTGCCAGATAGTGCCCCTAGTTGTAGCAAGGATGATGATGCCATAGATGTTGACCAACAGCTGGCCAACATGAAAGCATCAATGCTGGAGGTCTATAAGAAGAGATACCCATCTGTAGCCAGCCAGAAGTTGATCTAGCATCCAGTAGAGCTGGCAGTAGAGCTACCAGCACAGCCACCAGTTATGCCACTAGTAGAACCACTAGTAGAACAACCAGTAAAGCCACCAGTAGAGCTATCAGCAGAGACACCAGTACAGCCAGCAGTTGGACCACCAGCAGAGCCCCTAGTAGAGCCAGCAGAAGATAAACCTGCAGAGTTGACAACTGCCATCCTTTCCCTGTTCCAAGAGGACATACTCCTCCAAACCATGACCCCCACTGGTATCACAGACTTCTCACCAGGTAGCACACCTCCCACCTCAGAACCAGGTTCCCAAGCTGACATACAAAACAATGCCCATATGTCTGCCAGCAGTTACACCCTTGAGGACCACAGGGAGGGGTACTATCCCCTAGGAGAACTGATGGAAATACTAGATCACATGATGCTCTTGCCCACCCCACCCTGCATAGTCAACATGCTCAGGGTCCCCTTATACACCCTGATCCACGACTTCTATGCAAGGTACAAGTACCTGAGGTCCCTTCCACACCAAGTCTGGAGAGAACAGGATATGCCCAACAATCCTGCACCAGTTATTAGCCCTATCCACCTGCACTCCAAGCTGCTAGCCACTCTCATATATAAGTATGGCACCTGCTCAGCCAGCATGAAGGATAGATTGAAGTGGACCATTTGCCTGCAGGCAGCCATGGTCAGTGCCTACTGCAATGCAGCTCACAGACAGCCAGGACTCCTCATGCAATCCCATCAGATCAGGACAGATGGAGAGCCCAGCCCTATCCTGATCTACGTTGATGATGCCATCATGCCCTGGAATCAGCAAGACTGTTTCATACTCAACTTCTGCCCTCCTGTCTTCCACTCTGACCCTACAGCTGACCTGTGGGATGACCTGCACCAGGCCATCACAACTAGACTTAAGCGAGATGGGTTCTACCAGATCCCATACCCAGTTGATGACACTTGATTCTCTGACCCAGTAGCTAGCCAGCAGTTGATAAGATGATAAGCTTACATGGCTTCCCTTGTAGCATTTTAGATTTGACTTCCCACCAGTCACCTATGCAATTTCTACCCTGGATTCCTGGACATGAGACAGACTTTTCCTAGAATATTGATTGATTGCAACTTGAGTGTCTGCTTTCTTCTCTTTTAGTTTTTGACCAGGGCAGACACCCTGTCCCACAGGATACTCCTGGACCTCCTCTCCTTGCACCCCTTTTATAAGCCAGCCTGCTAGTTTATCTTCCAAAGCATTACCTGCTTATGAATATTTTAAAGTCCCTCTAGTTTTTTCTTTTAACTCCTCTAATTCCCGGAATTCTCCAGAATGAAGAATACCAGGAATTGGGGGGGATGTTATTCACCGGGTTTCACCGGCTCACCTAGAGTGACTAAGAGTGCACAGGACTCCTCCCTGCTGCACAGTACTGCTGTGCCGCTGCCAGCTATGGCACGGACACTGATGCCGGTACCATGAGGTACTGCGGCATCCCAGTACTTTCTCCTAGCGCATTGATCGAATGCTTATCTAACTGTAAAGATCTTATCCTTACCGTCTTCCCCTCGTCTCTGTGCTTTGCACAAACTCCGGAATTCACAGATATTCCCAGCATCCTTAGAGAAAATATACCGAGGTTCCTAGGACATATAGCCAGGCGACCTGACTCGCGCATCATCAAGCAAATGCTATTTTCCACTCACACACCCCTTGCTGAGGGACATCCAAGGCAAGGCTATCATTCACACCCTTAAAGATGATCTCGAAGCCACAAATATGTCTCAAGATTTACACCTGAAGGCCCAAGACAGGTCAGGCTGGAGGGCATTGTCATCGCATCCCGAGGATAAGCTCTATTGAAAGCGATGATGATGAACAGCCTTACATGAGGTTATCCCCCCCCCTCCTAGAGAGAGAGAGAGAGAGAGAGAGAGAGAGAGAGAAATGTATCAAAAAGCAAGGGACTGACGGAGGGCGTTCAAGCAAACAGATCAACCTGGCTAAAAGACTCTGCAGAGGGATGGCAAAATGGCAGTTCGGTCAATGCCAGTTACGTACTTGGCACCAGGTTTTTTCAGGACGCTGCGTCCTGCATCGTCATCCTGCGTCGCAGATGCAACGTCTTAGAGGGTCTGTTTCGTCCCAGACGGAGCTTTGGTGGGACGGTTGCGTCTCTGGGCGAGTTAAGAAGCAGAAGATGCAGAGGAAGAAGCAGCAGAAGAAGCGGCAGCAGCAGGAGAGGGAGAAGGTGCAGCAGCAGAAGAAGAAGAAGCAAAAGAAGCAGCAGCAGAAGAAGCATCATGAGAAGCAAAGCATCAGGAGCAGAAGCAGAAGTAGAAGAAGAGGCTAAAGAAGCAGAAGAAGTAGAAGAAGGAGCAGAATAAGTGTTGAAAAAGCTGAAGAAACACAAGCAACGAGTGATACCAGAAGAAGAAAAAGCAACAGGACCAGAAGAAGAAGCACCAGGAGAAAACTAGAAGAAGCACCTGCACTAGGACCAGGAAGAGAAGAACAATCATGAGTAGCATCACAAGGGACAACTGAAGGAGACCCTCCCCTTCTCGTTCTTATTATGCGAGCCAAAGAAGTTACAAACGGTGAAACGAGTTGCGCATCTGGACGCAGAGCTGGGGGTCCTCTTGAACATCCCTGCTTGATACTTGGTAGCGGTGGCTTATGTTGATCATGTAACTGCCAAAGGCTATGCAAACGAGTTGGAGTCCAAGATGGCTGGCAGCCGTAAGGTTGGGACCATGTAACCAAGTTTAGTAGCGTTACAACTTACAAGAAACCATAACAGGACCTGCATTTTATATCAAGGTCAAGGTCACTATTGGAGGGGAAACTCCTCCGTCCAACAACACACTCCCTCCTACACAAACTCAGGACACCAAACAACTGTGCTGAGTGTCCTGCGCGGAGTTAACTCACCAAAAAGATTCAAACAGGGCAAACCAACACTGCCCTTAGAATCCGAGAACGCAAATCCAAGCAAAAGGCTTTCCACTCCAACTCCAACTTCGAACTTAACACAATCAATCAACAAGCTAATCCGAATTTCAATAGCATCCTTCTCCTCTGGCAGGGGGGCATGAAGGATCGCTCAACATACGTGCCATGGGTACAAGTAGAGGCTTCCAGATTGAAATCTGGTCGGCACCTGTGGGGCACGAGGCAACCCACCTCTCATCCCACAGCACAAAGCAAAACTGCCCTTAGGCAGATACCAGGTAACAAAAATAGAGGTGTCAAAATTGAACTAGAAAGTTAACACAAAAGCGAGAGGGGACACACGAAACACTTCTCTGCATCTGAGCTCAGGAGGGCTGGGACTCCTCTACTCTACAAGATGACCATCCACCTAGGGTACGGCAATATACTAACAGAGATTAGTTCTGTTGATATATTGCGTAAGTAGTAAGCATAGTTCCTACCTGCCGAGGGGAATATAATCAACAATCGTCTGATTGCTCACGGAGGTCGTCTCATGGGGCAATCAGTGAGCATCTGCGGCCTGTTACCATATCAGCCCATAGTGGGGCACCAATATCTGTAATAAATAATCATGCTGAAATACACTCTGCACGGGGGTTCATTAGTCTCTTAACTCTCAAAAAGTTCAAGTCTTGCAGCATAGAAATAACGGAAATAACAAGAAGGCACCCCACCCACACCTAACATTTTGTACCAAATCGATTTTGTACCAAATCCATTGTCGCCAAATAGCATTTGATCACCCTCGCTTGAGCTCTTGGGCTGATGGGCTTTCCCACACAGCATTAAAATCTGTCTCACGCCTAAACAATTGAAGACACACGCATAACTGCAGAGCAAGTGAAAACCTGCAAGGTAAATAAGTTAACACCTACACCCACACAGACAAAGCAAACCAAAGGCAGCAGTCCTCACAAACACATACTGCCACGCAAATGCAAGACACCAATTTTGTTCACTCGAGACAACAGAGGTGGCGAGCTAAGTCTTCAAACCGTGAATATAACGACCAGAGAAGTTAGGGGTACAGCTGTTTGACCCTAACCCTAACCGCTGTACCACACAAAGAGGTCAGGGCTACAGCTGTTTGACCCTAACCCGAACCTAGTACCACAAAAAGAGGTTAGGGGTACAGCTGTTTGACCCTAACCCTAACCGCTGTACCACAAAAAGACACTCGAACAGTCCATCATCACTCTAGATCCTGAAAAGATACCATTCATAGTGATGGTGCATTCAACTTCTGTAGGCGGAGCATACTCAACACCCCTACTTATTACCACATGGCCCAGCAAGGCCGTAAATAAAAGGCCCGCCAGGTAGGGAAAACGGGTGGACAGAGAAGAGCCGTCATTGCCGGCCGACACATTGCTCTTGCTCCAGTTTGCTCACAACAAACTCTAGTTCATCAAATAGCCAGGGGGATGCTGTCGTGATTGTTGGTCATGTTGGAGTTGCCCAGGCTTCCCACAAACTGATCAGCCCATGTCAAGGTGCTGATGTCCCTACCAACCTCAGCCGCTCGGTTCCAATCCTGCTGCTGTTGCTGCGGCTGGAACATGAACAAGTCGCTTCCAGGGTTTGAGATACGGTTGGCTGGCGCGCTCATCCATGAGTTGTCCTCGTCCAGGGAAGAAGGGAAGCTGTGCTGTGTGCTGCTTTTCCGGGGCAAGCTGTTGGCCTGCAATAAGGGAAAGAAATAACTTAAGTATGCTAGTCAATGGTACATCATCCCAGAGTGAATGGTGGATGAGTGGTGTGATATGCAGAAATGTGGTATGATAGGTAGAGATGTGGTGTGAATGGTAGATGTGGTGTGAATGGTAGATATGTGGTGTGAAAGGTAGATACGTGGTGTGAAAGGTAGATACGTGGTGTGAAAGGTAGATACGTGGTGTGAAAGGTAGATACGTGGTGTGGTAGGTAGATACGTGGTGTGAAAGGTAGATACGTGGTGTGAAAGGTAGATACGTGGTGTGAAAGGTAGATACGTGGTGTGAATGGTAGATACGTGGTGTGATAGGTAGATATGTGGTGTGGTAGGTAGATACGAGGTGCGAGTGGTAGATGTGGTGCGAGTGGTCAAGGGGGTTCAGCGGTCAGGTGGGTGGGTGAGGTGGCCAAAGATGACATTCAGCATGTTGCTCCAACACGCACCTGAAGCAGGCCGAAACCATTATGGGAGCCTTGCTGATGCTGGTTGGCTAGAAAAGCTTCCATCTGGGCGGCTTGCTGCTGCTGCTGCTGGTGAGTGATCAGAGCCTCCATCATGAGCTGTTGCTGCAGCTGCTCCATGGGCGAGCTCACGTTTGGGGCAGCACCATTGCCCAAATTCATGCAGGCCAGCCCTTGTGAGAGGTGGCCCATGTAACCCAAGCCAAGGAGGCCCTGCTCGGGCTCGGCCATACCAAGACGCATGAAATCCGAGTTGGGGTTGAGAAGGGCTGGGTTGAGCATCTGGGCCATCTGCTGGATCCAGGGGTTGTTCAGGATCATGTGGTTGCCCATGGCGGCAGCCTGGAGAGCAGCTTGCAATGCAGTCATGCCTTGTCCCTGTCCCTGTAATGTTGAGGGAGGGGTGTGCAAGTAAGTAATCTGGCTGGAGTTGGGGCCAGAAAAAGAAGGTTGACGTGCCTTGCCCCTGCCCCTGGATTGTTGGGGAATGGGATATGCAAGTGAGTAATCTAGCTAGAGTTGGTGACCGAAAAAGAATGCTAACATGCCCTATCCATGTCCCTGGAATGTTGGGGGTGGGGGTGGGGTGGGGGGTGGGGGGGTATGCAAGTAAGTAATCTGGCTAGAGTGGGGTACCGAAAAATAAACTACTAAGTAAGAAGTCACTGGTGGCGTACACTTCAGTTGGCCCTACACTAGCAGTACTACCGAATCACCAGTACCAGTAAACTCCACCGTCCACCACAGCCAGGCAGACTTCTTACCTTGTTCATGTTTCGAGCAGGCTCAGGTGCTGCTCCCAAGGACTCGGACTCTTTAAGAAGAGACACCTTGGCCATCTCGTGTCGGCCTACTAGCTGCAGCATGCAAAAGCGGCTGCCATATTCTGGACCAAACTTGGCCCGATCTGTCTCCATGGCACGCACAGCGTCTTGGGGGGTGTCAAACTCAATGAATGCCATGCCAGTGGGTCTGCCATCGGCATGCATGATGAAGCTGATGCCATCAGGCTTGATGCGGTAGGATCCGGTGGCGAAGAAGCGGCGAACGTCGGCAGCCGTGGCACGGAAGGGGATGCCCTTCATTTTAAGAATTCCCTCTCCGCCAAAGCGAAGGGCGAGTGTGGCCTGCATTTCCTTCCTGGAGACCTGTTGGACAAGTGCGGGGCAGGGGTGTTGGGTGTAAGGAAGTGGTGGGAGTGGGGAGTGAGGTGAGGTGTTGGGTGAGTGAGGGTGGTGGTTGGTGCAGGGCAGGCGTGTTTCCTTCCTGGAGACCTGTTGGACGAATGAGAGGCAGTGGTGTAGAATGCTGGGTGAATGGGAGTGGTGGGTGTGAGTAGTAGTTGGGTGAAAGCAAATGGGGGAAGTGAGGTGTGAGGTGTTGGGTGAGTGAGGGTGGTGGTTGTTTGGTGGAGGGCAAATGTGTACAAGGGCAATTGTGGCCTGCATGTCCTTCCCGGAGACTTGTTGGACAAGTGAGGGTGGTGGTTGGTGGTTGATGCATGGTGGTGGCACAGCAGCCAACGGTGGGTGGTGGGGCAGGGGGGGATAAGAATAACAAAAACGGCAAGAAGAAAGTAGTGTTGGTGTAAGTGCTGTCATTCCCCAGGACGGCTGTCAGCCATAAGGCTTTGGGGCGTTGTTACTAAGATTAAGTTCAAGTCAATGCGGCGTTGTCAACTAGGCCAGGCAGACCTGTGTGCCAGACTCACAGCCACACCCAGCCACACAAGGCTCACAGACATAACACCACAGCCACAGCCTCACAGCCATACCAGGCTCACTGCCACAGCCCACAGCTGCGCCCAGGCAAACAAGGCTCACAGCCACAGCCACGGCCCACAGCCGCACCCAGGCATACTAGGCTCACAGCAACAGCCACCGCCCACAGCCGCGCCCAGGCATACCAGGTTCACAGCCACACAAGTAGGAGAGTAGTTCAGCTTACCTGAATCAGTCTGACGTAGCGATCGCCAAACTTGTCTGAAAAGACCTTTAGATCACGCTCCTTAACAGACCTGGCAGCTTCTTCAACACTGTTGAAATCTACAAAGGCCTGCGACAGAATGACAAATGACATGGTAAGCAACAAGTGACCCCGCGACGAAGTAGCGACAGCAACAAGTGACCTCGCGACAAATTAGCAACAGCAACTGGTGACCTCGGGACAAACGACATGTTATGCAACAAGTGACCTCAGGACAAATGCAACAGGCATGACTTGACCAGCCCTCTTGTTGCCGTCATCTATAGAGGTGGAAGCAAAGCATCGCATCTACATGATTGATAAAAGCCATGTGCTGGATCCTAGTCACTTATGTGGAGTGGGTGTGATGTATCCCAAGCGCAAGAAAAGCTAGGATTAGAGTCTAGGACACCTTGTGCCAGGTAGTTAAGATGACTCTTCCATCACTACAAGCGTCTTCGCAGGAGCACTGGGAACACACAGATATCAACCACTTACCTCGCCAGTAGGTTTGTTGTCCGAGCGCACTACCAGTTGCACGCCGTTTGGTTTCAGGGAAAATCCTTCAAAAAAGTGGATGATGTCAAGCTGCAGGCAAAGAGGGTAGTATTGGTATCAGCATTTATTTTGTTCTTTTTAAACTAGGATACAGTAAGGCCCCAGGTTAGCATGTTGGAGTGATTAAGATGTCAAATGGCAATTGGGCTAGTAAGCCATTTGCAGGTTTTGATCAGCAATTGTAAGCTAGGGCTACCTGGAGAAGCCCAGCTTTGGAATATCGCCAGGATATGAAGATATGACGATATTGTGGCTGAGCAGAGCCGACCACTAAAGCGGTTGCGGATTAGGGGGGGCTGGAGGCATCGCCCATCGCCCACCCAAGCCGACTGTGTTGACAAACAGAGAATATACGGGTTCGAAGAAAGTGGTTCCAATGCAGCCAGCTCCGACAGTTGGACCTTTGAAAAGCGAAACACGAATAGTGTCATTATGCTTACCTGGTTGGCTTCGAAGGGGAGACTCTTCATCTTGACGACGCTGTCTGCATGCCCATATTGACCGCCGTTGCCCTGAGCAGAATGATGGCGGGGTGGGGAGTTAGATACGTGAATCTCCCGAAAGAATCTTGGCAACAGCTCATCAGCATTTCCGAGCAAACAGCAAGCCAATCGAAGCTAGCCTCCTGTAAAGCGGGGCAAACACAATCCGGCCTGCCATCGTGCTTGGCAAGTGAGACTCCTATAAGCACGTACCTGAAGAGCGGAATTGCTCTGCTGAACAGCTGTCTGAATGTCCAAAGCATCCAACTCGAGAACTGGGTAGACTCGGACGTAACGGTCGCCGAATTTCTCGCTGAAAATCTCGCGGTCCTTCTGGGTGGCTCGGCGAGCATCCTCGGAATTTGAGAAGGTGACAAAAGCCTGCATTCACAGCACAGACGGAGGCATAAGAACATGTCCGAGGAGATCTCAACAATCGCGACCAGTCTCGCCAGTCAGTCAGCGTACGAGTTCAAAAGCCAGATTTCACGAGTACGGGCGTGACTGCAGGCATGGCGCATCAACTAACCTCGCCATTGGGACGTCCGTCTGGATGACGCTTGTGTAAAATGCACTCGAGGGGTACTGTGAGACCAGTGAAGAAAATCTGGATGTCCTCGGGAGTCGCTTTGAAGGGTAGCCTGCAATAGGCATTCACATGCAGTATGAGAATAGCTCAAGAATGGTCCTCAGCCTCTGTCCAGATCATGGCAAGCTGCAAATTAGAGAACGTGCAACGATTCGCGGTGTTGTATGGCATGGTGACGGAAGACCCAAATCGCTCACCCTTTCAGCTTTACGCAATTCTCCATGGATACATCAAGCGCTAACCCTTGTGTTGCTGTATTCATATTGCTTCTTCTGACTTGTAAAAAGATGGACATTTGCAGGGTGAGTTGCAGAATATAATTTCCTCGAGTCGCGCTGCGTATATGTTGTAGTAGCTCTTCATGGTTTGTGGTTCGGACCTTTGTCGTACCAGGTAGGACAACGTTGCAGACGCGCTGTCACAGCTTGTGATTCCGTTTTGAGAGCGTGGTGCCCGCATTGCCCACGCTGTAGCTCGCGGGATCCGAAGCGAATCTCCGATTTGACATATTCTTCCAGATCGTATCCACTAGAATCGACTTGAATCGAGAGCGATTGGTAACGCCATACCACGTCACTTCCGACGTCACTTCCGACGTCACCTCCGAACACGTTCGCGAACCAGCTCGCATCAAGTCCGTCATATCTGCTGCGATCTGCTATCATTTGAAACTTACGAGGGCCAAGCATGGCTTAATGACGTATGAGGATATATAGCCAGGCACATGCACATGTGGCCATATAAATCGGAGGCCAATATCTCATGCTACTTTCTGACCAGACACGAGAATCTGACTTGGCTCACCCACAAAAGGTGCCGAAAGCGTCAACAACACCGTTACTGATCGACACCTTTTTTCGGAAAGGTCTTTTCCGAACCATCGGTAACCGCCAGCTGCCGTTCGCAAAACAACCTCTCAATGGTGGTAGCGGTAGCGGAGTAGCGACGGGGAGTGGCAAGGGTATGGTGAGAGTGTTACGAATGTTAATCACGCCAGGCCTTCTATCGGCAGAAATATCGAGAGCTTGGCTGGGTGGAGGCGGAGAGACGCGAGAGAGAGAGGGAGAGGGGGGGGGGGGGGGGGGGTATCGGCTGGGGGAACTGGGGTGTTGGTGTGTGTGGCTGGCTTGCTTCTACCAAGTTCCTCCTGGCTACCTAACGTACTAGGCAGTACAGTGGGGCTACCAGTTGTATCAATTGAAACGTTTGAGTGTACCATTCGAAAGGAATGTTTGATAGCTTTCACAACATGCACTTACTTGTCATGTTTTGGTGGTTGGCCCCAGTGCAAGCTACCGGCGGAACCAAGGAGACATAACTAGACTACCACCACGAGGGCAGAGATCCAACAGTTCTTCCCAATAAGTTTAGCTTGGGGCCAAGACGCCAAAAAGCTGTGGAATCAAACATCACCACCCCCTCCTACTCTCGCAAGGAGGGTCGATACAGCAAGACAGACAGACATGACATTAAACTGCATTACATTATACTGCATTACATTACACTGCGTTACACTACATTTTATTACGCTGCAATGCGCTGCACAGCACTGCACCAAACTAAACTGCACTACACTACGCTACACCACACTGCACTACCACACTACACTACACCACACCACACTACACCGCACTACACCACACCGCTTAACACTACACAACACCACACTAAACTAAACCACACCGCACCGCACCGCACCACACTATATTACACTACACCACACTACACCACACCACACTACACTACACCACACTACACTGCACTACACCATACCACACTACACTAGATCACACCATACTACACTACACCACACCACACTACACCACACCACACCACACCAAACCAAACCAAACTACACTACACCACACCACACCACACCACACTACACTACACTACACCACACCACACTATACTACTCCACACCACACCACACTAAATTGCACTACACTACACTACACTACACTACACTACACTACACTACACTACACCACACTGCACTACACTACACTACACCACAGTACATTACACTACAATACACTGCACTACAGCTTATCATCACCTGTGCTAGCGTCGAAGCTGCGCTTTCAGGAACAGGTCAGCAGTTGGCGCTTCGGAATTAAAACTGCAAGCCAGGAGATGTACCCCATGACTGGAATTCTGGATGAAGTACGAATCGAAAAGCAGTTTTTTTAAGTGTGCCTACTCTTATGTAGGAGTGGCAATGCCATTCAAACTGAATCCTCGGTGTGGCTGGTTTGTGTCGGCAGGCCCATCTCTTGGGGTGAAATTCGTTTCACGGCTAAAACAAAAGATACAAGGAAAGGAGCAGGTGTCTGTACGTAGCACAACGGTCCCCTACTCCCCTAGGTTTAGATTTCCGGAGCGATATGTCTTTAACACTGTCACAGGGAAGGGACCAGGGTGTGTGCTTACAATCGTGATAGCTTGTCAAGCGACAAGGAAAGGATAAGAAGGGAAAGGCGACAGTACCTCAGGGTACTGCCGCCGGTAGGTGCCGGCCCTAACGGGCGGAGGCACTACTATGGAAGCTTCCAGGCGGAAGGCCTGGCGGCCCAAGACACTCTAGCTGGGCCGGGAGAACCGGTCTATAACATCCCCCCCAATTCCTGGTATTCTTGATATATAAGAATTCCTGGAATTAGGAGGTTCTAGGGAAGGGAGGCTAGACTGAAAAATAAATCACTGGTGCATAAGGAAGCACATGGGCATAGGCTTCTGACTGGCCAGTATTTATCAGTGAGTGGTGCTTGGCCTTGTAAGGCATATGCAAGTACACTCAGGAGAGAACAGGGGCCAATGGCAGTACAGATCATCTATTGTCTATTATCAGATAGGACTGGATTCCAGCTGTGGGGCTGCCAGGAAGGTGCAGCCAATGTTCGGGCAAAGGGGGGCTGGATGGCAATCTGTGTATTTGGCCATATGGGGTAAACAACAAAGGTAGACGTCCCCCGCTAGGTCATAACTGTCAGTCTGTGTGAAGGACATTATGAGGTACTTCCATTATCATCTATAAAGTGTAGCTTGGTCTGGTGGTTTAGATAGGAACCATTCTAGGGGAACCTATGTGGTATAGTCTATATCAGTCTAGGAGCACAAGTCTGGATATTCCCCCCTATGATAAGAGATTTATCATTAAAGAGATCTTGTGCCAGTATAGGGGGCCCCTCAAATTATGCTGGGTCTGCTGGGTCCTGTGCTTGGTTGCCTGGGATGTATGGCACTTGGTAGAAGCCATCTTGCTTTAGCCTCTTGGTGATGCACTGGTGGAAGTCATCCCACAGATCAGGAGTAGGAAGTGGGTGGAACTCAGGTGGGAATGAGTTGAGGATGAAGTAGTCTTGGTGGTTCCAGGGGAGGATGATTTCATCAACATAGATGAGAAAGGGACTTGGTTCATTATCAACCCTGATCTGGTGGGAATGCAGGAGTATGCCAGGCTGTCTGTGAGTTGCAATGGAGTATGCATTAACAAGGGCAGCCTGGAGGCAGATGGTCCACTTGAGTTGGTCCTTTATGTGTGGGGAGCAGGTGTCATACTGGTGGACTAGAGTGGCCAAGCTTTTGGTGTGCAGATGAAGAGGGGAAATGATGGTGGCTGGGTGTTTGGGCATGTCTGATGTTGACCAGATGGCATTGGGTAGGGATCTGATGTTTGGGTATTGTGTAAAAAATGCTGTGATGAGTTGGTACATGGGAACTCTGAACATGTTGACCAGGAGGTGAGGTGGTACCGTGGTGGGTTGGCATATCTTTTCCAGGATTGTGATGAGTTCACCTAGTGGGTAGTGTCCTGGGTGGGTTCCTACCAGGGACTTGAAACTGAGCCTACATGCATTGCTGTTGTTAGGGATGTCATCAGGTTCAAAGTCGTTTGGTGAAGGAGAGGGGGGTGGGTGGAAGTCTGTGATGCCAACAGGTGTGTAAATGGTTGGTGTATTGCTGTTGGGTGGAAGTGTTGGGTTGGGTTGTACTGGCTGCTGGTTGTGTGGAAAGGATTCACTGTTGGTCTGGAGGGCAATGATGACACTGTGGTACATGTGGGTCAATGTGGCATGCATTTTAGTCAGGTGGCCAAGAATTTTGGTTGCATCTGCATTTTGCTTCTTAGTTGCTGACCTGGTTTTCTTGTAGGGACAGCAGGTGGGACAGGAAGGATGGGTGGGCTAGTGAAGCCAGCTGCTTTGCAACATTCTGCCCATGTTGAGGGCAGATCCTGGACTGTTGGCCAGTCTAGGGGCTCAGCTGGAAATACTGGTGGTGCATGCAGGATTTTGTTAGATTCGGTGAGTGTTGCAGGAGTAGTGAGGCGGTCTAAAAAACCTTGAATGAAGCCGTTGAGATCTTCCTCAGTTGGGGCCTGTGGGTGGGGGATAGGGATTGGTACTTTGGGTGCTCTAAAAGCAAGGTTGGTGGTGGGGCTAGCACAGACTATTGAGGTATGGCCATATCCTCCACAATTCCAGCATGTAACAGAACTGTGGGTTGTTCTGTCTAGTGAGCGTCTTTTCCTTTGGGTTAGGCGGAGCATGGATTCATGGGTTAGAGTTGGTAGGGGTTCAGGGTCAGAGACAGAAGGAGGAGGAGGGGGAGGGAGAAGAGGAGGAGGTGGGGGTGGAGATGGACGAGGAGGAGATGGAGGAGGAGGTGGTGGGGATGGAGGAAGAGGAGGAGGAGGAGGAGGAGGAGGAGGTGGGAAGGCAGTGGTTGCAGTGAAACGTTGCTTCCACTTTGACTTTCCTGCTGGAGCCAAATGATGGACCATGGTGTAGGGCTCAAGGTACCATGGGTCATCAGGGAGGTCATTGTCTGGGTGGTCAAACGGTGATGGCTGGTACAGGCTTGTGGTGTAGAGGCCACTAGCTGATGATACTGAGCACTCCAGGCCAGTGGTGTAGCAGACCATGCCGTCTCCATGCTGGTAGGGCAGTTCAATCTGTGCAGTACAACAGTCAGTGTGGATGTGTATGTCGTCATCATAGTCCATGATGGCAGGGGCACTGATGAGGTTGAAGGAGTTAGACACGGGCACAAGGAGGACGTCTAGGAGTGTCACCACACGTCCTATACCCTGAAATACAGCCGTGCCAGAATAGGAGCAGATAACTGGTGCTGAGGAGTCTGGTGGAATGACTGACACTGGGGGGTTGAGGGGTGTTACCCTAATGAGGCAATCAGCATTTGAGGTCATGTGGTAGTTGGTGTCTGTAGTTAAACACCAATGGCCGTGGAAACAAGAAGATAGGTCACTGGAGGGGGTCTCATGAGTGGAGGGGCACTTTCCTAGCTCAGAGTCAGTGGTATCAGATTTCTCACCGGTAGTGTCTTCATCTCCAGAGTTGTCTCCAGAGCCGTGAGGTGGAGATTTCAGTGTGGGAGTCATCTGGCAGGGGTTTGGACAGCTTGGATCCTGATGCCCATATCCTCCACAGTTTGCACAGGTTGTGCTCGTAGGGTTGACTGGGGTTGATGTGAAGCATTGCTGTCCATAGTGGCCTCTGCCATTGCAGTTGATGCAGACCTCTGTCAGCTTGTTCTTGTGGGGCTCAAGTGACGGGCTGCTTGGTCTTTGGCAGCTGGTGCACTGACCCTCGTGGTGCTTGGCTCCACCACAGTTTGCGCAGTTGTGGATTTGCGATGCATATGGGGAGAGGTTCGGACAGTAAGAGGCAGTGTGTCCAAACCCTGTGCATATGGTGCATTGAAGAGAAACTGGTGGCCACAGACTCTGCAGGGGATTCTCACGTCTGTTGTCGGGTAACACTTGGGCATCAATCTGGACATTGATCCCAAATGCGCTGAGCATAGGGATGGCCCTGCTCACCAGATCCGCAGCTACTGCTGCATCTTGGAAAGCTCGGAGGTCAGATGGCTCCCCGTCCGAGGTTGGCGAAGGTGGTTCAGTAGATGTGTCGGTATCAGACGAGGATGCAGGTGGCTGGCGAACAGGGGTAGAGGGGGGGACAGCATCATCCTGGGCAGAGGCTGGATAGATGTCGCAGATAGGTGGATTTAGAATTGTGAATGAGTCGTAGTAGGGGTTTACGCCTTTTGTGACGTTCGGCATTAAGTAGAACCCCTGGCCCCAATCTTGCCGAATATAGCGCAAAGCTCTGGCTGCGTTGTTAGTACGCGCGTCTATGATAGCAGCAAGGGGTGGGGTGCAGTTTTGCAGAATATGGTTCATAGCCATGTAGTTGGATACAGGTGTGATTCTGCTGTTCCTGGGGTAGTGATAGCCATTTGAGGGTTCATCAATGGGCTGATAGTCTAGATCGGCGTCGATGACTGAGAAAACTGAAGATCTCTTGAGCAGAGGGGCTACAAGGTTCGTATACCAGTTGACGAATGCATCGTAACCACCCTTACCATCATATGGCGCTTGGAGCATTGCGGCGGCTTGGGTTGAGGTAGGTGAGGTGCGAAGGTGAAGAATGTGGCGAGAGAGAGCAGGGAGATTGAGTTGGAAGAACTGGATATTCTTGAGGATGTAGTGGACGGGAAGATCAGGGAAAGGAAGGGGGGGGGGGGGGGGGGGGGGGGGCTTTGGGCAGGAGATTTGGCTTGCGGGGCCGGAGAGGTTAGGGGGTGGCGGGATTAGGGAGAGGGGGATTGAGGGTAGACGCAGTGGGGTGGTTGGTGTTGCGGGGGCAACGTACTGGCGGTCCAGCGGGGTCTTGGGTAGACGGAGGGGGGGGGCTGGTGTCCAGCGGGGTGCCTAGCAATCAGAGAAGATTCTGCAACTGAGATCCTTTTCCTTCGGTTGTTGCGGCGGCAACTATAGAAGGCACTGCAGGTGCGCGGGAGCTCGGGATCTACGGACAGGGTAACAGGCTTGATGTGCTCAAGTCTGTTGCAGTGGAACACGTTGCGGCGTTGATGGGCGATAACCTTTAGATTTCCGGAGCGATATGTCTTTAACACTGTCACAGGGAAGGGACTAGGGTGTGTGCTTACAATCGTGATAGCTTGTCAAGCGACAAGGAAAGGATAAGAAGGGAAAGGCGACAGTACCTCAGGGTACTGCCGCCGGTAGGTGCCGGCCCTAACGGGCGGAGGCACTACTATGGAAGCTTCCAGGCGGAAGGCCTGGCGCCCCAAGATACTCTAGCTAGGCCGGGAGAAGCGGTCTATAACACTAGGAGCCACTGGGGTGCAACTAGCAGCTTTGGGCCCCCCAAAGCAGCTCAAATCAGTGCAAATACTCCAACGTACGCCTTAAGCTTCCCTTAACACCTTAACACATGCATGAGACCGTGGTCTGAATATAAATGCCTTGCATGCTAAGAATGGTCAAACGTGCCCCCCTTGTCACTCAAGGTCTGCATGTGTTGCAGCAGTCTAGAAGACGGGGGAGAAGTTGAAGCTACTTCATGTTCCATTGACTCTTTCAGTAAGGAGCCCACAAGGGGGCTGACTAAGAAGTGTAGCTACTTGGGCAGTACAGGGGTCCTGCCCCCTAGCAGTACACAACAGCCTGATAATTGAGCAGTAACACCCCAGATAGTTGGGTAAAGTATCATACTTTCAGTGACCTCCTCCAATCATTCCGAAAATCTGCATTCCAACATCTGACACCATTTTGAGCAACTCTGCAAGCCAACCGGTTCTGTAAATAGTCGATATTAAGTGCGTTGACTTGACTTGACTTGACTTGACTTGACTTGACTTGACTTGACTTGACTTAACTTGACTTGACTTGAGGAATATAATCGATTAGGGAAAGAGGCTGAAAAACTATGTAACAATGCAATAATAATAATAAAAACTCAAAATGGCTAGGGAACGCAATGACTGTTGGGGCAAGGATGTGTCTAATAACCTTGCGATGTTGTTCTCGTTGAAAGATTCCTAGGATTAGGTGTGTTAAAAAGTATCAGTCGCATCCGAAATTAAGTAACCTATGGAGCCTGTCTACATATTTCGTCACCCACACTGTGCCATTCTGGGAGTTCGGGGTCCAAACTTACAGCGCTAGGTAAAACCTTTCCCTATTAACCGAGCCAGGTCCAGTGGTGACGTTTTCCCGGGTGATCTTTTGCGAGGCTCCAAACCTATTTTCACGCTTTAGCGCTTTCCGGACCTCCGCAGCGTGTTTGGGCATGGAGGGATACAGATGTTTCTCACATGGTGGGTATACTAGACTCATATTGCATTAAGGGCGCCTGGAGGCGCGTCCCGAATGAAAAGATTCGGATCCTTAATTCAATGTATTTTCATGAATTTAATTGAATTGTATTTAATGTTGTGTTATTTTAATTCGATTTATTCCTTTCCATTTAATTTAATTAACGTGATTTGAATGCATGTAATTGCTTTAAATTGTATGAAATCGAATTGTATTAAATTCGAAGGGCGCCTGGAGGCTTTAAATTAATTGAATTCCAATGAATCGATTGATGATTTAGCATTGTTAACTATGAAGTGACGAAAAATATAGTTTTTAAAGGGTTGTTGATTTTAAAGCAGTATTGAACGCTTCTGTAATGTAATGAAAGGCACGTATGAAGATTGATGTTTTTTTAAAGGATTTGATGCAAGAAAAATGAGGCCAATCAGGTGTCTGGTTGATTTTACGGAATTTGTACAAGGTATTGCATGTTTCGGCCCAGCCCAGACGTGAACGGTATGTCCCGTCCGCCTGAACGGGTTTTTGGCCAGCGGCAGGTGGCGTGGCTTGCCCCTGCCTCCGCCACTGCCCCCGCCCGGTGCCCCCCGGCCCCGCCCCCGACCCTGCCCCCGCCCCCGACCGGTGGCCCCCGCCCCTTCCCCACGCACGGCCCTGAGGTGGGGTCCGAGGGCTAATTATAGGGCGTGCCCTAGGGGATTGTTTCGTCCATTGTGATGCTTACATGTTTCGCCTCCAATTTTTGAGGACAATTCTGCTCCCTAACCTATGTATGCGCACATGTTTAAGTGGTTTAAATTTGAAATGTTAGCTCAAAACACCCTGAAATCAAATTGTTAACCGTTAATTGTAGCTATTTGGCCCAACCTGAGCTCCTTTTCGTGAATTGCGATGCTCATATGTGCTCTGGTGAGAATTTGTCCGGTACATAAAAGTCTTATAATTCATCTATAATACAGAATGTTCAACTTTTTGATGTTTTTCATAAAACCTGAAAAATGGTTTGTGACACACGGACGAACGAACGAACGAACATTTTAATGGGGCTAATCCCTCTTCAAATAAAGGGCGCCTGGAGGCGCGTCCCGAATGAAAATGTTTATATTATAATGAATTTAATTAAAATTTTAATTGTATAATTCTATTAATATATAATTGTCTAATTAATTAAATAAATCATATTAATTAATGAATAACATGATTAAAATGAATTAATTGAATTCTTTAAATCGATTGTTTACTTAAACAGCAGTTATTAATTAATTAATAAATAACATAATTGATTTTATTATATTTAATTAATTATTAATTTAATTTAATTGTATTAATTAATTAAATTGTATTTAATTAATGCATTTGATACACTCAAAATTGAATTGTATTGACTTGAATTGAATGCATTAAATTGATTTGAATTGTATTCATTTTGATTTAATTTAATTGAATCGATTGATGAAGCTTTGTTTTCTACTAAGTAAGGACAATTTACATTTTTACGCGTTGTTAAATTCGAAGCAATATTAAACGTGCCTGGACTGTCATGTATATTGCCTTTATTGGCAAGCATTTGATGCACACAGAAAGTAACCAATCAGAGGTATGGTTGTTTTGGGGGATTTGTTCGGTCAGCCGCATTACCGCATACAAGCTTGATGTGGCTTCATCCCCCACATTCCTGGCAATTAATTCGAAAACCCCATGACAAGAGCCGCTTGTTGCCTCGTACAATATCGTAATACGAGATCGCAGCGTAATATGCGGTCTGGCACGTGTTTAGCCAATGAGGTTGTAGAGTCGGCTGGGCGTGTCCCTGGCGTACGTAGGATTGAACACATAGTCTTGACAGCCTAGACAAGTGGCATCTGAATTATGGTCAACCGCTGGCATTCAAACCACTAAGCAACTTAACCCTGAACACATTAGAAGTCATGGGCAGGACATGGGGCAAATAGTCGAGAAAAAGTTGATATGCAGAATGCGAGAAAGTGAGAGGAGGGAGGCTGGGAGTTTCATAAGTATTGGAGTTAGTAGATACTCATAGCGGAATAAGGTACATTACATTTGACAACTTGTGTGCACGCAGATACACACACATCTGGCTATCCATGCACTGCCACACAGCACGGTGCATGCAGATACACATACATATGGCTATCCATGCACTTCCATCCACACAGCACTGTGCACGCACATACACACACATAGCTGGCTATCCATGAACTACCTCACAGCACTGAGCATGCACATACACACACATCTGGCTATCAAAGCACTGCCACAAAGCACTGTGCACGCTCATACACACACATTTGGCTATCCATGCACTGCCACACAGCACTGTGCACGCACATACACACACATACCTGGCTATCCATGCACTTCCAGGAAGCACTGTGCATGCACATACACAAACATCTGGCTAACCATGCACTACAAGACAACCACATGCAAACACATGCACACACTCAAGCATGCACACACAAAACAACTGGCTACACATACACTGTCTCAGAGCCATGTGCTAGTATATACACACATATGGCTTTCCATGCACTACAAGACAACCCCATGCAAACACAAACACACTCAAATACACACACATGCATGCATAATTCAAATGGCTATCCATGCATTGCCACACAGCACTGTGCACGCACATACACAAACATATGGCTATCCATGCACTGCCACACAACACTATGCACGCACATACACTTACATCTGGTTATCCATGCACTGCCGCACAGCACTGTGCACCCACATACACAAACATATGGCTATCCATGCACTGCCTAACAACACTATGCACGCACATACACTTACATCTGGTTATCCATACACTGCCACGTAGCACTGAGCAAACACATACACACACATCTGGTTATCCATGCACTGCCACACACCACTGTGCACGCACATACACACACATATGGCTATCCATGCACTGCCACACAGCACTATGCACGCACACACACACACATCTGGCTATCAATGCACTGCCACTCAGCACTAAGCACGCACATACACACACATCTAGCTATCCATGCATTGCCACACAGTACTGTGCATGCACATACACACACATCTGGATTTCATGGCACGGCCACATAGAACTGTGCACGCACATACACACACATATGGCTATACATGCACTACAAGACAACCCCATGCAAACACTAACACACTCAAATACACACGCATGCACACACAAAACAACTGGCTACACATACACTGTCTTTGAGCCTTGTGCTAGTATATACAAAAACATCTGGCTATCCATGCACTACAAGACAACCCCATGCAAACACAAACACACTCAAATACACACACATGCATGCACAATACAAATGGCTATCCCTGCACTGCCACACAGCACAGTGCACGCACATACACACACATCTGGCTATCCATGGACTGCCACACAGCACTGTGCATGCACATGCACACACATCTGGTTATCCATGCACTGCCACACTGCACTGTGCACGCACATAGACACACATATGGCTTTCCATGCACTACAAGACAACCCCATGCAAACACTAACACACTCAAATACACGCGCATGCACAAACAAAACAACTGGCTATCCAAGCACTACAAGACAACCCGTGCACACACAAACATACCCTGACACTCACGCGTGCAAACACACAAACGAACAACTGGCTGCAAATGCACTGCCACACAGCACTATTCATCCCATATGCACACACCTGGCCATCAATGCACAGTAAGACAGACCCAGGCACATGCACACACAAGTGGCTACACATGCACTGCCACACAGATATGTTTCCGTACACAGATACACACACCCGGCCATCCATGCACTACAAGACAATCCCATCGACACACACAACCCAATCAGACACTCACGCACACACACACCAGGCCATCCATGCACTACAAGACAACCCCATGCACACATACCCAGACACTCACACACGCACACACAAGGGGCTACGCATGCACTGCCACACGGCCCTGCTTACATACACACACACACCTGGCCATCCATGCACTACAAGACAATCCCATCGACACAAACAACACACTCAGGCACTCACCCACACACACTGGCTATCCATGCACTACCCCATGCACACACACTAACACACTAACACACCTTCAACACACAAATAACTGGCTATCCAACTGCAGCACAACCCACCCACAACTACTGAAGCACGAACTGCAACACCACATAACACCAATACCAAGTGCCCCAACCCCCAACCCAATCACACCACCACCACTAGGCTGATAGGCCACCCCTAAACTGTATACCCCACTTGCATCAGACCAACCATGGTAGCCCGTGTTAGCTTGGCCAAATTCTGGTGCCTCGGAAGGTGTTTGCGCGTAACAGGGGGGAGGGGGGCAGCGAGCAAAGAGGCTGCCTACGCTGACGAGCTTCAGCTAGCGATTTCAATGAAAGGGTGGTAGCAGCAAAGAGGACGGCAAACTATATTCTTAAACAATAGAGTTGGAATAAGTAGCTTAATCGGAAGCGTTGCCAGCAGGAAATAGTAGCACAAGAGTTGCGCACTCCAATCGGCAGCAAACAATTCGCACCCCGATCGGTGTGGCCGCCATGTTGCCACGCTGTCCCAGAACTGCAGATCGTCGAACGTTTCTAGGTCGTCAGGTCGCAGCACGAAGCGCGAACGTGCTCACTTGCAAGCTCTGGACGAAACATGAACATTACGTGAATTAGAACTAGAAGAACCATAGTTGGCGTGGCTTCATCCCACCCGGCCCAGCCCACGCACGGCCCTGCGGCTGAGCTGTGGCTGAAGTCCGTGCTAAAAATAGCTTTAGTGCCCTAGGTGACTGTTTCGTCCATTGTGATGCTTGCATGTTTCGCCTCGATTTTTTGACGACAATTCCATTCCCAAACCTATGTATGCGCAAATGATTGGATGGTACGAATTTGAAATGATGACAAATGTTACCCAATAATTGTCGCTTTTGGCCCCAAAAGCACAAACCTTAGCTCCTTTTCTTGAATTGCGATGCTCATATGTGGTCTCGTGAGAATATCTCCGGAATCAATAAGTCTTATAATTGTTATATGTTGTATAATGTTTCGTTTTTTTGTGATTTGAAGTGAAACCTGAAAAGTAGTTTGTGACACACACACAGTTTTGACAGGCTAATCCCTCAATCAAAAATAAAGGGCGCCTGGAGGCGCGTCCCGAATGAAAATGTCTTATATTTGGGATATCTTATATAATGTTTCGTTTTTTTGTGATTTGAAGTGAAACCTGAAAAAGTAGTTTGTGACGGACGGACGGACACACACACACACACAGTTTTGACAGGCTAATCCCTCAATCAAAAATAATTTTTTTCATTCGGGTATTTTGTAATTTTTTTCATTCGGGTAAAATCTGGAGATTTTTTTCATTCGGGTATGCACATGTGGCACCCATTCAAATTTGAACTGACTATTGAAGATGGGGCTCCATGCAATGGGTCAAGTGCTCATTTAGGGGCCTACATGCTGGGGGCCATACCCATTTAGGTTAATGTGTTTGCCCACGACACACACCAGCATCGGAGTAGCACAACATGCTTATAAGTCTGACCCCCCAAGTACACCTATGGAGGCAAAAATACATTTGGGGCTGGTGTGCCTTGTGTAATATAGCGTACTTGTGACATGCCCCAACACCCGTGTTAATTTGACAATCCAAAGGGGGGAAAATGAGGAACTGGTTTACAGCTCCCTAGTCATTGCTTCATAACACATGATGACACATGTATAATATGAGCCATCATTTATGTTGTATTCATAAATGTCACCCAAGTGGTTTAGGAGGGTGGTTGACATGTGGCAAATTTTAGAAGATGACTAATACTTTTGAACAAGCCTAGATGAATCTTCGGCCACCAATTCAATTAACATGGAGGTGTGGGACCTTTGAAACGTTAACTAGTTAACTAGAATAAAGTGGAGGATGTCCTATTCTCCAACCATCATTTCTTTTAATACGGCACCAAGTCATCAGATACGCGCTAGCTGTAGATATGAAAGCTCTGGATCACAAGGAAGGAAGAATGCTGTGTACCGTACTTGGATGCCCTCTTCATGTTATGAGAGTGGGGAAACTAAGATGCCTACTTATCTCAGTAGAAAACAAATCAGAGACCTGCTTCGCAAGGTGGTTCGTAATATGTAGATTCAGAACTTACTCCCACTACCTCAAGGTGGAAACTGATAGATGGAAACGGTCCATTATCCCTTTAACGGATCGAGTGGTCACTGGGGGGTGGTCCCGGATTCACCTTATTTCGTTAGGGGGTTAACCTTTGGTTGGTCTCCCAATGTGAACCGTTAAAGATGAACACCATGTGGTATTTGAATGTACTGACGAAGTCTTACTGAACTCCAGAAGGAAGTATCATAACCTGATTTCCCAATCTGAGAGTGATTATTCCTCCATGTTCTGATGTGCAATCCATAAGTGGAAGGTCGAGCGAATCTTCCTCTGTTTATCCTTGAGTGTATGAAGATATTGGATCAAGTCCTAGACAAATAGGATTTTTTTTCTTCTTTCGATTTTTTTTTCGTTCAGAAGAAGAAGATACAACAAATGGAAAGAAAAAAACACAATTTGTTCGCGTTTACATTTTAACTGGTACTGTCTTTTTACTGCCGAAGACGGCGAGCGGCCAAATTGCTGGCTGAAGCAATGCAAGTCATGTCTCGAAACCAAACGCTCATTTGCCAAACCGTCTGCCAATTCCTTAAGCGCGTACGGTATTTAACAATGTATCGAAGGCCCCTTCATTTCGAGGTGTGTGTGTCTTATAGCACCACAATACTAGTGCTACAGGTAGTAATTTAAGGCACGAGTAATCGTTTTATGCAATATATAAATTAATCGTTTAGGCGGGGTTTAGGGGTGATTAATCGTTTATGTCTTATATAAAAATCACTGCCTAAAGCATAGTTGCAGTGCTATTGCACTAAACATTTTGGTGCTATTGCACCAGGATTGCACAAGAATATTACGCTGACAGGGCAGGCATTCAAAGGCAGCTGAAAGCTATGGGATTGACCCAGTGACTGGCCAATGGATCTGGCTGGAAGCTGCTATGTGTAGACCCCAAAAGAAGCAGTGCCTTGATGGCTCCGAAAATTGACCTGACAAAGATAACGGCAGCACACCCACTATTGCCATGAACCCAGCCTTGACGGCTTCGAAAATGGCCCTCACAAAGAGGTAAGAAGACAGCACTGTTGCCATGGACAGGTAGAATCTTAAGATGGCAGCACCCACCATCCCGTTGCCATCCACTACTCAGCCTTGATGGCCCCAAAAATGGCCCTGACAAAGATGTAGGAAGACAGCACACGTACTGTTGCCATGGAAAGGCCGAATCTTAAGATGGCAACACCCACCATCCCGTTGCCATCCACTACTCAGCCTTGATGGCCCCAAAAATGGCCCTGACGAAGATGTAGGAAGACAGCACACCCACTGTTGCCATGGAAAGGTAGAAACCGAAGATGATGACTGTCATGTAACAGAGGTAGATGAGGACAGGCATGAAGCCGGATAGAGAGGTAAGTGAACAGAGAAGGAACCCGAAAGCGTAGATGGCGACGTACAGAGCGACGGAGCCACCGCGGTGGAAGGAGCTCCACCTGTGTGTATGGGGTGAGAGTGTGTGTGGTGAGAGTGTGTGGGATGGGAGGGAGTGTGTGGTGAGAGGGTGTGTGTGGCGAGAGAGGGTGTGTGGTGAGAGGGTGTGTGTGGTGAGAGCCCCCAACGGAATGGGTGTTAGTTTGTTTGTTTGGCATGAAGGACAGCAGCAGGTGTCTGTGTGTGCGGTTGTTTGTGTGTGTGTGTGTGAGCGTGTGTGTGGTGGTCGAGAGACCATGTCTGAGCTTCAATGAGGGAGTGGATTGGCGGAAGTTTTTGAAGTTGCATGAGGGGCAGCAGCAGGTGTGTGTGAGTGTGTGGTGTGTGTGTGTGTGTTAGCGTGTGTGTGGTGGTTGGGAGAGCATGTCTGAGCTTCAATGAGGGTGTGGATTGATGGAAGGGGTGTTTGTTTGTTTGTTTGGCATGAGAGGCAGCAGGAGATGTGTGTGTGTTTGTTTGTGTGTGTGTGTGCGAGTGTGTGTGTGCGAGTGTGTGTGTATGTGTGTGTATGTGTATGTGTATGTGTATGTGTGTGTGCGAGTGTGTGTGTGTGTGTGTGTGTGAGAGAGTGCGTGGTTGTTTGTGTGTGCGTGTGTGTGTGTGGCAGTGGTGATGGGAGGAAGCACTCACCACCAGGTGTAGTCCTCAGCACACAGCTGCACATACGTGCACAGCACGGACAGCTCAGCGTTGATGATCATGGTGAGGGTCCCGATGAGGAGGACGAAGCCAAAGAGGTAGTAGAAGTAGCCCATCCACAGGGAGGTCATGGCAAAATAGAGCTCAATGAAGACAGTGCCAAAAGGAAGGATACCAGCTGCATAAGGAGAGTGCAGGGATTGGGTCAGGTCAAGGCTATGTTTGTTGTGATATGTGGTGATATAGTTTAGTCAAGCCAAGCCAAGCCAAGTCAAGTCAAGCCAAGCCAAGCCATGCCAAGTCGAGCTAAGTCAAGTCAAGTACAAAGATAATCTAGGGGTGCCAAAGGGAAGGATGCCAGCTACCCAAGGGGAGTGCAGGGATTGACATAAATAAATAAATAAACAAACAAATAAATGGTTTGTCTTTTTACGAGGCGTGAGGTCGAGGGGGGCAGCCTGTTTGCTTGCATGCACTGGGGCCAGCCACCAAGCAGGGGTTGAGGGGGGCAGCCTGTTGCTTGCATGCACTGGGGCCATCCACCAAGCAGGGGTTGAAGGGGGCAGCCTGTTTGCTTGCATGCACTGGGGCCAGCCACCAAGCAGGAGTTGAGGGGGGCAGCCTGTTTGCTTGCATGCACTGGGGCCAGCCACCAAGCAGGGGTTGAGGGGGGCAGCCTGTTTGCTTGCATGCACTGGGGCCAGCCACCAAGCAGGGGTTGAGGGGGCAGCCTGTTTGCTTGCATGCACTGGGGCCAGCCACCAAGCAGGGGTTGAGGGGGGCAGCCTGTTTGCTTGCATGCACTGGGGCCAGCCACCAAGCAGGGGTTGAGGGGGGCAGCCTGTTGCTTGCATGCACTGGGGCCAGCCACCAAGCAGGGGGTGAGGGGGGCAGCCTGTTTGCTTGCATGCACTGGGGCCAGCCACCAAGCAGGGGTTGAGGGGGGCAGCCTGTTTGATTGCATGCACTGGGGCCAGCCACCAAGCAGGGGTTGAGGGGGGCAGCCTGTTTGCTTGCATGCACTGGGGCCAGCCACCAAGCAGGGGTTGAGGGGGGCAGCCTGTTTGCTTGCATGCACTGGGGCCAGCCACCAAGCAGGGGTTGAGGGGGGCAGCCTGTTTGCTTGCATGCACTGGGGCCAGCCACCAAGCAGGGGTTGAGACAGGTCAAAGTTATATTTGTTATGATGTGTGGTGATATAGTCTAGTCTAGTTTAGCAGAACACAGTACACGTTACCACTGACCAGTGCACTACTATTTTAGTTGTAGAACACAGCACACATTACCAGTGCACTGTGTACAACTATTTTAGTAGTAGAACACAGTACACGTTACCAGTGCACTGTGTACTTTTATTTTAGTAGTACACAGTACACGTAACCAGTGTACTGTGTACAACTATTTTAGTAGTAGAACACAGTACACGTTACCAGTTTACTGTGTATTTTTATTTTAGTAGTACACAGTACACGTTACCAGTGTACTGTGTACAACTATTTTAGAAGTAGAACACAGTACACGTTACCAGAGTGTAGGCAAGGACAGCCAGCAGCAGAGCTTCTCATTATAGGGCTGCTTAACATACTCTGTTTGTAGCTGAAAATAAATAATGAAGTGCTGAAAATAAATGCTTGAGTGCTGAAAATAAATATTCGCAGCTGAAAATAAATGCCTGAGTGCTGAAAATAAATACTCGCAGCTGAAAATAAATGCTTGCGTGCTGAAAATAAATACTCGCAGCTGAAAATAAATGCTTGCGTGCTGAAAATAAATACTCGCAGCTGAAAATAAATGCTTGAGTGCTGAAAATAAATACTCGCAGCTGAAACTAAATGCTTGAGTGCTGAAAATAAATGCTCGCAGCTGAAAATAAGTGCTCGTAGCCAGGGTCGTAGCTGAAAATAAATGCTCGTAGCTGAAAATAAGTGCTCGTAGCCAGGGCCGTAGCTGAAAATAAATGCTCGTAGCTGAAAATAAGTGCTCGTAGCCAGGCTCGTAGCTGAAAATAAATGCTCGTAGCTGAAAATAAATGCTCGTAGCCAGGCTCGTAGCTGAAAATAAGTGCTCGTAGCCAGGGTCGTAGCTGAAAATAAATGCTCGTAGCTGAAAATAAGTGCTCGTAGCCAGGCTCGTAGCTGAAAATAAATGCTCGTAGCTGAAAATAAGTGCTCGTTGCCAGGCTCGTAGCTGAAAATGAATGCTAAAATGCCGAGATCCACCCACCAGCAAAGACGAACAGCCAGCGGTTGGCAGCCAGAGGAGGAGGTGGAATGTGGCGAGGGATCTGATTTGACTTGACAGGGTGGTCAATTGGGTGTGGTGGTGGGGGTGGTGGGGCGTAGTGAGGGGTCCCAAACATACACACCACACTGTAACAATCGTGTTTACACCAAATGTTTTAACAAGCAGCCATATAGGTCACAGATGCACCCATCAGCAAGTCTTGACAGGGTGGTCAATTGGGTGTGGTGGTGGTGGTGGTGGTGTGTGGTGGGGGTGTGAGTTGAGTGGTTAACAAGCAGCCACATAGGTCGCAGATCCACCCACCAGCAAAGAAGAGCAGCCAGGGGTCCGCGGCCAGAGGAGGGGGTGGGATGTGACGCGGGATCTGGTTCGTCTTGACAGGGTGGTCCTTGATTGGCATTTTGATAGCAAAGTAGCCTCCGGCGAATGTGAGGGGGATGGAGACGACAAACCACAAGAAGACGAGCATGAAGTACCAGGTGATGGGTACGGCGCCGCTGGATCCGGTGTGGTGCAGAGCGAGGTTGAGGACCGTGATGACGAGCATCATGATGCCAGGGAAATACAGGGACACAGAGAAGCAGACCTGTGTGTTGGGCAAATATGCATCTTAAAAACATATATTTGGTTAATCTGGGTGAATACATTTGTAATACACGTTTTAATACATTTGTAATACATGTTTTAATACATCTGTAATACATGTTTTAATACATTTTAATACACGTTTTAATACATTTGTAATACATGTTTTAATACATTTTAATACACGTTTTAATACATTTGTAATACATGTTTTAATACATTTGGTTAATATGCTTGGTTAACGCATGAAGTACTATGTGATGGATACGGCGCCGCTGGATCTGGTGTGGTGCAGAGCGAGGTTGAGGACCGTGATGACGAGCATGATGATACCGGGGAAGTACAGGGACACAGAGAAGCAGACCTGCGTGCGAAGTAAAATTGCATATTTTAAAACACATTTGTTAATACACATTGTTCACGTATTTAAAAACACATTTGTTAATACACATTGTTCACGTATTTTAAAACAAATTGTTAATACACATTGTTCACGTATTTTAAAACACATTGTAAACATATTTGTTAAAACACATTGTACACATATTTTAAAACACATTTGTTAATACACATTGTTCAAGTTTGCATTTGCATTTTTAAAATATTTGTTAATACAAGTTGTTAATATGTTTTGTAAAATACATTCTGTTAATACATTTGTTTGATATTTTGTGTTCAAATGTTTGGTTAAAGCATGATGTAGCAAGCGATGGGTATGGCGCCGCTGGATCCGGTGAGGTGCAGAGCGAGGTTGAGCACTGTGATGACTAGCATGATGATGCCGGGGAAGTACAGGGACACAGAGAAGCAGACCTGCGTGTTGGGCAAATATGCATTTTTTATAATACATTTGGTTAATACGTTTGGTCAATATATGGCTAATATATTTGGTTAATAGATTTGTTCATACATATGGTTTTTACATTTTGCTAATATTTTTTGTTAATACATTTTTGGTAATACATTTGTTTAATACATTTGTTTAATACATTTGGTTCATACATTTGTTTAATACATTTGTTTAATACATTTGTTTAATACATTTGGTTCATATGTTTGTATAATATGCTTGGTTAAAGCATGAAGTACCAGGTGATGGGTACGGCGCCGCTGGATCCCGTGTGGTGTAGAGCGAGGTTGAGCACCGTGATGACTAGCATGATGATACCGGGGAAGTACAGGGACACAGAGAAGCAGACCTGCGTGCTGGGCAAGTATGCATTTGTTAATATATGGCTAATATATTGGTTGCTACATTTGGTTATTTTTGTTACTATTTGGCTCATAGATTTGGTTAATTTTGTTGCTATATTTGGTTAATATATGGCTAATTTATTTGCTTCCATTTTTGTTAATTTATGGCTAATATATTTGTTGCTACATTTGGTTAAAACATGGCTAATATATTTTGTTGCTATATTTGGTTCATATATTAGGTTAACTTGGTTTGCAATTAATAGTTAATAATTTAGTATATTTGGTTAAAACACATTTGGTTGCACATCAATTGTCTACAAACACATTATTGCTAAAACATGAATGGAGATCAGAATTCACGGATTTTAAAGGATGTGTTTATATTAAACATGAATACATGATTGCATCGCTGAGTTTTAGCAATAATTCTATGTATGGGAGTTTCTAGGCAGCTCCTTGGGCCAGCCACTGGGCCAAGCACCAAGATCTTGGAAATATTGAAAAGCTGATAGTGTTAGCTCCAAGATGTACTAGGTTGCGCCAGCTTTGGCTAAATAGCCAGTTATGGGCTGCCCAGAAGCTGCTGCTCGTAGCATACGTTTTTTGAATAGAGAAAGAAAAGATATGCTGCCGAGCACCCTTTTTTGAATAGAGAAAGAAAAGATATGCCGCCGAGCACCCTTTTTTGAATAGAGAAAGAAAAGATATGCTGCCGAGCACCCTTTTTTGAATAGAGAAAGAAAAGATATGCTGCCGAGCACCCTTTTTTGAATAGAGAAAGAAAAGATATGCTGCCGAGCACCCTTTTTTGAATAGAGAAAGAAAAGATATGCTGCCGAGCACCCTTTTTTGAATAGAGAAAGAAAAGATATGCTGCCGAACACCCTTTTTTGAATAGAGAAAGAAAAGATATGCTGCCGAGCACCCTTTTTTGAATAGAGAAAGAAAAGATATGTTGCCGAGCACCCTTTTTTGAATAGAGAAAGAAAAGATATGCTGCCGAGCACCCTTTTTTGAATAGAGAAAGAAAAGATATGCTGCCGAGCACCCTTTTTTGTTTTTCAGCGATGCATTGCAAATTGAGTGCCTCGGTGCGTCCCCAGTGCGATGTGCTGCCCCTGGAACCCAGCTTACGCTCGCACGCCTAGGGAAGGGAGAGGCCCACTTGCCAAGTATGAGGCAGCTACAATCCAAGTATGAGTATGAGGCAGCTATAATCCAAGTATAAGTATGAGGCAGCTACAATCCAAGTATAAGTATGAGGCAGCTACAATCCAAGTATAAGTATGAGGCAGCTACAATCCAGAGCTTCAAGCGCGGAGCCCAAGGGGCTCAGGGGGCCGTTGCTGACTAGTTAAGCCATGCAGCGAAGGAACTGCAACGGAATGGCGAGGTGTCGTCGGAAAAAAGTGGCCAAGCCAGGCTGATATATCGGGGCTTAGCCCAGCGGCTGTCTCAGGGAGCTGCCTACAAGCTGCTGCTCACAGCCAAAAGAAAAGAAACACAGTGTACAGCGCCTATATATGTGTTTCTCTTATGTATAATTATTATATATAAGATAAGATGAGGCTCTGTGCTAGATAACAGAAGAGCATCAACCTGAGGCCATCCGTTGTAGGTAAGATAAGATAAGAACACAACACAAGGCCAGCCGATGTAGGTGCGCTCCATGATAAGATAAGAACACTAACTCGAGGCCACTTATTGCAGGTGCCCTCCATGATGAATAAGAACACTAACCCGAGGCCACTTGTTACAGGTGCGCTACATGATAAGATGAGCTAAGATAGGATAAGAGCACTAACCTGAGGCTAGCCGTTGTACGGAAGGTAAGACAAGAACACTAACCTGAGGCCAGCCGTTGTAGGTAAGATAAGATAAGGACACTAACCCGAGGCCAGTTGTTCCAGGTGCGCTCCATGATAAGATGAGCTAAGATAGGATAAGGGCACCAACCTGAGGCTAGCCGTTGTAGGTGAGGTAAGATGAGATGAGATAAGAACACTAACCTGAGGCTAGCCATTGTAGGTGAGGTAAGATGAGATGAGATAAGAACACTAACCTGAGGCTAGCCATTGTAGGTGAGGTAAGATGAGATGAGATAAGAACACTAACCTGAAGCCATCCGTCGAAGGTAAGATAAGATGCGATAAGGCGTTGTGCAAGAAAATATAATAAAACTTACCCGAGGCCATCTGTTGTAGATAAGATAAGATAAGATAAGAACACTAACCTGAGGCTAGCCGTTGAAGGTAAGATAAGATGCGATAAGGTGCTGTGCAAGATAATATAATAAAACTTACCTGAGGCCATCCGTTGTAGATAAGATAAGATAAGAACACTAACCTGAGGCCATCCGTTGAAGGCAAGATAAGATGCGATAAGGTGCTGTGCAAGATAATATAATAAAACTTACCTGAGGCCATCCGTTGTAGAAAAGATAAGATAAGATAAGATAAGAACACTAACCTGAGGCTAGCCGTTGAAGGTGAGGTAAGATGAGATGAGATAAGAACACTAACCTGAGGCCATCCGTTGAAGGCAAGATAAGATGCGATAAGGTGCTGTGCAAGATAATATAATAAAACTTACCTGAGGCCATCCGTTGTAGGTGCGCTCCATGATACCCCATAAGTAAGTGGCACTGAAACCAGCAACTAGGGCCAACAGGATGTACAGCGCAAGGGCGGTGGTCATGAGGGCACCGCGGGCAGAAGGGGAGAGGAATCCCAAGCTGGCTAGGATGAGAGTCACCAGGGTGGTGGTCATGATTTGGACTCCAGAGCCAAGCTGGAAGGGCAGAGGTCGAGGGGTTGGGGCGTGATGGGTGGGGGTGGGTAGGGGTGGGACGGGCAGAGGTAGAGGGGTTGGGGTGTGATGGGTGGGGGTGGGTAGGGGTGGGACGGGCAGAGGTAGAGGGGTTGGGTGGGTGTGATGGGTGGGACGGGCAGAGGTAGAGGGGTTGGGGTGTGATGGGTGGGACGGGCAGAGGTAGAGGGGTTGGGGTGGCATGGGTGGGGGTGGGTAGGGGTGGGACGGGCAGAGGTAGAGGGGTTGGGGTGGGTTGAGTAGTGTGCGGTGGCGGTGGTTATGATCTGGAATCCAGAGCCAAGCTGGAAGGGCAGAGGCAGAGGTAGAGGGGGTGGGGTGGGGTGGGATGTGCTGAGGTAGAGGGGGAGAGGAATCCCTAGCTGGCTAGGATGAGAGACACCAGGGTGGTGGTCATGATCTGGACTCCGGAGCCAAGCTGGAAGGGCAGAGGCAGAGGTAGAGGGGGTGGGGTGTGATGGGTGGGGGTATGGTGTGATGGGTAGGGGTGGGGTGTGATGGGTAGGGGTGGGGTGGGGTGGGGTGGGGTAAGATGGGCAGAGGTAGAGGGGTTGGGATGGGTAGGGGTGGGGTAGTGTGAGTGTTTGGTGGTGGTCATGATCTGGACTCCAGAGCCAAGCTGGGAAGGCAGAGGCATAGATAGAGGGGTGGGATGGGTAGGGGTGGGGATGGGGTGGGATGGGTAGTGTGTGGTGGTGGTGATCATGATCTGGACTCCAGAGCCAAGCTGGGAAGGCAGAGGCAGAGGTAGAGGGGTGGGATGGGTAGGGGTGGGGATGGGGTGGGATGGGTAGTGTGTGGTGGTGGTGATCATGATCTGGACTCCAGAGCCAAGCTGAAAGGGCAGAGGCAGAGGCAGCAGGGATTTGTTTTCCGTCCAGAAAGTTTTTTTTTTGATAGCTTTATGGGTTTAGGCCTCCTCCAGGAACAGCGCCCCCTTCGCTGTTTAGTGACATAGATTTGCGTTCTTTATATCGGCAATTGGGGCCAAAGCGGGGTCAAAAGTAGCGATAGCTATATATAGGTGGGTGGGGTAGTGTGTGTGTGGTGGTGGTGGTTACGATCTGGACTCCGGAGCCGAGCTGGAAGGGCAGAGGTAGAGGGGGTGTGATGGGTAGGGGTAGGGTAGTGTGTGTGCAGCACACTAATTCAAACACACACAGCTGCACATTAATTAAAACTCACAAACCAGCACATGCACACTGATCCAAACACACACCTGTACATACACATGAATGCAAACACACACACACCTGCACGGCACACACACAAACACACACACCTGCACTGCACACCAATTTAAACACACACAGCTGTGCGTACACATGAGTGCAAACACACACCTGCACCACACACTAATTCACACACAAAAACTTGCAGCGTGCACGCAAGTACAACACACAGCTTCACCACACACTAATTCACGCACACAATATTGTACCCTACGAGCAAACAAACACACACCTGTACGGCCAACGTCTTGCTCTGAGCTGCAAGCAAACACACACCTGTACTGCCAACGTCTTGCTCTGAGCCGGGGGGCGGAACGCATCCCCAGAGATCAGCTTCCAGCCAGCTTCCTCCTTGGTCTCCAGGCTGGTGTCCACTAAAAGCTGCTCGTACTTGATCAGATCACGATGGATGGTTCTGATGAGGATGGTGGCCACCAGCACCGCCATGAGCAGCACAACAATCAAGGAGTTGACGATGCCAAACCAGTGGACCTGATAGGGGTTAGGTTTTATTGGATTTTCTTGGGGGGGTAAGTTTTTTATTGCCTTTTGGTTGTATGAGATTTTTTATTGGGTTGTGTTGGGTTGTATTAGGGTTTTATTGCGTTGTATTGGGTGTATTGGGTTTGTTTGTGCCTGTGGATGGTTCTGGTGAGGATGGTGGCCACCAGCACCGCCATGAGCAGCACAACAATCAAAGACTTGACGATGCCAAACCAGTGGACCTGATAGGGTTAGGTTATATGGGGTTGATTTATTTGGGGGGGGTCGGATTTGTTTGCATTTGTTGGCGTTTAATTGGTAACAGCTTGTTTTATTTTTGTTGGCGTTTAATTGGTAACAGCTTGTTTTATTTTTGTTGGCGTTTAATTGGTAACAGCTTGTTTTATTTTTGTTGGCGTTTAATTGGTAACAGCTTGTTTTATTTTTGTTGGAGTTTAATTGGTAACAGCTTGTTTTATTTTTGTTGGAGTTTAATTGGTAACAGCTTGTTTTATTTTTGTTGGGGTTTAATTGGTAACAGCTCGCTTTATTTTTGTTGGCGGAGCCCCCCCCTTCTGGATGGCGGGAGCCCCCAGTGTTACCCATTTGTCCGTCCGACTGACCGACCATCCATCCATCCATCTGACCGCGATGAAGCCTGACACGTCAGCCAACAGTCTCGTAACTTACTCGCTCCCGTTGCCACCTGTCGCTCCCTCGCGATCACTCTCCGCCATTTTTAGCGTCGAAGGCGACGCTGCATAGAACTTGTTTGGTTAGGTTTGTTTGGGTTCGTTCGGGCCTGTTAGGGTTTAGTCGGGTATGTGTAGGTTTGTTTGGGTCTGTTTGGGTTTGTTTAAGTCTGTTAGGGTTTAGTTGGGTCTGGCCTGCCAGCAAGAGACCTACTCACACTTTCTTGCCAATGGGACTAGACTGACTTGTACCTGATACATCAGATGACCCCCCCCTTTACCTCCCCACCCAACCCCACTTCGCCAACCCTACCAAACCTCCAAACTGTGCTTAACTTCCGAACCCAACCTAACCCTTTTCAACCTCCCACCCGACCCAATCCCAATCTCCCACCCCACCTCATCCTTCCACCCCACCTACCTTGCCACCAGGCAACCTAAGGTATGCATCCCATCGAGAGGCACAATTAATCTTGCTTTCCTGCCAATGCCAATCTAAATCAACCCACCCCCTACCAACCCACCCCACCTCTAACCAACCCTCCCACCTACCTACCCAACACAATTCACCCTCCCACCTACCTACCCAACCCCAACCAATCCAACCCTTCCCTCCCACCCCACCTACCTTTCCTCCAGGCATCCTCAGGTATGCATCCCATCGAGAGGCCCACTTAATCTTGCTGTCCTGCCAGTGCACGTCGTAAGTGTACGTGATGCTGTGGCCTTCTAGAATCTCCTGGGGCTCGATGTGGGAGTCACCATCCACACCACACATGACTGTCTCCACAACCTTGCCCTGGGGTCGGGTGATACTACAAGGGGCCACCTCGAAACCTACAACCATGTAGAAGGCCTCGGGGGAGGCCTCGTCGGACGCCTGCAGCTCACGCACGCCGTTGCTGTTCACCTCGAGGACCTGCGCAGTGTGTGTTTGAATAAGTGTGCAGTGCAGGTGTGTGCGTGGTTTGAGGGGTGGGAATGAATGGGTGGATGGGTTGGTGGGTGTTTTGGTGGGTGGGTGGGTTGGTGGATGAGTGGACCAGGGGTCGTTGGCTTCAGCGGATGCCTGCAGCTCACGCACGCCGTTGCTGTTTACCTCGAGGACCTGCGCAGTGTGTGTTTGTATAAGTGTGCAGTGCAGGTGTGTGTTTGTTTTGAAGGGTGGGAATGAATGGGTGGGTGGGTTGGTGGGTGGACGGTTTGCTGGGTGAGTCGGTTGGTGGGTGGATGGTTTGTTGGATGGATGGATACGGGTTCGTTGGCCTCGTCGGACGCCTGGAGCTCACGCACGCCGCTGCTGTTCACCTCGAGGACCCGGGCAGTGTGTGTTTGAATAAGTGTGCAGTGCAGGTGTGTGTGTGTGTGTGTGTGTGTGTGTTTTGAATGAGGGGAATAAATGGGCGGATGGATGAGTCGGTGGGTTTATTGGTTGGTGGGTGGATGGTTTGGTGGATGGATGGACCAGGGGTCGTTGGCTTCAGCAGAGGCAAGCAGCTCAAGCACGCCGTTGCCACTCACCTCAAGGACCTGCCCAGGAAGGGTGGGAAAGAATGGGCAGATGGATGGGTTGGTGGGTGGGTGGGTGGATGGGTTGACGCATGGGCTGGTGGGTGGAAGGGTTGATGCATGGGTTGGTGGGTGCATGGGTTGGTGGGTGGATGGTTGCAAGGACACAATCTAGGAAAATTGGCTGAGAGTGTTGGCTATTGGAGCGACAACACTAGCTAGTTGCCTACCTTGCAGTTTAGTGAATTAGATGACAAGCTCTGAGCCATGGCATATGCAGCAGTGTACTGCCCATGTGTGAGGTACACCAACACTAGCTAGTTGCCTACCTTGCAGTCGAGTGCATTAGATGTCATGCCCTGAGCCATGGCATATGCAGCAGTGTACTGCCCATGTGTGAGGTACACCAACACTAGCTAGTTGCCTACCTTGCGGTTTAGTGAATTAGATGACAAGCTCTGAGCCATGGCATATGCAGCAGTGTACTGCCCATGTGTGAGGTACACCAACACTAGCTAGTTGCCTACCTTGCGGTTTAGTGAATTAGATGACAAGCTCTGAGCCATTGCTTCTGCAGCAGAGCACTGCCCATGTGTGAGGTACACCAACACAAGCCAGTTGCCTACCTTGCGGTTGAGTGCATTAGATGCCAAGCCCTGGGTCATGGCTTCTGCAGCAGAGTACTGCCCATGTGTGAGGTACACCAACACTAGCCAGTTGCCTACCTTGCGGTTGAGTGCATTAGATGTCAAGCCCTGGGTCATGGCTTCTGCAGCAGTGTACTGCCCATGTGTGAGGTACACCAACACTAGCCAGTTGCCTACCTTGCGGTTGAGTGCATTAGATGTCAAGCCCTGGGTCATGGCTTCTGCAGCAGTGTACTGCCCATGTGTGAGGTACACCAACACTAGCCAGTTGCCTACCTTGCGGTTGAGTGCATTAGATGTCAAGCCCTGGGTCATGGCTTCTGCAGCAGTGTACTGCCCGTGTGTGAGGTACACCAACACTAGCCAGTTGCCTACCTTGCGGTTGAGTGCATTAGATGTCAAGCCCTGGGTCATGGCTTCTGCAGCAGTGTACTCCCCATGTGTGAGGTACACCAACACGTTGAACACCAGGTGGTTGTAGATGTAGTACTTGCCATCACTCTGGAAGCCTAGCTCAAAGCCTGGCCTCACAAACTCCTCGTTCTGGGTGGGGATAGGGTACACGCAGAGGGTGTTGGTGTGTGTGTGCGGGGGGAGGAGGGGGTCAAAGAGCTGGCCTTTTGATGTGGTCGGGGGGCAAGGAGACTTAGCTCAAAGCCTGGCCTCACGAACTCCTCGTTCTGGGTGGGGATAGGGTACACGAAGAGGGCATTGGTGGTGCTGGTGGTGTGTGTGTGTTTGTGGTGGTGGTGGTGGTGGTGTGTGTGTGGGGGGGGAAGGCAGGAAGGGGACAAAGAGCTGGCCCTTTGCAACGGTCAGGGTACATGGGTACAAGGGCAAGGAGACTTAGCTCAAAGCCCTGGCCTCACAAACTCCTCGTTCTGGGTGGGGAAAGGGTACACACAGAGGGCGTATGTATGTATACGGGGGGCAAGTGGGTGGGCCGGTGGGGGGGGGGGGGAGGCAGGGAGGGGACAAAGAGCTGGCCCTTATCAGTGGTCAGGGGGCAAGGAGGCTAAGCTCAAAGCCGGGCATCACAAACCCCTTGTTCTGGGTGGAGATAGGGTACACGAAGAGGGCGCTGGTGGTGCTGGTGGTGTGTGTGTGGAAGGGGAGGGGGGGGGGGGGGGGGGGGGGGGGGGGACAAAGAGCTGGCCCTTATCAGTGGTCAGGGGGCAAGGAGGCTTAGCTCAAAGCGGGGCATCACAAACCTCTTGTTCTGGGTGGAGATAGGGTACACGAAGAGGGCGCTGGTGGTGCTGGTGGTGCGTTGTGTGGAAGGTGAGGAAGGGGGGGGGGGGGGGGGGGGGGGGGGGGGGGAGGGAGGGGACAAAGAGCTGGCCCTTTGCAGTGTTCTGGGGGTAATGGGACACGGGCAAGGAAGCTTAGCTTGAAGCCTAGCCTCACAAACTCCTCGTTCTGGAGGGGGGGGCACGTCGCAGGCGAGGAAAAGGCAGATGTGAGAATAGGGCACACGCTATGGTGCTAGTGGTGTTATGGTGTAGTGTTTGTGTGTGCGTGTGTGTGTGTGTGTGTGTGGGGGGGGGTAGGGGACAAACGGCTGCCCCTTTTCAGTGTTCAGGGGGGCAAGGGGACAGAAGGGCAGGGGGACAAGGGCAGGGGGGAGGGATGAAGCCTGGCCTAAAACTCTCCGGATCAAGCAGCAGATGCAGAATTAGGCAGGTGTGAGGATAGCGTACACGAAGAGACAGAGAAGTACAAGGGAAGTACATGAGATGGACCAGAGAAGTACAAGCGAAGTACAAGCAAAGTACAAGAGATTGAACGGAGAAGTATAAGCAAAGTACAAGAGATGGACCAGACAGGTACAAGCCAAGTACATGCAAAGTACATGAGATGGACCAGAGAATTACAAGCAAAGTACATGAGATGGACCAGAGAAGTACAACAAAGTACAAGAGATGGGCCAGAGAAGTACAAGCAAAATACAAAAGATGGACCAGAGAAGTACAAGCAAAGTACAAGCAAAGTACATGAGATGGACTAGAGAAGTACAAGCGATGGACCAGACAAGTACGAGGGACAGACCTGGACAAGTCTTTAACTGTGTAATCCACTTAGTTTTCTTCCTCGTTTTTGTAGGCACCGGGGGGACTTGGAATTAGAAGACGGTGAGCAGCTCAGAATTGGATGAAAAATTATGTACATCTAATCCAAGTACAACAGAGGGACGTGTAACCATATGAGAGTAACAGGAGAGGGACATTGGTGTATATATATAGGGATCGGATATACCTGACTATTTCTGAAAGAACCAGAAGACCACCCCCCTGACATGTAGGCAGTAGCTGGCGCTGCCTGTTTATGTCCAAGGGACATCTGGCGACGAGAAGATCGTATGTGGTGATGGGCTGGTTGCCAAGAATCATGCTGATTTGGTAGAGATTATTGATATAATAAAATAATATTACAATAATAATAAAATAATAATTTTAATATTATCATTATAATTATATGCCCGAGGAACATCTGGCACTCACCTCATCCAGCAGATCGTATGTGGTGGTGGGCAGGGTGTCAATAATCATGTCGATTCGGTACAGATTATTGGTATAATATAATAATATAATATTACAATAATAATAATAATAATAATAATAAATTAGTATTATTATTAGTATTATTATTATCATTATTGTATCCCCAATGACATCTGGCACTCACCTCATCCAGCAGATCATATGTGGTGATGGGCAGGTTGTCAAGAATCATGTTGATTCGGTAGTGATTGTCAATCTTATGCTGAAGCTCCTGTAACATAGAGCATGTGCGGAAGTAGGTGAGAATGGGATGAGATGAGATGAGGTGTGTGTGTGCGCGTGTGTGTGTGTGTGTGTGTGTGTGGGGGGGGGGGGGGGGGGGGGGGGCAGGAGGGAGGAGAGAGGAGGAGAGAGGAGGAGAGAGGAAAGGTGAAGGTCCAGTAACAGAGAGTAGGTGGGGAAGTAGGTGAGAACGGGATGAGATGAGGTGTGGGGAGGAGAGAGGACAGGAGGGAGGAGAGAGGAGAGAGGAGGAGAGAGGAGAGGTGAAGGTCCTGTAACAGAGGGCAGGTGGGTAAGTAGGTGAGAATGGGATGAGATGAGGTGGTGGTGGTGGTGGTGGGGGGGGGGGGGGGAGGACAGGAGGGAAGAGAGAGGAGGAGAGGGGAGAGGTGAAGGTCCTGTGGCAGAGTGCAGGTGGGTAAGTAGGTGAGAATAGGATGAGATGAGGTGGGGGGGGGAGAGAGGACAGGAGGGAGGAGAGAGGAGGAGATAGGAGAGGTGAGTGCACCTCGAAGCTGACACAATCAGCTTTTCAGAACCGCTGAAATGTTTGGGTGCAGGACAAAGGCTGGTTCAGGGAGCTGCTTAGATACTGATGAGAGAAGCTGCAAAGAAAAGCACTGCAGAAAATAAATCTGCCGTATAAGAGAGAACACCCACACTCATGCATAAGTGGGAGTACTTAGGTGGGTAGTTTGCGAGGCAGTTTGGAAGGTAGTCAGATATATATTTTTGGCTACGCACTCCCTATGCTACCTAATCAGCCAAACATAAGGCAACCTAGTGCACCTTCTTTTCAGATACGAGCAGCACCTTCTAGGCAGCTCCCCTGGCTGGCTAACCAGCCAAACATAAAGTAACCTAGTGCACCTTGAAGCTTACGTTATCAGCTTTCTAGCGCTGCTGAAATGTTAAGGAGTAGCCCAGTGGCTAGCTCAGGGAGCTGCCTAGACGCTGCCTAGAAGCTGCTGTCGAATACGATTGTTTAGATATATATCGACGATACCATATGATACATCGTACAATATCGTACGATATACCAATAGATTTTATGATGTTGTATAAAATATCAACCGTTAATCTTGGGAACCAGTACAAGATTGACATCCCTAATTGTATATATTGACATTGACATATATTATCTCCTCGTATTATATATTGACATTGGCAGATATCGACATCCCTTATATTATATATTGACATCCCTAATTGTATATATTGACATTAACATACATTATGTTCTCATATCATATATTGACATCCCTAATTGTATATATTGACATTAACATACATTATATTCTCATATCATATATTGACATCCCTAATTGTATATATTGACATTAACATACATTATATTCTCATATCATATATTGACATCCCTAATTGTATATATTGACATTGCTAGATATTGACATCCCTAATATTATAAATATACATCCCTAACACAATATATTGACACCCCTTATATTACATCTTGACATCCCATATTTAACATATTGATATCCCTGACAGTATTACTTCGCACCGTGACATCCTCTGCCGTAAGCTCTTTGCTGGCACTCTCAGGCTTACACACAATCTCAGTCGTCTGCTTAACCTGCACAATGGAAATCAATTTCAGTTGTCTGCTAAACCTGCACAGTGAAAATCAGCCGACACAATATAAATTGTTTGCTTCAGCTGCACAGTGCATATGCATGATGTAAACTCTGTATAATATGTATGGTACAAACGATATTACTACCTAAAACGGCGAGCAGCCTTGTAGCACTTGAAGGGACGGTTTGGATTTTGAAATGTCGACAGGTTGTACATCTCGACTTTTTCAGACCAATTTGTACAGCAATCCCCCCAGAATTCTCAGATTTTCCAGGCCAATTTTCAAGTTCGAAGTACGAGCTATGACCTGTTCCGAACTATCCAAAACAACCCCTGAATGGCTATAAAGGCTGGAGCTATGCAACCAAGTTCAAGTTCAAGCTGCACAAGGCATTCTCAGTCTTTACTGGCCATCCCCGGCTCAACATGTCCTTTCATGAATGCGCTCTTTATGATGATGTAATGATAATGATGTTGATGATGTTGATGATGATGATGAAGATGATGATGATGATGATGATGATGATGATGATGATGATGATGATGATGATGATGATGATGATGATGATGATGATGATACTGATGACAATGATGATGATGATGATGATGATGATAATGATGATGAAGATGCTGCTGCTGCTGCTGATGATGACGTCGGTAATGATGACGATGATGATGATGATGATGATGATGATGATGATGATGATGATGATGATTACGACGGCAGTGATGAAGATGATGATAATGACGACAATGTCGACGGTGCTGATGCTGACGACGACGGTGATGGTGGTGCTAACGACGACGATGATGCTGACGACGGTGATGCTAATGATGCTGACGACGTCGACGACAGTGATGATGATGATGATGATGATGATGATGATGATGATGATGATGATGGGTACATTCTCCTGCTGCCCTACTGTACTCCACATGTTCCCACAGCTTGACGGGGTCAGGGGCAACTTCATGATGGATGAAACGGCTCCCCTTCATCAGTGTTTTTCTTTTCAGCTACGAGCAGCAGCTTCCAGGCAGCTCCCTAAGCCAGCCACTGGGCTGAGCCCCAGGATTTTGACAGCTCTGAGCAGCGGATTATATCAGCTTCCAGACACACTAGGTTGCATAAGCTTTGGCAGAGTAGCCAGTCAGGGGAGCTGAATAGAAGCTGCTGCTTCTAGATGAAAATAAAAACACTGACCTTCATGGTGGATTTGTACGGAAAGATTACAATGCGCAGTCCTTGCAGCAAAGTACCAGCATTTGCTGCCTCTCTCACAGGCTTTCCCACCACCCCACCACCACATCCGGACACACCTTCATGGTGAACTCGTACGGAGAGGTTTCAATGCGCAGTCCTTGCAGCAGAGTACCAGCGTTGGCTGCCTCTCTCACGGGCTTGGGTCCACCGGCAGGCTCACAGAATGGGAGGGAATAGTAATCGAAGGGCATCTCCGTATCAAAGGACGAAAGGGAATTCACGTGCACTGCAGGTGAGAGGTGGTGGGGTGTGGGGTGTGATGGAGTGGTGGGTTTGGGGGGTGGGGTTGGAGGTGGTGGGGTGTGATGGGGTGTGATGGGGTGGTGGGTTAGGGGAGTGGGAGGTGGTGGGGTAGGATGGGGTGGTGGGTTAGTAGGTTGGGGTTGGGGTTAGGAGGGGTTGGGGGTCGGGGGTTGGAGAGGGGTGGGGGTGGGGGTGGGGGGGGGGGGGGGGCAGTAGCTGGCTCAAGGAGCTATCTAGAAGCTTCTGAGAGAAGCCAAGAAGAAAAGCCCTGCCTGGTGTCCGTCCCCCTTCACAAGGACCCAATTCATTCCATTCACTTCGTTGACAAAACTATACCAAGCAGACGGTCATCCCATCATGTTTGAGGAGATTGGGGTGAGTATTACCATGGGGGAATATCCCCACAAGGGCTTGTGGGCCTGGCATAGGAGCATGGGAGCATGGTTTGATTCATCTTATGACACTACCATGCCATGACGATCTCATACCTCTACTTAGGAGAGTAGATGATGAGAGCTCACTGATGCTATGTTGGGATGCCATAGTCCCGATCTTGTTCGATTGCAAGCCATTTCCAAATCCATAGCATACCCATGCCATTGACATGCCCTTTCTATCTTACTATAACACATGCTACTTCTTGACAACAAGCAAATGCCACTCCTTGTGTTGTAGATGGTTCCACCTTGGTGGAGCAATGGAGTGATGCTATTGCTTGCTCATGCAGGCCGTACCCACGTACGTTGTACAGCAAGCGTTGTACGGCAGGCGTTGCATAGCAGATTGACCTAGATTCGTCTTTAAACTGTCTTTACCTATGTGATGGCATTCTGCACTAAAGAGTGTGGTGTAGTAGCATTCATGCTACCCATGTTTGCTTGGTCTGTAGACGGGGAGCAGCCTGAAGGATGACAGACTATGTTATCAAACCAAACGCTATGGCAGATGTGATCTACTAGCAGTACCTGGGCCTGGACATGTCATTAGCCTGTCTCAACCTGTAGGTTGCACCTGGACCTGAATGTGTCTTTAAACTGTTTAAACTTACATTCTGTACTCATGAGTGTGGTGTAGTAGTGTTTATACTACCCATGTTTACTCTGTCCACAAACAGTGAGCAGTCTGAAGGTTGATTGACCATTTCATCAAACCAATATCTACTTGCAAGAACATTTCCCCCAATTGTCCAATGGTAGTTTGAAAAGGGCCCAGCCTAAATTAGACAAGGGAACGCCAGGTGCCCCAACTTGAGATAGGATCTCCAGTGTGATCCATGATCCATCATTAATTTCATTACAATGTCACAGGTAGGCCAGTGCTGACCCAAGAAATGCACACACACAATTTTCGGGAGGACTTTCACGAAACCTTTGAGGGGGATCTATCATCACATCTGCAACTTACCTGCGAGGGTGTCTCCCACCCTGAATTCCCTCGGGTATGCTCCTGGGATGTAGAAGCCGTGTGCTCCAATGAGGAGAGACAGCAGCGCTGCGCAAAAGTATATGCTCGTCATGCCTGCAGTAGTGGAGAAGGATCGAGCGCAGCAGATGTTGCCAGATCGTTCAGATGGATCACCCGAACGTTATGCACACTAAGCGCGTTGCGTCCAAATCACCAGGTGTCCTATTAGCGCTACAGCTTTGGCCTAGAACTGGCTGGACCCTGCATGGATCTGGCTGGCTTCGAGCCCTGGTTGAAATGCCGTACCGGGCTTGTACCGTACCTTGGGGGGGACTGGTCAACTGCTTGCTGGGACTTCCAAGTTCTCAAATTTAAACCCCCACCCGGCCTCATCTAACGTAGGATGCACCGCAGTGAAGCACGAGTAGCCCTTCCTTCATTGCATACGCTGTAGCTTGTTCCCATTCAAATGTTCTGGCGCGTGGCTGGATTTTCCCAGGTTCGACCTTTTGCGATTTAAGGGCTCTAATTAGCGCTTCTGCATCCTCTATCGCTGCAGTTATATTCAAATCTTTTTTTATCGATGTGTTTTGCAGCCTTCCCCGACAGATCAGATTCTCGACAAGGAGGAGTTCACGCTCGAGGAGCTGCTTGACGAAGATGACTTCATTCAGGAGTGCAAAGCATTGAATGGGCGCCTAGTTGCCTTGTGAGTCTCGTCCGAGTCTAGTTCCAACTGTAACCAACAGGTCATCAAGAATCAGGGAGGAGATTCATAGGAGGTGCATTTCTGCAGAGGTGCACCTCATTCTTGACTTACCAATCTTGCTAGTATCAGGGACATGCTGGGGGGGGATTTGGGGGGACAGATTTACCTCTGAGCCTCAGCACCATCACGTGCTGTTTGTCCTGACTTTCCCCTCGCTTGCTTCCTTCATGTTAGTATGCGCCCACAAAGTCAGCCCTCAACACATTTGCTAGCTTGCTGTAACTATAATCCTGGTATGATGAGAACATTCTGAAACACCCGTTCACCATGTTTGCAATGCAGCTTAAAAGAGCGAAGTACAGTTGAGCAACTTGTAAGGTACGGTAATGCTTGTGAGTCATGATCCCTGCCTGATACTATATCCAGACGAGAGCAAGTATGGCATACCCTCGTATGCAAATAGGGGTGGTGAAAATCTCTGTAACTCTCTGAGGGAGTGGTGATCTGATGCCTGTAGGGTGAGATATCAGTATTTTATTTGCTGCCTGTATGATAGCTCAAAGCTCAATAGGACCATTCCTTCTATCCTAAATCCTACAGCTCTGTGTTCGATATTTTCAGGTAAAAAAGGCATACAGGCATGCACAGGTCTTCTATTGAGTTATGAGCGGCAGTGACTAGGCTGCCCCTAGAGTCAGGCACAGGGCTGAGCCCTTCAATTTCAGAATTGTTAAGAGAGCCATTATGTCAGCATCATTTTGCACTAGGTTGCTGAAGGTATGGTCGAATACCATTCAGCGGAGCTGCCAATAAGCTTCTCCGCACAGGGGAACATATAACCAGTGAAAGTATCCTAATAGCTGCAAAATCCAAGTCACAGCAAACGTCCAGCAGGCGTCAGAGCACTAACAGCAGGAAAACTTGTTTGCAAATTCTCATGTAGAAAGTGTATTTTACTAGGTGGGGCTTGTTGTCTGATTCTCGCAGCACCCGGATATTTTAACTCGTGAACAGTGGATCCATGGGCAGTTGGCTACTGCCCCCAGTGCAGCCTGCAAGGGAGGTGATCCATGGGTATATGTTGACGATTCATAGATGGTAGCAGCCGTAGAGAGAAAAAGATAAAGATATTTACATGGTGGACCAACGCGAGGGGAAACTATCGCTAGTTGGCAATTAAGTAAGGAAGGAGTACGGCTGGGAGAACATGCACCCAGCCGCAGTACTGCTTATCAAGTATAATACTAGGTCCCAGATTCACATTTTAATAGATTTAACAGTATAAGTCCCCCTGGACTATGTCAAGCCACGGGCACATTTGGAGTCCATTAGTGCACACAAAAAAAGGAAAAATGTCATCAATTCATCATCATCATCATCATCATCATCATACTGTGACTCTTGGGGGTTTCTTCGAACTGGCCCGACAGGATGGGTGTGTTAATTTCATTCAAGTCACTGAATAATTTCTTACTCCAATGCGTGACCACTGTGTGATACCAACAGGCTTTTGGTGGAGCCCCCCAAGGAAGATGACGACCCCAAGCGAACATACAAGTAAGCAGATGCTGAGGATGAGATTGATGGCAGTTTCTGGAGGGAGAAATATCATTTCCTGTTCTACTGGTGTGTTGGGAAGGAGAGTGGCCAATCGCGGCCTTCATGATTTGCACTGTGTAGAGCTGCATGCACCACACATGTGTACAGGATGAATTATGGATGTATCAGGTCTGGCTTGGTTTGATTACATGGCTGCTCAGCATCTGTCGGCAGCGTTAGCGTGGGTAGCAACACTACTACACCTCTCTCCTGCGTATAGGATGTAATCATATGAGTGGTAAATTGGGAACAGTAATATGATATCTTATGATGCCGGAAGTCTGACTAGGCTAAAGTTACCATTTACATACAATCTCATATGATGCAGTTTGTATAATATCATACTCCCTTTTGTCAACATCATATGATATATCGGTACCTAGATGTAACCGATTAAAGGCTTGCCCAAATGATTTTGATATCAATGAACCTTGGCTGGTGTTTACAATCCTTCAGTTATCCATTCACATGATGTCTTCACACGTATCCATTTACAACCTTCAGGTATCCGTTCACATCATGTGAAGTCTTTTGCTGTGAGCTGGACGCTGTCTTCGACACCTTGTTGGAAGACGTGGAGCTGATGGGGCTGCTCTTCTCACTGCTGGACAGCGCTCCCCCGCTAAGCTGTAAGACTGCAGGCTACTTTGGGCGAGTGGTGGCCAACCTTCTCCTCAGGAAGGGCAGCCAGACTATTCAGTACTTCAAAGATAATCCACCCCTGCTTATGAAGCTGGTGTCTCACATAGACACAGTGTCGGTGGCTGATGTGATCAAGCGTATGGTGGGAGCAGATGAGCAAGGCCCTACTCCTGACCCTGCACATGCCCAGTGGCTGTCCGACGCTGACCTTATTAGTCTCCTCCTGGCCAAGCTGGCGCACAGCACATCTGCAGATGCTCAAACCAATGCAGCTGAGATTCTGTCCGCCATAGCAAACGCTCAGCCGTCGCCCCTCGCCGCCAAACTGGCGAATGAAGAGTCCGTAGCAACTTTGTTTGAGCATGCCCTGTCGCCCAGCAAGCAGGTCGTGGTCTCGGCACTGGAAGTGTGCATTGCTCTAGTAGAACCACATAGAAACTCTCTAGAGATGGAAAGCCTGATCGGGGGTTATGAGGAGAAACCCCAGCCCCAGCCTGATCCTGAGGTTAAAGCGGAGGCAGTGGCTGCTATCATCCAGCACCTACCCAAGCTAGTGGAGATCCTGAAGCAAGAGCAGAGAAACTTGGATATTGAGACCACCTGGGGGCAGCTCGCTCAACGCCTGGGTTTGCCTCGTTTGAAAATCGTGGAGCTCTTTGTGGTCTTGATTCGCAGCGGGGGGCCTATTGCTGAGGAGGCTGTTATGAAGGCTGAGGCCATCCCCGTCTGCCTTCAGCTCTTCCAAACACACCCATTCAATAACATGCTACACCACAATGTTGCGGCCATGCTGTTAGCTATCCTGACCCAGTCATCAGAGCTGATCTTGCAGAACCTGTTTGAGCAGTGCGCTTTCCTCGACTGGCTGGTTTGCTTGCCAATCCTTGTAGCCCTCACAGGAAAAGGGGGCCCAGAGGAAGGGCCGTGTTCACCATCAAATATCAAAAAACCGATGAGGGCCGGGTACATGGGGCATGCAACCCAGATAGGTGGAATTGTGGATAGCATATCCCACCAGGCATCGGAGAGCAGCAGCCTGGTGCCAGCAGTCTTCGCTTTCTCTGGCGATGTGGCGCACCCTGCCAAGGTGGCGGAGTATGTGAAGGGGCATGCAGGTTGGAAGCCGTATTCGGATGAGATGTTGCAACCCCAGCTGAGCTTGGAGAACACCTCCCACTGGGAATGTGGGCGGCCAGCTGCTGGTGACTTCCCGGGATTAGACGCTGATTTAGATGAATTTGGGGTGAGTGGGTGTGGAAGTCAGTGAACTGTAAGTGGACGCGTCTAGAACATGTGCGCAGTGTGATACTGTGACCTTAAACCCTAAACTTTAAATGAATCCTAAACAGTGTACATTTGCGCAGTGTGATACTGCGACCTTAAACCCTAAACCTTAAATGAACCCTAAACAGTATACATTTGTGCGTTGTTATACTGTATACCTAAACCCTAAATTGGCCCTAAATCTTGGCTAATGGCACCAACTCCCCATGCTAACCCCCCTTCACACACCCCATCCCCCCCTGCCCACCATCCGCTGCATCTGCCTACAGGCCACAGACATGGACCTGGAGCAGCTCACCTCCTTGACACCTGCCTTGTCTGATCGATATAGCAACATGGGCGCTGAGGATGATGACGAGTACGAAGATGGTGTCAGGGAAGCAATACCCTACGCAGACTATGGTTTGTCAGATGTCATCAACGAGTTGAGTCTGGATGACAGCGATGCCATCCGATATGATGAAGACACGCCTGTTTTGGACGCCCAATCTGCGGATCGTTCTGCGCCTGAGGCGGGAGCAAGTGGGCAGCAAGCCACCGGGGATGATGACAATGTGCTGCTAGCAAGCAGCGACGATGAGGAAGCCTTTGCTGCTGCCTCACCTCTACGCAGTAAATCTGTCTCTAACTCCTCGACCCCAGCAGCAAGCCCGGATCCTAAACCGGAGGCCAGTGAAGAGCGGGGTATAGAAGCTGCAGGGGGGGATCCAGCAGCTGCAGGTGTTGCTTTATGATATGTGATTTTGGCGTTTTTAAGGTCTAGGGGAATATGTACAAATGCTTTCAGTTTGTCCGTGCCTGAGCTGCTGCTACACAGTGGTAGGGTCATGGAGCTGCATAGAAGCCGCAGTGATCAGCCAACAAATGGTTGGTGCTGTTTGAAGTGTATGTGTGTGAGGGGGGGGGGGGGGGGGGGGGGGGCACTGCCGTTTGTCTGACTTGTTTAAAGCCTTAGGCGTGTAGGGTTGTATTGTAGCACTCAGCTCCAAATGCTTCTCATTCAGGTGTGTTAGTGTATATAATAATGAGAATGAACTGCAATTGTTGTCCATTGCCTATAATGACCCATTGTGCTATTCAGGCTGCAGGTGGCAAGTTCAATCTGAAGAGCATCTATCATTGTAAATGTAAAGCAGTCACTAATAAGGGCTCTGAAAGGAAGTGTGCGCCGCATACTTGCGCGGCACCCAATGCATTGCCGCCAGTCCATGCCTCATGCCCATGTTGTTGGTAGCTGGCCCATACTTGCGTGGCACCCAATCCATTGCCGCCAGCCCATGGACCCTGCAGACTACCCTGCATGCAGTCCCCTTTCTCTCGCTCACCTTGAAATGCATTCAGATCTCTCATGCTGGCGAAGCTGATGGGAAGCATCATCTAATGGGGAATGGACTGAATTGTGTGAAAATGGGGAGCTGGGGATGGGTAGAGCATCGAATAGGTAGCGGGGAATGGGTGTAAGACGGCGGATTGAAGCAAGGAAGCGATTACAATGAAGCAGGGCAAGGTCGCTGTGTCAAGCAGCTCGTCATGATCGCTGTGTTCTTCCACGTGAAGTGGGTTGACAAAGATTGCTCTTCAAAGAAACCAAAGCAAATCGTGTCATGTATGCATTCAGAAATCATAATCTAGAAGGTCCATACCTGGGTACTTCAGGAGCACCCATCTGCTGACTGAGACAGAACCAATTGTGTAGCCTGCAACGCAACGAACCCTCCACTCTGGTCAACGGCCCCTCCCCAACGGGACATTGGTCTGCGACGGAGGACGCGGCGTCCTGAACGGTGGTCCATAGTCTGATAGAAGCTGGGTGTAAGATAGATTATTAATCAGATAAAAACAAAGCATATCCTGCTATGAGTCAGGATGCATTCCCGATACCGGTTATACAGTGTTTACTTGATTCAATATTTTTGTGCATTCATGGATAAACATTGGTAAACTTGCACCATTCACTTGTTTTTTGCACATCGGATAAGGTATAGGAATCAGTACTGCTCGCAGTTTGGGAAATGAGCTTCTGATACTTTATTGTCAGGAAAAATGGCGAGATTATCTTGTTCTGAACAAGCTAGCCAGCAAGTACAAGCATAATCTAACATGAACTTGGGTACATGGCTCCAGCCTATTCATGCTGCTAGCAAGTATGATCTAAAGACCTTCTCAAATTATAAATGTAAAGCGATCAATGGTAAAGCCTCTGAACCGCAGAGATGAGAGGATTGGTTGATAAACTTTCCGGTATGTGAATGATCGGATGACAATAAATGTGGATCAGAGTCTAGTTGCCAGGCTGCCAGCCAGGCCTCCCCCCCCCCCCCAACCCCCCCCAGTGGTATTTTTTTTTTTTTTTTAAGTGGCGATCCGGTCACCAACCAAATAAATATACCCTCTCCTTCACCTCCCCTCACCTGAGCAAGTTGCCAATGGCGGATTAAAGTTGAGTGTCGAACGAAGGTTTGCTCCACGTCGAGGTCTGCAAATTGAGTGCTCCTCCTCCGTTCCCTCTGCTCCCTGCTCTGCTCCGTCCCTCGAATCGGATCCTCCTTCGGTCCTCCCGAGACTTCGCTGCATGACCTAGCTGCCACCGTGGCGATTATTTTTAACCGCAGGCCATCTGTGGTCGATATTGAGTCACGAAGATAAACCCTATCAGCAAACCCTACAAAAGCTCGAGGTCTAAAGCCCAAGTCGCCGTCTCGATATCCATTCCAAAGGACAATCGACAACCCTTGCCTCTCCCTCTTCAAGTAGGTTGCCCCCCTTGCCCTATCGCGTCGCAATGTGTGCTGCTTGCCTGCTGTTGAATTGCCAATGCCTCACTGTCCGGTTTCGACCTCTGATCTGGCCCAATTGGTTCCGCCCTTGCCCCTGATCGCTTCTACAACCCTTTACTGATCGTTCAACACTCTCGGGGTGCCCTCCCTTCTTTAGAGGGTGATGTGGCTGAGATTATACCCGTAGTACCGGATCAGGGTCATGCCTGCGTCGGAAAGAGTTGCTTTGTTTGATGAATCGCGCAGGGTCCCAATCCAAGATCGATGTCGGTCTGCCTTGATTCGCGTCAGCTTGAGGCGGTCTGCTCACAGTGCGGATGGGTAGCACCTGCGATGTCCGATGTCGGATGTCGATCCTCGATGTCGCTTATCGCGATTGGATCGACGATGGTCCCCCTTCTTTACCCCTGCCACCCTCGAGCCTGTTCTGCATCCCATTCATGCAGGCACTAAGCAGCAACAATGGCCCTCAAGATGTCCACCCGCATGAACAAGATGCAGACCAACGTCTGCATCAGGTCTTCTGCCCCCGCCAGGGTTGCCAGGGTTGTTCGCGCCCAGGCTGCCAACAACGGCATGTCCGCCTCCCCCACCACCCCCTACGATAACTACAAGTTCGCCCCTATCCGCGAGGCTACGGTAAGTAGTGCTTGATTACCCCCACACAGCTGAGTATTCCTTGCATTGAATGCGATCTGCTGATATCCTGTTGGTCAGAGGTTACCATCAGGCACACTAGGACCTTGTCGGCCATCAAAACCTACTTCAGCCTTCTGTGGGTGGGTTTTTCTGACGATGCTTTTGTCATTGCTTTTGCCTGGGTTGCGCGTTCACCTAGAGCATGTATGATGATCTTGCTTTGATCAATTGACGGGCGCTTATCCCTAGCACCCACAGTCTATCCAATCCGTCCAATATCAATCCTCACCTGCATGATCTGGCTAAGCTAATCCTATATTTTCTCATTCGCCCTTGTAGGTCAGCAGGGCCATGACCTCCAGGTACTTCAAAGATTTGGACGAATTTGCAGACACAGATATTGGTAAGACACGTCGAGGATTATAACGCTTAGGCCTGGGGGAAGACTTCCTAAGTATTGGAAGACCCACTGATTCCTACACTAACTCTGATTGATCCTTTGTGCCCATTAAATATTAAGGGGCCCTGTGATTCTAAGTATTGGCAGATCCACTGGTATTTGTTGGGTTGGACACAGAGAGCCGGAGTTATATTTTGGTTAGATACCGGCAATTGACAATTCTGCTAATTGTAAGGGTTTGGCCTGAGAATCGGCAATTGAAATTCAAAACAGAGGATGTTGGTGAATGAAAGTGGACCGAAGTTGAACGTTGTGGGGATGGTGCGCTTCGATCGTGCCCGCATGGCATCTGAACTCACTCCGATCTTCCTTCCCCCCACAGTCATTGTCGGCGCTGGATCCGCTGGCCTCGCCTGCGCCTATGAGCTGTCTGTTATCTCCCCTGAGACCAAGGTTGGTTTCGTGCCTGTCTGATTGTCCTTGTTAGCATCAGCAGTGGTTTCTTGGTGCGCATAATATCCTTAGTGCCCCTGCAATGCGTAATATTGGAGACCAAGGCACAGTCTCGTGGCTCTGACAGTCCTTGTTAGCTTCGAACAGTAGTTCCTTGGTGCAGGTGTAATCCCTAAGGGCTCCTGCATTGCTGAGGATCGGATTACTCACTTCTCTTGTACTTTTCCTTGTGCTCTTGTTCCTGATGATAAATAATGTGATGTGTCTTGAATTTGTTTGAATTTGTATGATGGTAATCATCTAACCTGGTCACGCTGTTCCTCTGCAGGTCTGCATCATTGAGCAGAACGTCTCCCCTGGAGGTGGTGCCTGGGTTGCTGGCCAGCTGTTCTCTGCCATGGTCATCCGCAAGCCTGCCCACACCATCCTTGATGAGATCAACGTTGCCTACGAGGACGAGGGTGACTACGTTGTTGTCAAGCACGCTGCCTTGGTGACCTCCACCCTTCTGTCCAAGGTTCTGGCTGCCCCCAATGTCAAGCTTTTCAACGCTGTTGCTGTTGAGGACTTGATCATCAAGGAGGACAACAACGGCGAGCGCCGTGTTGGTGGGGTTGTTACCAACTGGACCCTGGTGACCCTGCACCATGACACCCAGTCCTGCATGGACCCCAATGTCATTGAGTCCAAGGTCATTGTCTCCTCATGCGGACATGATGGACCCATGGGTGCCCACTCCGTCAAGCGTCTTGCAAGCTTGGGCATGCTCCCTGCCATCCCCGGTATGGCTGCTCTGGACATGAACTCTGCTGAGGACAAGATCGTCAACAACACCCGCGAGGTTGTCCCTGGAATCGTCCTTGCTGGTATGGAGCTTTCTGAGGTTGATGGCTCCCCCCGCATGGGCCCCACCTTCGGTGCCATGTTTGTCAGCGGCAGGAAGGCTGCCCACATTGCCCTGGCTTCCCTCAAGAAGCTAAAGGCCGCTGAGGTTGAGGCTCTTAACGAGCTGGCCTCTAAGACCGCTTAAGCTGCAACGACTTGAACCGGACTGCTGGAGAAGTGTTTAGTTGGTGTGCCTTTTTGATTGAGTGGAACTTGTTTCGCTGGTTCACAGCAATTGTATGAATGTTTATATGACATGTACCAAGAAGCGTTTCTTGCGGCTGTGCTGTATGTATGAGAGTGTAACAGTTTGCTTGGAATCATTCTTCCCCTTGCCTTCGATTGTTGGATTTCATTGCACAGCAACTAGCAAAGTCGCATCTTTCTTAGGTCGGTACTTGCTGCTCTCAGCAAGGCAGCACATTATAAAATCCCGAACGGTCTCTGATTAACACAGGAAAGCAATTCTACTGCAGACTGCTACCGAAGATATATTACAGAATTGCTGGTTGTGCCGATGTAACCAAGTTGTGGTTCAAGAGTTACGACCGAAATCGTGGTGCAGTGGGTTGCCATGATGAGGATGTCGAAGTCTTGCGCACAGCTTACATCTTTCATCTCATGTTTATCTGTAATTGAAATTGTGACACCCGTGTAATGCAGGACGTGATGATAAAGACACCACAGCGTAGGTCGGAGCTAGCTTTAGTCACTGTATGCTTGTCTGATAACTGGTTGTAGTTGGCGGAAATATGGTCGAAGAACAGGACATTCTACACTTTGTTCTAGTGAACTGAAAAAGTTTGTAAGGTCCCACTTCGGCATCGCATGTTAATTGATGGATTCACCCTGGGAAAGCTCGAAACTCGAATTTGGATTTAATTATATAGCTTCAGCCAGCAATGGGGCTGCTTTATTTTTCTTCTTCTTCTAACCAGGAGTAGAACAAAAACATCCCCCCCCCTAAGCCTGCCTAAGAAACTTGATGAGGGCTAACCCCTCACCCCCCCCTTCATTAGACATAAGAGGCACGACATGAAATTATGTATGGATTCTGGGTCCCAACACAATGGCTCACACAAAGGCATCCCCAGAATTCCCAGATAGGGACTGTGTGATACCGGTGGTTGAGATCTGGGTCCTGCTCTAGGGGGTTCAATACCTACACCACCAAAACGGTGGTGGGGAGTTTGGTTTGTTTGTCCTCGACACACCCCTGATGTAATGGGGTTTTTTGCTTTGTGGGAGCTTTTTCTTTTTGTTTAAAGCACAGGTTCTCATGCACCCTCGCGGTGTCAAGTAGACTTTAACATGAAATGTAATGTAATGTAACCGGTAGTCGAAATACTCACCCATTCACCCACCCACATTACCAAACCATTCAGTCACTCACCCACCTATACCCACCCATACACCCCCTCCGGGTCTTAAATGGTGCCAATGAACTGCTCTCGTCTACACAATCTGAGTGGTGGTCTCAGAATGTGATTTGGAGATTTGAGTAAAAAGATAGAATACAACCTGAGGACTATGGATGGTTGGGTACGGTGGGTGAATATGTGAGTGGGTGAATGGGTGAGTATTTTGAATATCGCCCAAACCCTGTTTGGGAATTCTGAGGATGCCATGGTGTTCGCCATTTTGTAACCCCCCCGAACCATTACGGTATATTTGGTTTAAATGGGTATTTATATTCAATGTGTGGGTGGGTGGGGGGATCAGGATTCCTCAGGATTTTGAGGCTTGACGTTTGCAGCTTCTTCCACTCCTGCCTGTCTCCTACTTTACTCGGCCCTCAATCAGGTGTCCCGTTTGGGGAGGGTGAGGCGGGGGGTCGAAAGGGAGAGTGGCCGGTGGTTTACAGGCAGAAATCCTAGAGAGTGTATTAGCCACAGAAAGCGATCTTCAGAGTACCTAGAACATACAGAAACTGGGCTTCCGTGTTCATATTGTTTTGTTTTCTTCTGTGGTCTTAGACCGGGGCTAAAATCAGAGACTAACTTATTCAAATTGTCTGCCGACGTCTGTGAGGAGACTGTTCACACATGAATTGCGATTTGAAACACTGGATGGATTTCGGGAGAGCCTCGTTCATCACGCTTTCAACTATGGTGCTAACTAAATCAAACTACCAACTGCTAGGCAGATCCGATGCCCCCCACCCCACACCCCTACTATGATGATTGCATGATGCAATAATGGGCAAGGCATAGTAGACTTGTTATTTACTACCAGTGTTTACTCTGACCGCAGTTGGTGAGCAGCCTGCAGGCTGATATACCATGTAAGCAAAACAAACCACACGGAAGATGATGCTGACCGAGGCAGCTAATTATACTGAATCATGTTGGTGACTTCGTGTGTGTGCAACAGTGCTACCCCTCTTATGTGATTCACACTTGGTTGGGGTTCAGGGGATACTCACACAAGGAGGTAGTTCTCCCAAAACCAGACCGCCCCGCGACTGTGGTTAACAGTTGCGGGTTCATGTGCAGGTGGCGTGGGACGAAGGCATCGATCAATTGGTGTGGACGATGGCCTGGGTCGACGTCGAACCTTAGGTATAATCGGCACCGCAGCTCCCTCCCCCAGCAGGTGTCGTAAGGTTGCGCCCTCATTGGGGGCCATTGACTAACACATCGCAAAGCCCGATAGGTCAACATGGGCAGTGGTGAATGTTCGTTTGGTCGAGGGTCCGTATCTCCTAAATGCGCCTTCTCTTAGGAGTGGCAACGCCATTCAAACTGAATCTTCCGTGTTGCTGGTTAGTGTAGGGAGACCCAACTACTGGGGTGAAATTCCTTTCACGACTAAAAAAGAGGTGGCAGAGCAGCGGACTAGGCCCCCAGGGCATTGAGACAAAGAAAGACAAAAAGAACGGAAGAAATAAAGGTAGAAAGGAAGGAAGAAACATACAGATAGAGAGAGAAGTAAAGAAAGCCAATGCCAGATGGCGTGGCTTGAGGATTTATATAAGGAAGGCAACCCGTTCAAGGCGGAGCTGTATGCCGGTTAGAACATCAAGTCCATGTCAAATGGCGTGGCTTCAGGATTATAAGGAAGGTAACCCGTTCAAGGCGGATGGCGTGGCTTGAGGAATATAAGGAAGGGAACCCGTGCAAGCTGTATGCCGGTTAGAACATCAAATCAAGCTCGTGGCGCCGGTACGTGTTGGTGGAGTCATCCTCTAGCTGTGGGTAGAAGGCCACAAGAGCATCTTGAGATCCGATGTACAAGTTGTTGTACATCTTCCAATAAGTTTCACGAACCTTGCGGGCTGGGTGCCAGAGGCCCTGGAGCACGTAGTGCATTACAAGGCATGGGCCCAGCGCAAGACGGCAGCCATCCACCGCACCCATGACAGCGTTCACGACGTGAGGCGAGACCTCAAAGACGTTGGGCCATACAAAGTTAAGGAGGTGCAAGATGGCGTCCTCGCACCCGAGACCTGCCACGCCCATGGACAGATGTTGGACCACGCTGGCTGCGGTCTGTCGGTGCACCTGCGGGTGGGGATGTGGTATGGGGGTGAGGACTTGGGGGTGTATGGGTGTGAGGGCGTGGGGGTGTGGTGTGGGGGTGTGGCATAGAGAGTGAGGGCGTGAGGATGGCGTGTGGGGGTGACAGTGATTCAGAGTGGCACAAGTTGCTGTTCACATAAAAGATGACCAGAGATGTGCATGCATGTATGTGTGTGTGCATGCATGAGTGTATGACCTTGTATGCTCGTGTGTCTATGTATGTGAGCGTGTGAATGTGCATGTATGTGTGTATGACCTTGTATGCTCGTGTGTATGTATGTGAGTGTGTGTACGTGCATGTATATGTGTGTGCATGTATGTATGTATGTATGTATGTGTGCGTGTCTGCGAATGAGTGTGCATGTGTGCATATGCCTGCTATGCATCTTGTGTGTTTGAAAAATGTCGAAGGTTTGTGTGTGTCTGTGTGTTAACCGATAAGGAGATATTCGCTGATCACCTCGAAAGAAGGAACAGCAGCTACATGGTCATATTAACAGCACAAGTCTGATGATGTCAAAAGCAAAAGCCCCCACATACCAGATCCCTGTCCATCAACGCATCCTGTAGCAGAGGTGACACTGCATATATGTAATTATTGGCCTTGGCATCACTGATTGTGTGTGTATGTGTGGATATGTGTGTGTATGTGTGTGTATGTGTGGATATGTGTGTGTATGGCCTTGTATGATTGTGTGTGTATGTGTGGATATGTGTGTGTATGGCCTTGTATGATTGTGTGTGTATGTGTGGATATGTTGTGTATGCCTTTGGCCACTAACTGATGGTGTGTGTATGTGTGGATATGTGTGTGTATGGCCTTGGCATCACGATGTGTTGTTGTAGTGTGGATATGTGTGTGTATGGCCTTGGCATCACTGATTGTGTGTGTATGTGTGGATATGTGTGTGTATGGCCTTGGCATCACTGATTGTGTGTGTATGTGTGGATATGTGTGTGCATGGCCTTGGCATCACTGATTGTGTGTGTATGTGTGGATATGTGTGTGTATGGCCTTGTATGATTGTGTGCGTGCATGTATGCGAGTGTACATGTGTGTATGACCTTGTATATATGTAGGGATCGGCAAATCATATGATTTTGACCAAAGGGGAGTATGATATCATATGATATCATACAAATGGCATCATATGATATTATGTATTAATGGTAACTTTAGCCTAGTCAGACTGCCGGCATCATATGATATCATATGATATCGTATGATGACGTGATATCATATTGCCTATTCCTATATATATGTCATCCTTGGCCTTGGCAATACTGCCGCCTGATTATGTTTATTTGACAGAACTAGATGCTGCATTTTGTTTTCATTCGTCCCTTTCTCTCATCTCCTCTTACTGTTGATTTCTCTTTTCGAAAAAGTCCAACTTCGATAACTAGTGCTCACCGCCCAGGGAAGTCCCCCCCCCCCCCTCTTTTTCTCCCTTGACACACCACCACCAGACACACAACTTCCCACACACACCACCACCTACCAGATCCCTGTCCATCAGGGCATCCTCTAGCAGAGGTGACACGGCATAGATGTAATCCTTGGCCATCTCGCCGATGTATTCGAACATGAAGGAGAGGGCCTTCAGGACACCGTTCTGGACGTTCAGCTCCGGGGTGCGGTACTCATTCATAAGGGCAGGCAGTACAGTGAAAGGTGCGCATGTCTCGGCGACAATGGCGATTGCCACAGTTGTGCACACACGGTTCTGGCGCTCCTGAACCTTCAAGTTGTTCAGCAGGGTGACCAGCACGTCCTGGGGTCCGATCGCTTTGGCGATGTAGCCAAAAGTGTTGACAGTCGCCCGCCGAATGCCCTTCTTGTGAGCCTTCAGCATCTCCAACAGCTCGAAGCAGATGCGCATCCATTCTCTCGCGGGGACGTAGCTGGCACCGCGGTCAGCGATACGACCCACGAGGTCGATACAGTTCTCCTGGACCTTCTCATGCCTGTTCTTCAGCACGGGGGTCAGGCGGGGCAGAAGCTCCTTGATAGGGGGGGTCATCTTCGTCATACCGATGACGTTGACGATGGACTTGAGGGCGCCCAGGATGGATCCCAGCACCTCGGGGTACTCCTCTCCCAGGTACTCATACAACACAACACCTGGGGGGGAAGAGGGGAGGGTGGTGAGGGGGTGGGGGTGGGGTGAGGGGGGGCAGGGGGGAGTGGCACATAGGTGAGGTGACGTGTCATGTGGAGAGAGTTGAGAGAGTAGAGAGTAGAGGAGAGGAGACAGGAACATCAGAATCAAGACCATTGCAGATTACCAGGGGGGGCGGCTTAACGAGCCCTTATACCTACACTTACACCCGCACCACTCACCTAGATGTCCAAGCAGCTGCTCCTCATCACAGGCCTCCACGACCGGTGCGATGCGGGCAATCAGGTCCTCAGAAACATGATCCGTCAGAAGAGACACCTCACCCTCTTACGTACCCTCACCCTCTTTCACACCCACAAAACTCACCTAGATGCCCAAGCAGCTGCTCCTCGTCACAGGCCTCCACGACCGGTGCGATGCGGGCAATCAGGTCCTCAGAAACAAGACCTGTCAGAAGAGGGACCTTGCTCCCATACCTTTTACCTACCCACACCTCTTAACGCCCACACCTTTTAACACCTACACCTCAACACCCACACCACTCACCCAGATGCCCAAGCAGCTGCTCCTCATCACAAGCCTTCATGACTGGTGCGATGCGAGCAATCAGATCCGCCGCCTGCTGCCTGATCTTAGCCGCCTTGTTGTTCAGCCGCCACTTGATTGTACCGCAGATCTGGGGGAGGTACGGCTTGGCCCTCTTTCCGAGGGAGTTGACTACGGTGCCGAAGCCATTGAGCATGACGTTGGCGTCATCCCCCACTTGCTCTTGGCACATCCGATTCCCACAACAAGACGCCACCAACTTCCTGAAGATAGCCCGTTCCCTATCTTCGTCTCACCTATCATTAAAAATGCATGTTAAAGGCCCTCCACCCAGACCAGCGTATATACACCAAAAACGAAACCGCAAATACATCAAAACAACACAAACAAGGCTTTAACTCCCTCCCCATCCGACACCTGACCCTGTCGTTTCGGCTCTCCCCCATCACCTGCCGTGGAATAGTTCTGCGCGTATGTTCCGCTTGTGTACTTCTTCCCCTTCTCTTTTGCACACCCGTGCCTCTCGGCGGTTGGTCCTTCCCTTCGCATTCCTTTACTTCCCCTCGGACCCAGGTTTCCTTTTTTCTTCTCTTTTTCCCAGATGGCCTCTCTTCTCCCTCCTGAGACCCCCCGGCTGGGGCCTCCCTGGGTGCTGGCCCGTCTCTTTCCTGGGCTTTCCTTTTTGGGGGCGCTCCCGGTTTTGGGGGGTGTGAGTCGGTGAGCAGAATTCGTGTTTTTGGTTTTTTCGTTGCTTTTTTTGTTATTTCCTCTGAAACCCGAGTATGATTTTACTTATGACTATAAAACTGCATGAAACAGGGGGAGAGGAGAACCCGACGGGTGGGGGGCCTTGGGGTTTCGGGTGTATTTTGCCCGATTTGAAGATCGCGAGCCAGAGTTGGGGTCTTTGTCCTTTCCTTTTGGTTGTCCTCCCGCGCGCGCTGGGTGTTCGGGGTACCCTCTAGGGGCCGATCTACCTCCGCGTCCCCGGGGGCGGGTCTCCCCCCCCTTTTTGACGCAGCCCTCGATTTCTTTTTACGTCGAGGACGACCGGCTGCGGTCCTCGGGTGGGGGGGGGTTAATTTGCAGATCCCGATGAGCGATGAGAGGGGGCGGTCTTTCACGACTCGAGATTTGAGCATCCGGAGTCCAGGGGGGGGTTCGGGTTTTTAGTTAGTGGGAGTGGTGGGGGCGTGCGCGGGTAGTATAAAATTAGGTTTTTTTCCCCTCAGCTTTTTCGTAATGAAAGGATCAGTTTTGCGTGTGAGCGACCGATCGCCAAATCTGCGACCCAGGTGCGACCACCGTGCGACCCTCAGATGTGCGAGTTTAGGGTGAAATGGGCCCCTGGTCGCCACGAAGTACGACTGCGAGTGAGTGATTTGTGCCCAGGGTCGCATCTGGGTCGCTCAGGCCCAGCCCGAGTAGCTAGACAAAAGACACTGGAAAGGATCGCAATATCCGAACATCCAACCTTGTTGAGCATGGGTCCCTTATTTATTTATTTATTTATACAATTCAGTTGAAAGTCCGATGTTAAGATAAGATAAGAGCAAGAGCAAGAGACAACCATCATTCTCACCATGCACCCAGTTTTGTTATCAAATCTGAAAGTTTCTTCTTCTTTTAGCTTCATGGTTCTAAGCCTCCTCCAGGGACAGCGCTTTGTAGCTGTTGTAGCTTTTTAGGGCCATTTCCGGGGGGAGGGGGGGGGGGGGGGGGGGGGGTATATTTGTATAAATTGAATAGCGATAATTTGGGCCAAAACGGTGTCAAAAGTAGCGATCGCTATCTATCGGACTCGTCCTTCTAATCCTCCACCACTCGGGCCATGCACCTTGGTGAATTGAGGGTGCTACTTCGAAGCCTTTAGGGGTTGTTTTTGGCCCCCCCCACAAAGCTGCTACGAGCAATCCAAAGGCTACTAGGAGCACCATGGGGCTACGTAAAGACACTGGTTTATTTCCTTACAACAGAAAAACGATTCTCACCATGCGTCGGTAGGGCTCCGACTCGCCCTTCAAGTCTTCCACCACTCGGCTCACGTAGTGAACTGATAGAGCTACTTAAGTCTGGGGGTTGCATTTTTGCCCCCCCCCCACCACCACCACCACCACCACACACACACACACACGAAGCTACTAGGAGCAATCCTAAGGCTGCTAGGAGCACCATGGTGCTACATAGAGAGACTGGCCCATTTCCTTACAACAACAAAAACGATTCTCACCATGCGTCTGTAGGGCTCCGACTCGTCCTTCAAGTCTTCTACCACTCGGCTCACAATATCCGAGCATCCAACCTTCTCGGCCAGCTCCACTGTGGTCTCTACCAGCGCCCTGTAGTTTCGCCTATCAAGCGCCATGCGTCTGTTCCAGAAGCTCTTGAAGAACTCCGGCAAGATCTCCGTCCTGATGTGATGATAAACATGTGATGATAAATGTGAGATGATAAATATGTGATGCTTAATATGCGATGAGAACCCCCTTACCCCTCCTCCTCAGCCCCCTGCCCCCCATACACACCTGATATACGCAGGCTCCACACACTCAGTGCCCACACACTGCCTCACCACCTTCAGTACGAGCTTCTTCATCTCGTCACGACCCTCATCCCCTGCCCCCTCACACCCCATGGCCCCCTCACCCCTTACACCCCCCACCCTTTATGCCCCCTGCCCCCCCCTACACACCTGATATACTCTGGCTCCACACCCTCAGTGCCCAAACACTGCTTCACCACCTTCAGCAAGAGCTTCTTCATCTCCTCACACCCCCTGCCCCCCATACACACCCGATATATCCAGGCTCCACACCCTCAGTGCCCACAAACTTCTTCACCACCTTCAGCACGATCTTCTTCATCTCCTCACAACCCTCACCCCTTACACCCTCCCACCCCTTAGACCCCCTGCCGCCCTCAGCCCCCTGCCCCCGGTACATACCTGATATACTCAGGCTCCACACCCTCAGAGCCCACGCACTGCTTCACCACCTTCAGCAAGAGCTTCTTCATCTCCTCACAACCCTCACCCCCCAGCCCCCTCACACCCCATGCCCCCCTCACCCCTTACACCCTCTCACCCCCCACATACACCTGCCCCCCCATACACACCTGATATACTCTGGCTCCACACCCTCAGTGCCCACGCACTGCTTCACCACCTTCAGCACGATCTTCTTCATCTCCTCATCAGGAGTCGCGAACTCGCGCTTCAGCACCACCATCACCTCGCGCGTGTAGTAAAACGCATGCTCAGAATCCATGAGTGGGATGATGAAGCCGATGGCCTTCAAGAAGGCAGCCAGGACCTTACCTGGATGGGAGGGTAAGTGGGTGTGTGGTTAGGATGCGATGGGATGATTGAGTGGTTAGGATGCTATGAGATGATTGAGTGGTTATGAGGCCAGGAGACGTTGGGAGGTGGGTGCGTGGTTGAGTGGGATTAAAGGTGGGAGGATGAAGCAGTACCTTGCCAGGATGGGAGGATAAGTGGGTGCGTGGTTAAGAGGCTATGAGATCTATGAGATGATTGAGTTGTTAGGATGCTATGAGATGATTGGGAGGTTTGGAGGCTATGAGAAGTTGGGAGGTGGTAGCGTGGTTGAGTGGGATTAAAGGTGGGATGATGAAGACGGTGGCCTCCAAGAAGGCTGCCAGGACCTTACCTGGATGGGAGGGTAAGTGGGTTCGTGGTTATGAGGCTATGAGATGATTGAGTGGTTAGGAGGCTAGGAGATGTTGGGAGGTGGGTGCGTGGTTGAGTGGGATTGGAGGTGGGATGATGAAGCCGGTGGCCTTCAAGATGGCCACCAGGACCTTACCTGGATGGGAGGGTAAGTGGGTGCGTGGTTAGGAGGCTATGAGATGATTGAGTGGTTAGGAGGTCAGGAGACGTTGGGAGGTGGGTGCGTGGTTGAGTGGGATTGAAGGTGGGATGATGAAGCCGATGGCCTTAAAGAAGGCTGCCAGAACCTAACCAAGATAGGAAATTGGGTTCTGAGAAACTGAAAATTGGTCCAGAATGGGCTGATAAAGACTTTAACATGAGTGTCAGGTTGGTCAGGAATAGCATGAGGTCGGTCAGGAGTCCTGAAGCGATTGAAGTCTACTTCCGGTCTCAACTTCTCAAACAGCAGCCTAGCCAGGGAGGGTGCCGCTGGTAACATCTCTATGCCTGCCCTAGGGTCTTCAAATGCGGGGATTTGGTTGAGCTTTATTCTTGAAGGTGGGATGATGAAGCCGGTGACCTTCAAGAATAACGTTCAAGAATCCCTCTAATTATCTTATGAAATATATTAAACAATGTCTCGAGAAAATGTGACAAGGACCTTACCGCTCAGAGAGCGGATACCCCTCCACACACACACCACCTGCCCCTCCCCCCCCCCACACACACACCGCACACACAGGCAGGACCTTACCGCTCAGAGAGCGGATACCCCTCCACACACACACCACTCCCCCCCCCCCCCCCCCCCCCACACACCCACACACACACACACACACGCACACCGCACACACAGGCAGGACCTTACCACGCAGAGAGCGGATACCCCTCCACAATGGCTCGAGCACGTCGTCCAAGGACTCAATACCGTAGGGGGTGGAGGCCTCGGCCAAGGCAGCTAGGGTCAACGCGGTAATGGTCTTCACCTGCATTCAGCAAGCCAACACACATTGTTCAGCTCAGATTTACAACTTCAGACAAAACTCTTTCAGCCCCACCTCCCGGATCCCATCTATCCGCTCCCTACCAAGCCAACGCACAATGTTCAGCTCAGCTCAATCTTCAGACAAAACTCTCTCAGCCACACCTCCCAGATCCCATATATCGGCTCCCTACCAAGCCATCACACAATGTTCAGCTCAGGCTTAAAACGTCAGACAAAACTCTCTCAACCCCAGCTCCCGGATCCCGTATATCGGCTCCCTACCAAGCCATCACACAATGTTCAGCTCAGGCTAAAAACGTCAGACAAAACTCTCTCAACCCCAGCTCCCAGATCCCGTATATCGGCTCCCTACCAAGCCATCGCACAATGTTCAGCTCAGGCTTAAAACGTCAGACAAAACTCTGTCAACCCCAGCTCCAGGATCCCGTATATCGGCTCCCTACCAAGCCAACGCACAATGGTCACACTACGTACCTTGTGGTTCTCATCCTTCAGTCCATGCTTGATGACATCCACAATGGACCCCCCCCCACACACACACACCCATTCCCCTCCCAGTCCTGTGCTTAACCACCTACCTTCTGGTTCTCATCCTTCAGTCCATGCTTGATGATATCCACAATGGACCCCCCCCCCCCCCCCCCCCCCCCCCCCCTCCCCCTCCCAGCCCTGTGCTACACCACCCACAATCTGGCCCCCATCCTTCAGTCCATGCTTTAATATATACACAATGCCCCCCCACCCCCACCCCCACCCCACCACAACCTCCCAGTCCTGTGCTACACCACCCACCTTCTGGTTCTCATCCTTCAGTCCATGCTTGATGATATCCACAATGGACTTCAGGTGGGGTAGCACTGCGCAGCCCATGAGAATAGCGATCTGCTGACAGATCTTGATGCCCGTATGCCTAGCCTGCCAGCTCTTCTTGGACAGACAAACGGCCTTGAGGAAAGGCAGCAGGGCAGGGATGCCCAGGGCAGAGGCAACGACAGAGAAAGCTCGCGCCGTGGTGTTACGCACGTACTCGTCAATGTTGTCGATATCAGGGCGCATGGCAGCAATCATTTGGGCCAGACCGGCCGCCTTGGACAGGTTGGCAATGATCTCACGACCCTACACAGGTGGTGGTGGTGGTGGTGGTGGTGGTGGTGGTGGTGGTGGTGATGGTGGTGGTGGTGATGATGATGATGGTGGTGGTGATAGTGGTGGTGGTGGTGCTGGTGGTGATAGTGGTGGTGATGGTGGTGGTGATAGTGGTGGTGGTGATGGTGGTGGAGAGGGTGGGTGGGTAGGTAGGTTGTTGGGTGGTGGTGATGATGATTGCGGTGGTGATGGTGGTGGTGGTGGAGAGGGGTGTGGTGGGGGGGGGTCGGGGGAGGGGGTGATTTTGGTGGGTTTTGGTTTTGAAGTGGTGGTGGGGTGGGGGGCAGGGGGGGCGTTGGGTGGGGTGGTGGTGGGGGGGGAGGTCGGGGGAGGGGGTAATTTTAGTGGGTTTTGGTTGTGCGTTGGGTGGTGGTGGAGTAGGCCTTGGACAGGTTGGCAATGATCTCACGACCCTACACAGGTGGCAGTGGTGGGGTGGGGTGGGGGTGATAGTGGTATAGAGGGCGGTGGTGGTAGTGGTGGTAGTGATGGTGGTGATAGTGGTGGTGATGGCGGTGGTGGTGGCAGTGGTGGTGGCAGTGGTGGTGATGATGGTGGTGGTGATGGTGGTGGGTTTTAGGGTTTATGGTTCACCCACTCACCCACGTACCCCAAACATCCCTCCCCCTCCCCAGCCCCCTTTCAACCCCCTCATCCACCCACACACCCATCCATCAACCTCAGCCCCTGAGAGATCCTAACCCCCGACCCCATCATCCACCCACCTCCACACGCGCGTAGTAGTCCTCATCGATCAGCAGCGGCTCGATGACCACCAGAATCTTGTGCACATAGGGGCGCACCAGCTCATCCAGCTTGTACAGCACGCGGTCAATGACCTTCACCAACAGATGCCTCTCCTGGTCCTCCAGGGTAGGCTGCATCAGCAACGGAAGGATTTGGTTGAACAGTGGGCCTGCTCCTAGGTCCCTGGCCTTGTCTGTGATCTGACGCAAGGCTGCCTTTCTCTGAGGGGGGGTACCGTTTTTGACCTTCAGCAGGAGTTTCATGATGCGCCTCTCCTTCGCCTCCTCCACGCTGAGCTCGGCCTCGTCCACATCTTTGAGGAGCTTGGAAAAGTACTGCATGTCCTCGGGTTTCATGTCGGGCAGGCCCTCCGGGGCAATGGCGAGGTCCTGTCTAAGTGCGGGGTTGTCCTCGGGCATGGCGTAGAAGGGCGTGAAGTTGGGGGTGGGGGTGCCCATCATCTTACGGCTTGGGTCGATCACGGGCTGGTAGTTGGCAGGCGGGGGGAGGATCTGCATGGGGGGGAGGGAGAGGGGAGAGGGTTAGTGGCTCCAGTTGGTACGTAGCAATGTTATATCCATAAATCCATCCATCCATCCAGTTTCTATCCATCTTGACATCCATCTGCCCATGCATACATCCACCTGACCATGCATACATTCGTCCATCTGCCCATGCATCCATTCATCCACCTGCCCATGCTTACATCCACCTGCACATGCATCCATCCAACTTTCCATCCATTCATCCATCTTCCCATGCATCCATCCATCCAACTATCCATCCGTTCATCCATCTTCCCATGCATCCATCCATCCAACTATCCATCCGTTCATCCATCTGCCCATGCATCCATCCATCCATCAATCCAACTGTCCATCCATTCATCCATCTGCCCTTGCATCCATCCATCCATCCATCCATCCATCCATCCATCCATCCATCCATCCAAATATCCATCCATTCATCCAGCTGCCCATGCATCCATCCATCCATTCATCTACCTGCCCATGCATATATATATCACCACTTTCTTCCCCACTCTCAACCTATGCCTCACCTTGTATCCCTCCTTCTCCGAAGGCAACATAGCATCAAGCTCCTCGTCTGACAGGGGCCGGTTGCGCTCCCACAACTCCTTCTGCAGCCTCATCTCCTGGTACTGCTCGGGGGTCATGGGAATCTGCACAGCAGCAACACAAACACACACTAATGAGTTGACAGTCCGACACACACACCAAATAATTCGGTAGTTCTATTCTGCAGCCTCATCTCCTGGTACTGCTCTGGGGGTCATGGGAATCTGCACAGCAGCAACACAAGTACACGCACAAATGAGTTCTAACTTGGCTGAGGCGGTCTGACAGTGCAGTTCGCTGGGAAGATGCAGGTGTATGAGAACTGTGTGTCTTTGCTTAAGGCGTACATGCTACTATGACTACTCTTTTGTAGCAGTGCATCCATTATTGCTGTCGTGGTGGACAGTGATGAAGGGAATGGATCATGGGAATCTGCACAGCAGCAACACAAATACACACACACTATTGAGTTGGTTCGACAATAGTAGTTCGATAATAGTAGTTCGGGAACAGTGCTTTGATTACAGTGCTGCGCTTACTATGGCTTGCTTACACATTGGTTTACTTGCAGTGGTCACGTCCCAGGCAGTCACACAAACACACACACACACGTCCCAGGTGGTCAGACAAGCACACATGCCCAACCTACATTGGACTGGGCCATTTGCCTAGCCATGGTCATCGCTGGTGTCTCCATGCCAGCCTGGGCAGCGGGGGTAGCACCTGTGTCCTAAAACACACACAAGCACATCAACACACACGCCCTAGGTAGTCAGACAAGCACACATGCCCAACCTACATTGGACTGGGCCATTTGCCTAGCCATGGTCATCGCTGGTGTCTCCATGCCAGCCTGGGCAGCGGGGGTAGCACCTGTGTCCTAAAACACACACAAGCACATCAACACAAACGCCCTAGGTAGTCAGACGCGCACACATGCCCAACCTACATTGGACTGGGCCATTTGCCTGGCCATGGTCATCGCTGGTGTCTCCATGCCAGCCTGGGCAGCGGGGGTGGCACCACTGAAGAAGCCTGGTGTGATGCCAGATCCGCCAGCTGCAGGCGTGGCTCCCATGCCAGCATTAGCTGGTGTTTCATCCCATCGAGAGCGTTGCTTCTTGCCCCCAGGGGTAGCGCCAGGGGTGGCCCCTGGTGTGGCCCCAGGGGTCTCACCCTGCCAGCCTGCACCGTCAGCCTGCATGGGAAGTGAGGGGGGGGTCATGAGGGGGGGTGGGCTTGGGGTAGGTGGTGATGGTGGTGGTGGTGGTTGCCGGGGTTTTATTCCATTGGGAGCGTTGCTTCTCGCCCCCAGGGGTAGCGCCTGGGGTGGCCCCTGGTGTGGCCCCAGGGGTCTCACCCTGCCAGCCTGCACCATCAGCCTGAAAGGGAAGTGAGGGTGGGGTCATGAGGGGTGGTGGGCTTGGGGTAGGTGGTGATGGTGGTGGTGGTGGTAGTAGCCGAGGTTTCATCTTGTTGGGAGTGTTGTTTACACACGTACACACAATACCTCCCAGGCTTTGCGTCATCCCATCAGTTCCTCCTGGCGAAGTACATATATTACACTGTAATACAAATCAACCAGATACATACATATAATATCAAATTAAATCAAACAAAATTGTACGACACACAGAAAATGTATTCATTCATTCGGGACGCACCAGCAGGTGCCCTTCATGCATGCATGCATGTTGCAGTCAAGAAATAGCCAAACAGGGAGTAAAATGATGCACACAACGCAGTACAGGCGGCACTCATCCTCCAAGCGCAGCACACATATTACACTGCAACACATTAAAAGAAAAAAGCTGATTTGGGTGAGCTGAGCCCCTAGGGTTACACCCAGAGCAGGTACTTGGGCAAGATCTTTAAATGAGATAGTTACATTGATTGGAAACTAAACACCTGACAAAACACACACATGTACACGCACACGCACACAAAGGCAGTACATGGAACACCCACCCTGCCGGGCATTGCGTCATCCCATCGGTTTCTCCTAGCAAAGTACACATATTATACTGTCACACTAACCCAGACGTATACAAAAACTTACAAACACAACACACGTACACACACAACACACACATATACTCAAAGGCAGTACATGCGGCACTCACCCTGCCGGGCGTTGCGTCATCCCATCGGTTTCTCCTGGGTGTGGGGCCTGCCCCCGCTCCACGATCTGTGTCCCCCCCACTCCAGGCTGGCGTCTCACCCGCCCCCCCTCCTGGGGTGGCGTCCCACCTGGCCCCCCCTGGGGTGTCCATGTTACTCGGGCCAGGGGTGGCATCCCAACGCGAGCCCAGCTGTGGCGTGGGCTCCACCACGTCCCAGTCAGAGGTGGTCTTAGCCTTCTTGGCATCCGTGCCCAGGTCCCAGCGGTTGCGTCGCTTGTCACCAGCAGCGCTCTCGGCGGCAGAAGCCATGACAGCTGTGGCTTGTGAGGCTGCGCTAGCAGCAGCTGCCGTGGCCTCCTGCTTCTGCTTCTCTGCGATGTTTCGCATGGTGTTGTCCATCTCCCGCTGCAACGCTTGCTCTTTCATGACATCAGCGTAGCTGCGGACTCGGGCGTCCGGGGTCTTGTCTCCCATTGCAAAGGCGTCATTCCTGTCGGGGGAGATGATGCGCTGCAAACGGCGTCGGCGGTAGTCGTCCTCTCGCTCGAAGATGGTCTTGGGCTGTTGGAAGGCGCCGGCACCGTCGTTGTCGGTCTCAGGGTCGGGGATGTCGTCCACTGGGCGGCGCTGACCCAAGCCTACAGTGGTCTGGCGGCGGGCCCTGTATAGGGGAGGAGCAGGTGGGGGTGGGTGGGTGGGTTGTTTTGGGGGGTAGGGGGAGAGGTGGGGGTAGTGGGGGGTAGGGATGGGTCAGTAGAGAGGAGGGGGGGGGGGGGGGGGGGGGGAGTATCGTCGACTGGGCTGCCCTGGCCCTAGCCCATGGTCTGGTGGTGGGCCCTGGAGGGGGGGAGCAGGTTGGGGGGGGGATGGGGGGGTGTTTGGGGTATAGTGGGAATAGTGGGGGTAGTGGGGGGTAGGATGGTCAGTAGAAGAGGAGGGGGAGTGGGGAGGGGGGGGGTGGGGTGGTGGGGGGGAGTATCGTCGACGGGCGGCACCCTGGCCTTAGCCCATGGCTGGTGGTGGGCCCTGGAGGGTGGAGCAGGTGGGTGGGGGGTGGGGGGGGTGTTTTGGGGGGTAGGTGGAGAGGTGGGGGGTAGTGGTTGTGGGATGGGTTTATCGAGGGGAGGGGGGGGTGGGGGGGTAGTATCGTCGACTGGGCCCCTGGCCCCTAGCCCTAGCCCATGGTCTGGCGGCGGGCCCTTGTAAGGGGAGGAGCATTTGGTGGTGGGGGGTGGGTTTTTTTGGGGCGTAGGGTGAGAGGTGGGGTTGTGGGGGTAGGGATGGTCGATATAGGGGGGGGGTAGAGGGGGGGGGGGGTGGGGGGTGTTGGGTAGGGGGGGGGGGGGGGTGTGGTGGGTGGTTGGATGGGTGGGTAGGGTGGGCGATGAGGGTGGGGGTAGGGGCGGTATCGCGACTGGGCGGCCCTGACCCTAGCCCATGGTCTGGTGGTGGGCCCTGGAGGGGGGAGCAGGTGGGGGTGCGTGGGGTGCGTAAGGAGGAGCAGATGGAGGGGGAGGGGGGCAGGATTTCTCAGGGACTTGGGTTGACAGATGGGTGTGTGGTTGTGTGGTGTGTGTGTGGATGTGTGGATGGGTGTCGTGGAGGGGGGTGGGGTGGGGTGGGTAGTTGCTTCCAATATTATAGTGCAGCTGCTTGCATTTGAACACAAGGTCAGATAGGTATGGCTCTACAGCAAGCCTGCCATTACGATCCACTCCCAAGTAGACAGACAAGGCCTAGGCAGCGTCGCAAACGAGTGTGTTGGCAACGGAAAGACAGGTGGCAACGGAAATGGAGCTGACTGAAGCCAGTTAGTTGTGAGACAGTAGGCTGACGTGTGAGGCTTTAATGTTTCGGTCGGACAGACAAATATAACCCCCAGAAAGGGGGCTCTACCAAAAAATGGAGACAGCAAGGCTGAGGAACAGTGCTTCTCTTTTTTGCTACAATCAGCAGCTTCTAGGCAGCTCCTCTGACTGGCTATTCAGCCAAACCTGATGAAGCTTAGTGCACCTTGAAGCCGACACCATAAGCTGGCCAGAACTGCTGAAATAGGTTAATGTAGCCTAGTGGCTGGCTCAGGGAGCTGCCTAGCAGCTGCTAAGAAAAGCTGAAAAGAAAAGCACTGCTGGGGAAATGACACAACAGGCTAATAATAAGTATTTGAGGCACAGGAACCTTTCCACCCCACCCCACCCCAGCCCTCACCCCACACACGCATGCGCTCACACAAGACTTTGAATTTGCATTTTTAACCATTACAATTAGACTAATCTGATTTTGAATTTTAAATAGTTACAATTGAACTACTTTGACTTTGAATTTTAAACAGTTACAATTTAACTAATTTAACTTTGAATTTTAAACAGTTGCAATTTAACCACATAAGCCTGATCCAGTTTAAGACCCTCAACTTCAACTTCAGTTTAAGTTTGCTGGGGTTGGATAAGCAATTAAATGTTGATTCACAATTTTACAACTTGAGTCTTGCTGCATTCATCAATTCATTCAACTCACAAAGAACAACTTCCCAGCAGCAGCAGCAACAATAACAGCAGCAGCAACAGACGGCACCTAACCCACCCATATCACAACATTCACCCCCCCTCCCACCCACCCACCCACACACACACACACAAACACACACACCGCCACCCCTCCACATCGCAAGTGGATTAAGCCAGAGACACAGGGACAGAGAATGCATGTGCATCTGTTGTCACTGTGGTGGCCAGGGTTGCGAAAGTTTGGGGCAAAACAGGGTGCCAGGTAGCGATCGCTGTAGGTAGCGGGGGAAAAAGCCCGTGTCACCACCTCCAGCCCAGCCATCCTTACAACCATGGAACTGACAGCATTGGCATTGCATTATATTAAATTTCAATTTCCATACATTGATATTGTCATTACATTGTTTATCATTACATTGTTTATCATTACATTGTAATAGGCAGGTTATTGTTTTTACCTAGTACTAGATGAGATCAAAGCTTTACGCTACAAACAGCAGCGTCTAGGCAGCTACTTGCGCCAGCCACTGGGCTAAGCCCCAAGATTCCAGTAGCTGTTGGCTGTAGCTGAAAATAAAAGCAATGATAACCAGCTATCTAGCACTGCTTCAATTTTGGGGCTAGGCCCACAGGCTGGCACAGGGGGCTGTTGAGAAGCTGCTGCTAGTAGCGGAAAAGAAGAGCTATGCTGCCAAGCAAGGCTTGTTGAACCAAGGTGATCTACAATGGAACCTAAAGCAGAAACTAAAGCTACAGCAGCCTAGTGCACCTTGGAGCTGGCATAAGCAGCTGTCAAGCACTGCTTAAATTTTGGGGCTAGGCCCACTGGCTATCTCAGGGGGCTGCATAGAAGCTGCTGCTTGTTGCGGAAAAGGAAAGCTATGATTCCAAGCAAGGCTTGTGGAACCAAAATGATCTCCAATGGAACCTGAGCAGAACCCAATCTACAGCAGCCTAGTGCACCTTGGAGCTGGCATAATCAGCTGTCTAGCACTGCTGAAGTTTTAGAGCTAGGCCCACTGGCTGGCTCAGGGGGCTGCCTGAAAGCTGCTGCTTGTAGCCGAAAAGAAAACAGTGCCAGATACTCATGAAATCAGATTTAAGGAGGTAAGTTTTGCTGGGGGGGGGGGGGGGGGGAACACAATGAGTTGCTGAGTTTTGAGCATCATCTACAGCATGCAGCCTTGAAGAGATTGGATCGAGTACAGTCTGGAAATCAGATTAGAGGAGGTAAGTTTTACTGGGGGGGGGGGGGAGGGAGGGGAGGGGCTACCATGAGGGGCTGGGCTCTGATTCTGAGCAGTATCTACTTCATGAGGCCTTGAAGAGATTCGATCAAGACTATTCTGATAAGTTTGGAGATCAGACATGAGGAGGTTTCAACAAGCTCAAGGAACCTGAGCATAGGTAAGCAAATTCATGTGCATCTAGCTAGTGGGGTGTAAATGGTCTCCACAACCCAGACGTCCTAGGTTTGAATCCTGGTGGGGTTCGGTTGGGGGTGAGGGTGAGGGTGGGGGGGCTACCATGATAATGAGAACGGCAAGCAGCCTGAACAGGCTGGAGCCATGCAATCAAGTTCAAGTTCTACATTATGCAGCATCAAGCATTGGGGTCAAGTGGATTAGAAGCTAAGGATGGAGAGCAAGGGTCAGGATTCTGGAGGGAGAAGGGCTAATGGGCTTTCATGTGAAGCAGGCAAGCAAGCAGTTGCCCGACAGCATTTCATCTGGGGAAGAACTGAGGTGGGGTGGAGCCTAAATGAAGCTAGTGCGATGCTGGTGCAAGTACAAGGCGCACATTTCAGTCTGGTCATCTGCGTCCGCATCATCGTCGTCTAAAGCGGTCTGGCGATATGCTTCTTTCTCATTTTCACCGTAAAGATCGGTGTCAAAGACAGCCTTTCCGATGAGAGGAACTCCATTCGTGTCTTCTTCCTCCATCGCGAGGCTCGACTAGATCAGTCGGCCAACTAGGGGGGTAGTTTCAATCGATAGTTGAATGGATTCTTCTATGGACTGCCTGAATCGTAGATAATTGCTTTCTGTTAAACAGGACCGCGCAGGGCTCAAACCTTGCTCTAGAGAACTGGGAGAGGTAGATTGTGTACCGCTGCTGTAGTGCGGATCCTGACAGAGCCTTCAGTCTGGGTCATTATGAGCGCCAGACCGGAGGCCGGTGGAGCAGAGCTCGGTGAGCAGAGCTGGTGAGCAGAGCTATGCCAGACGGACAACTTCAAGCCACGCCACTTCAAGCCACGCGGTCTTTCCGTCTGTTTTCGAAGGTCGTTTTCCTATTCACGTCCTCAAGTCTTGCATCTCAGGCAGCAGGCGTGCTTCTACCTGACACATTGTTTCCTTGCCTTGCGAACTTCAACTTAACGTTTGCGGGACCATTCGAAGCCAGCGGTAGGGTTGCATGCACACCAGGCACATATAAGATGGCTAGTCTTCTGCAGTGAAGTCACTGGTCCACTCCCCAGATGTACTTGCAACATAGCCTGGTCCTTAGCCAGCCCACGCCCATCACACACACTGCCCTGGTCCCTTCGCACACTCAGGGTCTGTGGAAAGAGGGGCACCCAAGTGTAGCCATTTTAGTTCCACTGCAGCCTAAATACCTGTCGTTTCTAACCTACGTGAAATTGTCCTCGGGAGCTTGGTGCTGTGAAGTTTCAACTCATAATAATTAAGTCATTCAGTCAATCAGTCAGTCAGTCAGCTAGTCAGTCATGTATTCAATCATTCAGTCAGCCATTCATCCATCAATTTGATCATCCATTCATGCATTTGTTCATTTTGTTTTTCCATTCTTGCATTCATTTATGCGTGTTTCATACTTTCATTCATCCACTCATTCATTTGAACATTTATTCATTCATTCATTCATTCATTCATTCATTTATGCATGTATCCATACATTAATTCATCCACTCGTTCATTAATGCATTCATTTATTTATGTGTGTATCCATACATTCATTCATTCATTCATTCATGCATTCATTCATCCATTCATTCATACATTCATTCAAACACACATTCATACATACATTCATTCATTCATTTGAACTTTCATTCATTCATTTATGTGTGTATCCATAGATTCATTCATCCACTCATTCATTTGAACATTCATTCATTTACTTATTCATTCATTCATTCATTCTTTCATTCATTCATTCATTCATTCACACATTCATGCATTCATTCATGCATTCATGCATTCATTCATGCATTCATGCATTCATTCATGCATTCATTCATTCATTTGAACTTTCATTCATTCATTCATTTATGTGTGTATCCATACATTCATTCATCCACTCATTCATTTGAACATTCATTCATTCATTTACTTATTCATTCATTCCTTCATTCATTCAATGGGGAATTCATAACTTCCTTTTTTCTGTCTTTCTTCAAATCATTCATTACACGCATTT
>JACBWV010000839.1:12217530-12284291 GCA_013435795.1 Chlamydomonas sp. ICE-L
CTTCGGCGACGAGGATGACGCAACGGCCTGCTGCTCCCCCACTGGCTCCACTGCGTCCAGCGTGTTCAGCCAGCGAAACCGCACACGGATGATGGCAGCCAACAACTCCAGCCAATTAAACTCGCCGTTGGCCAAGGGCTCACCCTCGAAGCCCATGGCAAGGGCAGGTGCCCCTGCCCATACCGCCACCTCCTCCCACCTCCCAGCAGGGGTGGGCAACGCCACCCAGGGTGCGCCCCCTGCCTCAGAGGATGCCTCGGATTCTGGGGCTGCTGCATACTACGCGGCTCAGCAGCAAACCATGGCTCGGGTCAATAATAATCCAGCGCATCGGCCAGGCAGTATAAAAAAGAAGCAACCAGCAACAGGCTTCAGCACCACCAGCAGGGGCCTCACAAATCCCGACAACACAGCCAAACAATAATAGCAGCCTAGTCCAGGCCAGGGTTGCTCAGAACGCTGCATCTTGCGTTGCTGACGCAATATGGGGAGGGTCCGTAGCGTCGTAGATGCAGATCCAGGGGGTCGGTTACGTCCAAGCACAGATTATAAAGAGTCCGTCGCATATCTGAGTCAGGTTGTTCAGGACACTGTGACCTCTGTCGCAGACGGAACGTCAGAGGGTCCGTTGCGTCCTAAGACGCAACGTGGGGAGGGTCCATTCTGTCGTAGACACAGATTTAGTGGGTTGGTTTTGTCGCAGACGGGTCGTTTGCGGGTTGGTTACATCTCGTATTGGTCGGTTCCGGGTCAGGACGCAGGCTATGCCGGTCGGTTCCATCTCAGGATGCAGGCTATGAAATTGGTTTATGCCCAGGATGGAGGCTATAAAATTTGTTCCGTCTCAGGAAGGAGAGCTGGGGGTCCTCCTGAACAACCTTGATCCGAGTCACTTGTATATGAGGTGGCTAACTGGCTACTCTTTCTATCCTCTCGATTTTGGCATGTCGTTAATTTCTTATGTTTTGAACGTTGATATTACTTCCTAAGACAGAGGATAATACAGAGCTGGCACAGAGCGTAATCACACGGACGTGTAGAATTAAATGGTCACTGTAGCACGAACTCAGGGCCCCCGTCGGTAAAACGATTGTTTGGGGTTCAGTTCATCAGTGTTTTTTCTTTTTGAGCCCTTCCTACACGGTTTGGCAAGTCCCTTCAGCCTATTTGGCCTATCCCTGGACTGTAACATACATGCACGGATGTAACCAAGTTCAAGAAGACAGCACGTAGTAGGAGTAACTCCAGTACTCCACCAATCTCTTGCAATATTTTGAGGTTAGGTCTAGAATAGGGAGACCCACCTTTTGAGGCAAAAATCTTCCTTGATAGAAAAGGCAGCCTTAGGTTGGAGCCATGTGACAAAGTGTTACTGATATTGGTAAAGAGTTTGCAGTTAAGGATAGACCCCAAGCCATGCTTTGGCTGTTCCAGTCCTTTGCCCTCTCTGCTGGAATGTATGGCTCACAGATCTGGAGCACTGGTCGCACTCAACACCTTCTTGGTGCTACCATATAGCATCCACTGTTATTAATATGAGACATGCTGGATTGATTAAGTGTGTCCTAAGAGCGAAGCGATCCGGCCCCCAACATATTGCTTTCATAGAAGCATGTCGATTCCCAATTACTGGCTGTAATCAGCGGTTAAATTCTGTAACTACATTGTAAAATAATGCGATGGTAATAATGGAATGGTGAAGGATGTTGCCCTTGCTGATCTCAATATGGCTAGGAACCGCACAGACTGCTGGAGCAAGGACGTGTACCTCCTGGGACAGCATATATCCATAGGGTTGTCAATGTTGTACTGTTTTTTTATCGTATTATATTGTAGTATCCATCATGTGTATCTTAATATCCATCACATGCCCATCAGGGCCCAGGGCAAGTGGGCAACCAGGGCCTAATTTATTTCTGGTGACCCACCCCCCGTTAAAAAATATCGATGGTGATATACCGGTAGTACCACTGAGCACAGAGTCTCATACACCCTCGCGGTGTCAAGTAGACTTTACATGTAATGTAATGTAATGAGGTACCAGGGTTGCTCTACGCACTGCGTGTTGCACGATAGACACAGATTTTGAAACCAGTTGTGTATCCAGAATCCAGATCCAGAACAACCCTGGTATCGCATCCAGTCAATTATAGTACTTCAATGTCACTGATGCTCATGAGTTCAGCGGGGTTTGACTGGAATACGGGGGCGGTTAACTTCCAGGGTTGTTCAGGTCTTCAGGACAACCCTGGTAAGGACCCGCAGAAGCAACGTCTAAGGGTCCGTTGCGTCATGGGGAGGGTCCGTTGCGTTGCAGACGCAGCTTCGGTGGGTAGGTTGCGTCGAAGGAAGCAGGCTATATAGGTGTAGGGAACGGCTATATACGATAATAGTGAATATATAATATTAGTTAATGTAAGTCGACCGAGCCGACAAATATGAGTGAGATTGGTACGGCCTGTGCTTCAATTTACATTTAGATAGCTCATTTGAAAGCTCTCGATCCCCTTTTTCACATCATTTAAGGAAATTGGCTTTTCAAAGAGCAGTTTTTGAGGCAAATGGCACAAGGGTGGCATGAGGCAAGGACAACCCTGGTCCCCTCCTCAACCATACTATAGGGCGCTTACTTATTAGCATTCGAACCTTTCTTGCTAGACCCTCCTCCATCTTCCCGCAGCCTATTACCACCCCACCTCACCCCCCTATTTTCAATCGATAGAGTAGTTACACAGTGAAGACTGAAATAGAAGATGATAAAGAGGCCGACAGGAGCGGCTATATAGAAAGGGAAGTCAGCAGGTGGAACCCGCAGACATGTACAGGCCATAGCTAGCCTATGGCCTGGCGGCAGGCAACACGGGTCCTGGAGTCATCAGTATCCGGTGCGCACTATGCAACTCAGTGTCCGGTGTAACGGACAATAACACCTATCTAGTGTGCAACATATAAGTATACCCACATAACCCACACAGGCACACATACAAGCCTACTACCTTTCTTGCTAGATCCTTCTCCTTCTTCCCTGGTAATTTAGTTTACTACCGAAGACGGCGAGCAGCCAAATTGCTGGCTGGGGCCATGTAACCAAGTTCAAGGTAAAGTTCTAGATCTTCTTGGACAAGTCTTTAAACTGTATATCTGTTTAATGTGCTCCCTGGTTCCCAGGCTTTGCACAGGGGGAATTGGAATTGGAAGACGGTGAGCAGCCAAAAGTTGGCTGACAAACCATGTAAGGATCCAATCTAGATCCTTGACGACAATCGTGTGTGGAGGACACTTCAATTTCCTAGTCCCCCCATGTAGCAGAAGCCAGGGAACATACCAATACAATGCGGCGAACACAGTTTAAAGATTTGTACCGATCCCCAGGTGCGTTGGGGTAGATGCCAGGGATGTTTAGGACGCTGCGTCCTCTGTGGCAAGACGCAATGAGGGGATGGTCCTATGGCCAGAATGAAGGGTCCGTTGTGCCTCAGGACGCAGGCTAAACAATTGGTTGCGTCTCAGGCAGCAGAGCTGGGGGTCCTCCAGAAGTGCCCTGGCGCAGCTCATCCAACCGGCCACTTAAAGAATAACTCGCCTATTCTTAGGTGCCTTTCTATTATGAGCAGCAGCTTCTAGACAGCTCCCCTGCTTGACTTTTCAGCCACATCCATCACAACCTAAGGTGTGACACAGACAGCCGACCAAACTGATTTTTTAGTTGTGGCACAGTGGTTGACCTTCTGACTTTCAGAGCTGTCTAGAAGCTAATAAGCTACTTCGGAGACTCGGGAAATCCATGTTTCTTAGAGGTATGGGTGGGAGACTAGACAACAATGGGCATTTTCTTGGAAATTTGTTTTTACAAAAGTACATGCATTCGCAAGTATTGGTGTTCACCAAATCGTTAGGAGGTAGCCCACAACTGTGCATCAACCGTAAGTCTCCACAATCGGCTTGGCCCAGTGCTGCTAGAGAGGGGCGTGTGCTCCTCTTGTCCCACATGCTATTTACTTCTTCATCTTGCGGATGAGACCAGCAATCTCCTCCCGCTTTCTCTTGCCACGCAAGTGGGTGCCAAGCTGAAACATGGTGGTGTGTGTGTTGGTTAGGGGACGGAGGTAGGGAAGGGGAGAGGCTGTCTTAGTTAGATATAATGGTTGGTCTTTGGGGGGAGAGAGGGGGGATGGTACCGAGAGTTATTGCATTATCATTCACATGTTGGACACATGATCACTTAATTGTTGGACAGGGCTGTGATACAAGGTGGACAGACGCATATTCCTAAATGATTGCACTGGTTTGAGGGTTAATGTGTGCTTGAGGGTCAGTGTTTGTTGAGTTTTATGTCCTGTGTGTTCTGCTGAGCATTCATTTTAGTGTTGATATCCTAAGTTAAAGAAACCTCCCCCCCAACCCCCCACCACACACCGTAATGCCCGTACAACTAGCCCACTGCTGCCCCTCTAACAAATGCTGGTGCATCGCTAACGGAGCTTCCCCCCTGCCCACCCCCTCCCTCCAACCAACCTCTCTAACAAAAACACACTCCGAGTCTTTACACACCACTATACGGTGCACTACCCCTAACACACCAAACCATACACACCACACCAGATACTCTCCCATACATACGGCCCTATCTTCAGTCGTGCTGAAGACCGCATTATAATGTCACACTAAATTCCACAACGAGCACCCCTTTCAGCCAGCCACATTACACAAAATATGCCCATCCATGCCATTCAGACACAAGTCCATATAATTTACATGTTATAAAATTCCCCACAGTCAGGCTTACGCCCATGCGTGCAACACCCCACACACCACAGTTGCTCAGGTCCATACATTTTACGAGCTATGCAATTCCCCACAGTCAGGCATATGCCAGTCCATGCAACACCCCACACACCACAGTTGCTCAGGTTAATACATTTTACGAGCTATGCAATTTCCCACAGTCAGGCATGTTCCCATCCACGCGAGACCCCAAACACCACAGTTGCTCAGGTCAATACGTTCTACGAGTTATGCAATTCCCCACAGTCAGGCTTATGCCCCATCCATGCGACACCCCACACGCAACAGTTGCTCAGGTCTGTGCTTGACCGCATGCAATCCTCCATGTCCCCCTAGTCCAGGGCAGTCATGTGTGCGCGTTTGTATGTACATGTGTGTGTGTGTGTGTGTGTGTGTGGGGGGGGGGGGGGGGGGGGGAGGTAGGGCAGTCTCATGTAAGTGTGTGTATTCTCTATCGTTGAATGGACACATCACCACTGTCTACACGTATTAACATAACAAGAACCCATTCATGATGCACGCGACAGCACCACCTCAGCACACACAAAACAGCGGGATCCGTCCAATCCCCTGTTGCTCCAGCATGGAGTAAGATTGGGAAAAAGACAGGAGAGACCAAGGAAGGTTAATAAATCATGCAGAAACATGCAATATGATATGTTAGCATGACACTGCTCAAACTTCCCAATATGTGAAAAGCTTCACATGTAGCGAGTTCTTGAGAAAGTCATAAACTCCAATATCTATAGACGAACCTTTATGACAGGCTTGAGAATAAGTTGTATGCTGACAAAAGAGTTAAGCCAAACAGGGTTGCATCAGGTGATTCCACAGCAGGGGGGCTGTTCCTACCTTGTTCTTGGCAACCTTCAGGGCACGCTTGTCACGGCCAACCTTCAGCAACTCGACAATGCGCTTCTCGTAAGGAGCCATGCCAGCGACCTCACGGATGATCTCGCGCACGAACTTGACGCGCTTGCCCAGGTGCTGCGTTCAGCCGAAATGAAAAAGCCAGGTAAGTATGCCGCCCAGCAAAATAAGATCATGACCATGTAAGGAGTATAGCAGTGCTAGTTAGGAAGCTGTTCGCAGTTATCTGCTACCCACCCCCTTGCGGTTGACAGGGCGGGGCTTCTGCTCCCGCAGGGTCGTAACATGACCTTTGTTAACGCCTACGGCGATGCCAGTCTTCGCCATCTGAACCGGTCTGTAGAAGAGGCAGTTGTAGGCGGGAGAGGCTATTTTCCTCTGTGATAGTATTGCCAAAGGTACTTTGCGGTACGGTACTCGGCGGCTCAACCGACCCAACTAATTTTCATTTCCCCAGCCTCCGCCTCCGGCTAAATCGCCTCCTGCAGACTTGCTCTTCCTTTCAGAATTTCTTTCAAAAATGAAGGTTATCGTTTCTAACGGAGAGCTGGTCATCCCGGCCGATGTGAAGCTCGAGGTGAAGGGCCGCGCCGTCCGATGCAAGGGGCCTCGTGGCACTTTGACGAAGGACTTCAGGCATCTTGCTGTCGACATGTTCATGTTTGACAACGAGAAGGGCCAGAAGTGCTTCAAGGTGGAGGCTCACTTCTCCAAGCGCAAGCAGCTTGCTTCCATCCGCACTGTCGTCTCCCATGTGCGCAACCTTATCACCGGAACCACCAAGGGATTCCTGTACAAGCTCCGCTGCGTGTACGCCCATTTCCCTGTCAACATCAACATTGAGCAGAAAGGTGCCCTCCTGGAGATCCGTAACTTCTTGGGAGAGAAGAGGGTGAGGAAGGTGCAGATGCTTCCTGGTGTTACTGTTTCTCGCTGTGAGGTTGTCAAGGATCAGCTGATTGTGACTGGAAACTGCATTGAGAACGTGTCCCGTTCCTCTGCTTTGATCAACCAATCTTGCTTGGTGCGTGGCCTGGACATCCGCAAGTTCTTGGACGGCGTCTATGTGTCTGAGAAGGGTCTGGCCACTGTTGAGAAGTAGATAACCCATGTACACGTTCTTGATTGTAACAAGGGGTCTGTCTTATGTTCCACATCTTTCTCCGTCCCCTTAGGCCCATGCCTACACTTTGCCTACACTACTAGCAGCCCCAGCCGGCAGACCAATCGAATCAGGCTGTGCTAGGAAGCAGCACTACTTAGGAAGCAGTTAGCTGCAGTTTGGGACTGAGACTTCGACTTGGTAGCATTTAGCAGCCAGAGCTGGTAGGAATGAGGAATGGTTTGATGAGAGGCAGCAAAGGCATAATTTGAGAAGAAGAAGCAAAGGATCAGCTGCAATTTCTGAATCGGAACAGTTGGGAATCAGCCGTGATAGGAAAGCTGTAGCAGCAACTTACTGTGGCCTGTGGTACTGCTGAAGGGTGCTGTGTGATACCTGACATCAATCCATACCGTGCCTCGCCACACACTCCCCATCCACCACTGCAGATCTATCCTTCTTACACTAACACCCTATCACAACAACCGCTGCAGATCTACCCCCCCACACACACACTAACACCCTATCACCACCACCACTGCAGATCTACCTCCCCCCACACCAACACCTTATTACCACCACCACTGCAGATCTCCTCCCTCCACTCAAACGCCCTATCACCACCACCACCCTGCAGATCTACTTCCTATGCCACCTATCCTACAAGGCCTTCAACGCTGAAGCATGGCGCAAGTGCCTGTGTGTCCTGATTCTGCAAATCCAATCACCCTGTTCCACCCCCCAACACACTTGTGCACTTATGTGCTCTTTCTCCGGCCCTGATCGCCTGGAATCTGTGCCCACACTGGTATTTTAACCCCAGGTCCCTGCTCATGCTTGCAACTGTTTGTCCATCTACCAAGTATGCATGTCCCATTCTAAATACCATCTCTCTGTGCTTGTATGTCCTATATTTCTTCGTGTGTTTTCCATGTTGCCATCCCCTCTCCTGCGCCTACCCCCCTGCCTTCTGCTGGACGCTTAGGTGCCTTTTCATTATTTGTATCTCCACGGTCCACCACCATGGCCACCATCATCATCACCACATTCACTATCATCATCGCATCCACCATCATGATCACTGCATCCATCATCACCGCATCCACCGTCATCAGCACCGCATCCATCATCATCAGCACCACATCCACCATCATCAGCATTGCATCCACCATCATCAGCATCACCGCATCCATCATCACGCATTGCCTGACTCCATGCCCTGGGCTTTGCTAGCGTGTCCTAATGGTGTGCAGCACGCTGCTGAGGATGGATGTCAGCATCTGACGAACAGGTGAGCTACACTTGGTTTGACTAGCCTGCATGGTTTGGGGAGCAAGGGATTGGCTGGGTAGTAGTGGGACCAAGCCAACTCCCACTGATTGATTGAATAGGTGAGCTACACTGTGTGTGAAGGGCTTGCATGTTTGGGGAGCAAGGGATTGTCTGGGCAGGAGTGGTTTTTGTAGCCGTGGTGTAGAGGCTATGATTTCTGTTCGTGGTGCTAGTATAAGTGGTGGTGATATAGTGTGTGTGGTACTGGTATAAGTGGCGGTGATTCAGTGTGTGGTGGCAGTGCTGATATTAGAGGCTCTGAAGTTCGCACAGTGGGGCAGCTTATGTAGTGGTGGTGTGTTCATTGGTGGTAGCGGTGTGTTCGAGGTCGACGGGGTGGGCTTGATGATGGTTGAGTCAGTAGCTGATGTAATGATGGTGATGGTGTGTTCATTGCTGGCAGCGGTGTGTGCGAGGTTGGGTGGGTTGGCTTAATGATGGTTGGGTGGATGAGTCAGTAGGTGATGGAATGATGGTGGTAAGACCCCTTTGTTTGGCAGAGGTGTGGATGGTGAACTGACAGTGGAGTCTAGCGGCACGAGGAGCTGAAGGGAGGAGTTAGCATGGGTCTGTTGAATTGAATACTGTAGGGGGGTGGGAGGAAGTAGCATGTTGCCATTAGTTGGTGGTGCTGGTAAGCAGATTGAGTGATGGTTGTGGGGGGTGCGGTGGTGGTGGTATGCAGTATGAGCGATGGCGGTGGTGGTGGTATGTAGCATGGTGGGGGTGGTATGCAGCATGAGCAGAGGTGGTGCGATGGTGGTGGGGGTATGCAGCATGGTGTGTGTGGTGTAAGGGAACGTGATGTGCTTGTCTTCTTCAGTGTCACGTTGCTGTGTTGCCTCACTGGTCCTATCAAGAGACTACACACAGTACAGCATTCAAACAATCAAACGCCATGCAATCAGTTTATAACAACGCACTGACAAAGCACCTCGCAACAATCATATGGCATGCAATCAGTATGTAGCACCGCAGACACAAAGCGCTTCACCTCATAACACAACGAGCATACGCCAAATAATACATACATGGCAACGCACAGACATAGCATCTCACAACACAACACAACGATCATATGCCATTAAGTACGTACATAGCAACGCACAACACAACGATCATATGTCATAATACATACACAGCAACGCACAGGCATAACACCTCACAACACAACGGTCATATGTCATATAATACATACACAGCAACGCACAGACATAGCACCTCACATCACAACGACCATATGCCATATAATATATACACAGCAACGCACAGGCATAACACCTCACAACACAACGGTCATATGTCATATAACACATACACAGCAACGCACAGACATAGCACCTCACAACACGACAACCATATGCCAAATAATACATACACAGCAACGCACAGGCATAGCACCTCGCAACACAATGATCGTATGCCATGTAATACATGCACAGACATAGCACCTCGCAACACAACATACAAAGCAACGCGCAGGCATAGCACCTCACAACACAATGACCATATGCCAATATAATATGTACGAAGCAACGCACAGACATAGCACCTCGCAACGATCATATGCCATAAATTGCGTGCGTAGCAACTCACAGACACGGCGCTTTACAACTAAACAATCATATACTCGTATGCCATACAATCAGTACATAGCACTTCACAACGCAACAATCATAAAATCACGTGCCATACAATCAGTGCACAGCACTTCACAACACAAACATGAGCTCTAGCAGGCATAGCACTTGACAACACTAACATGAGCACTTGCATACATAGCACTTGACAACATAACACAAACATGAGATAGGGACGTTTAATAACCTACCATGAGGGGGCACATCATTGCTTTGATAATCAGCAAAGGTTAATAGCCCCCACCCTCTTGTACACCTTTATTTTTAGCCCTTACTGTCACAGTTGCACCCTTACTGTCAGAATTGGGCAAGTCCCTTGAGCCTATTTGGCCTACCTACTGGACTGCAATATACATGCTTACACGCCTAATATGACCTCACTTCACCCAGTGTTTCTTTCAATGAGCCCCTCATACAAATATATAGTTCATCTTGATTGCTTGAGCTTGGGCAAGTCCCTTCAGCCAATGTGGCTACCCCTGGACCATGACCATGGTGTACATACATGCATGATCTCACTTATAGAGTCCTTGAAAACTGGATCGTTACATGTTTGGTACTAACTGGCTTGTCACACGATGGCGTACGTACATGTATGCATGACTTTACTTGAGTAGTCCTTGGAAACCTGCTTGTTACATGTATCCTGCCTTGTCCTGAAGTCCGTACAGCTTATGCAGCTGGACTGTTTGGATGCTTCTGACAGTGCCTCATTATATGAACATCCATTCACATGAATCAGGACCTTACACGCTGCCCAGCACTTGCTCACTTATTCACTGTTGTTTGACTGTCTTGTCATTACGCCTTTTATCACTTAGACACCTTTGCTTGCTCACTTGGCATCCAGCTCAATTGTTTGGTTTGCCTCATTATATGAATTACATACCCATATTATATCCATATACAGGATTTGTGACCCGACACGTTGCGTAGCACTCACTCTTCCGACTGTTTTGCCAATGCCATATCCCACTTCGACCCCTGTGATTAACGTGGGAAGGATATAAAACACAAGTAACAATGATCCGTTATGTGCAGAGGGCACTTGCAATGGTGTCAAAGGACGCATTGTCAGAGTTTTGGCATAGCAATACCAGATTCCAGGGCCTAAGTAGAGTAGTTACGTATTAGGGCAGCAGCTGAGTAGCAGACAGAGAGAGACCCTCGTTTTTACTTGGGTGTTGGCAGACAAGCGGACATCTGTATTTGCTAACTTTCATATGTTAGATCCCGTTGGTACATGGTTCTACAGCCAGCTGCGCAGTGCTCATCGCCAGCCAATTCCAAGTTCCCTGTGCAATACGGTCGTTATAGTAACTGATCCCCGGGAGCATGCATAGCTGATTAGCTGGAAGCAGACCTAAATAAAGCCCCCCGTGACAGCTAGATAATGAAGCCCCCCGTGACAAAACTTGAACTTGTTTACACAGCTTCAGCCAGCAATTTAGATGGTCGCCATCTTCGGCATTGAACTTGGTTGCATAGCTTGAGCCCCCTGTGACAGCTAGGCACACAAGTCACCAGTGGCATAGATAAGCACTCAAGCCGCCGGTGGCATAGCTAGACACATAATCCCCGGGCAAGATAGCTAGACATCCAAGTCCCTTATGACAGCTAGGCACCCAAGTGACTAAGTCAAAGAAGGAAAATCGACCCCCAAGAATCTTACATTTCAAGTACTACCCACAAACAGAGTTAACTTGAACCTGAACTTGGACACATGGCTCCAGCCAGCAATTGTCTGCTCGCCGTATTCGGCAGTAAAGACATTATTACCAGGAAATGCAATCGTTATCATCATCATAACAATCAAAATATATCAGGAGTATTATCAAAATATAAATCATATCTCTTTCGTTTCATATAGCCAGATCTACGTTTCATGAGAATAAATATAATTATAATTTGCCCAACTACACATTTGCAACGTATATCATTATGGACCCTCAAAAATCTGCGTTTGGGACGTGAAACTAATCGTTGTGATCTACCCTGGTAAGTATCATATGGGGATGCCTGCTACACAGGACTAGGGTTGTTCTGGAGGACTCCCAAACTGCATCATGTATTTATGTATCGCAACCGGTTTCAAAATTTGCGTTTGTGGCGCAACGGACCATCAACATCCTGTGTCTTCGACACAAGAAGCAGTGTCTAGAATAAGCCCCCCCAGGACACACATGTATGTATGTATGTTACAGTCCAGGGGTAGGCCAAACAGGCTAAATGGACTTTCTCAACCATGGCAGGAAGGGCTTAAAATAAAAGGCATTGTTAAACTGAACCGCCCAAACAATCGTTTTACCGACGGGGGCAAGGGGTTCGTGGTACAGTGATAATTTAATTACACAATAGAATTAAATCATCTTCCCATTGGGGATGATAATTTAATTGTGCGATCCTGATCGCATTTTTAAATACAATTTATAAGGTATTTTCATCCTTCAAAGGAATCATGATTTTATGGCCAGCTTCATGCTGGAGTCTTTATCAACCAATTCAGGTTCAATGTTAAGTTCCTCAAAAATAAAATTTCTATCCTCAGCGTAGAAAGGACATGATAAGTTATAACATAAAATGCATTTCATTTGCTATCACTCTTATAGCCTAAATCATCATATCACCGCACCAGGGTTGTGCAGGACGCTGCGTCCTGTGTCCCAGCTGAGATGATGATTTAATAATATTGTAGAATTGAATTATCACAGGAGCACGAACTCAGGGCCCCTGTCGGTTAAACGATTGTTTGGGGCTTAGTTCAACAGTGCTTGTTCTTTTTAAGCCCTTCCTATACGGTTGGGCAAGTCCCTTTAGTCTATTTGGCCCACCCCTGGACTGTAACATACATACATACAGTTGCAACATCGAAGGGTCTGTAACATCTTGAAGCACAACGTGGGGTGGGTCCGTTGTGTCGCAGACGCAGTTTCAGTGTGTTGGTTGCGTCTAAGGACGCAGGCTATGCAATTGGTTGAGTCTCAGGACACAGGCTGTAAAATTGTTTGCGTCCTAGGATGCAGAGCAGGGGATCCTCCTGAAAAACCCTGCACAGCACCTGCAAGTTCTACAAGAACAAGAGGTACTCATATTTGATTAAACATTAAAATTATGAGCTCGAAGACGTAGTCTTGCTATGCTTGTTATATCATTCCTATCCTGATTCCTATCATTTAATATGTTAGTGTATACTACAGCTTCTATCCTCTGACATCATACAAGTCGCATACGTAATAGATGTAATGCCGACTCCTTGGTTATCATCAAGTTTCCGCATTATCAGCATCAATTGCGGTTCACTCGATCGTTTTATGTCTTGGTGACTACTACTGTACTTCCTTAGAACTATAGCTGTAGATAGTAACTGCTTTTCTGTCTGTACTGTGTCACACTCTGTGACACAGTGCGAGCTTCCCGTTGGCAGCGTCCCCTGGCGTCCTTTTTGACACGCGCTGTCTAGCCAGGGTCTAGACCCTGCTGTCTATACCCTGATCCCACCACTGGTGTTTTCCCTTAAGAGGGTTTCCCCAGTGCTTTAACCATTCTCATCTTGCGTAAAAAGATTGGCGCGTTTGACCGCTGCGAGTATCTCTCCACTCTTGAAGTGTATAAGCTGATACCGTAGGTTATGGGCCCATCACGCTAACCACTGCGCATAAAACACCCATATGTTATGGGCCCATCACGCAAACCACTGCGCATACGCATAAAACTCCATGAACGTGTAAAAGAAAGCGGAGAGGACGGCGTAAACGGGAGGGCTGTCACGGAACTAAAAAAATACCACATCACACATATGCCAGCAACACGAGAAGGGGACCGAAACAAAATAGCTGGAGACAGTCAAGGGAACCCGCCAAGAGCACATTATTAAGCAGCGATTTAACCCTCGAATGAAAGTGGCGCACATTCGAAACCGCACAACCGGCCTTGGGGAAATGGAGAAAATGACATGACGTGCACAGCATTCCCGCAGGTTCCCCGCATTTGCTCCCGGATGCGAACCCTCTCAGGTTGGCATCGAGACCGTTCGGTTGGACAGCTCACAGCTGGCTTAGTTCGTTACCTGTTGGATTCGAATCCTGGTGGTTCTACTCTCTGGTTTCGTGGATGTCGCACGGGGGGACGAATAGTTTGACGGAGACGATCAAACGCCTTACATAACCCTGCTGCAATTCGTCTGCGTTAATTAACCTCCTGTCAAGGAACGACGAAACTGGCACTACGGTTTCCATGCTGGCAAATTTCACATGCTGGCAAGAAGCACTACGGTATCCGCATGCCAGGGCAGGATACTTACTCTCTTATCTTCGTCCACCTCTCCAACCTCACAAGCTCCGCACTACCGCAACATATAGCTTTCTATGCCGTATAAATTCGTCTCTCCTCGACGCTGACAACAGTAGACAACGATAGACAGACGTGGTACGCGAACGTAATGCTTTCGGGAGTGATGGTCAGCGATTGCGACACCGGAAACGCCCTTCCTGTGCTGCGAGGGCGACTGAAGCCCATAGGCATAGCAACATATTCACGTGATGACGAGCTTGCGAAGGACACGAGCCAGCCGCTGGTTGTTCGTGTGGACGAACCACAAGTGTTGGAGGTGCCTGCGAGCAAATGGCGGGCGCGTCGATATGGGGCGAAGCTTGGCCCGCCGCCCAGCTTCATGCTCGAGTACGAGGATGAAGCGATGAAGAGGCGCGTGAGAGTGGTGAGTCGACAGAAAGTGGGGTGATCAGGCTCGGGGCTTTTGGCTGGGGTAGTGGGGTTTGCTTAGGTTGGGTAGGGTAAGGTTGGTTTGGGTAGGGCCGTAGGGGTAGGGGGTTGGGGGGCTATGCATGAGGTGGAGTACGATGATGACTCACACACACACATTAAGTAATTCTCGTACTCCAACTCACTCACACACATGCACACATACACACACATTCACTCGCACACACAGACACACACAAACACATGCACACATTCACACCCACACACATTCACACACATCAACACACATTCAAACACACACACACACACACACACACACACACACACACATACATACACACACGCACACAAACAAACACACACACACACACAAACACACACACACATACATACACACACACACACACACACACACACACACACACACACACACACATAAACACACATGCATTCACACACATACATTTACATCCACACACATTCAAACACATTCACACACACACACATATAATCACACACACATACTTACACACATTCACACAAACACACACAAACACAAACACAACACACTTTATAAAATCAGATTTTATTCCAAACCTAACCTAACTGATCCCATCCCTCCCTACTCCCCCCCATCCCACCTTAACCCACCAGAATCCCCCCCATCCCCCCCCCCCCCCCCCCCCCCCCCCACACACACACACCACACACACACCACCAGAATCCCCCCATCCCAAAATAGCCCCCCCTTCCCCTCCACACTCCCCCCAACTGATCCCATCCCACCGTCTCTGGATCACACAGGTTCGTATGACAGGAATCAAGCCTGACATGGATCTGAATAGACTGGCCAACAAGGTAGGTCCTCATGTGTAGGGAAATGCTAAGTCATTTAACATTATTGAATGTTTAGGGTTTAGGGTTTACCCTAAATCCTAAACCCTGAATGAATAATATTAGTAGATGTTAGATAATATTAGACTGGCCAGCCGTCTCACCCTGAATTTATTTGAAAAACTAATATTATTGTGACTCTGAAATGATATTAGTTCATATTAGTTTTTCAAGCACTAATATTAGTTGCCGTTCCCTACCCCTGTATCTGGGCGGTACTCGCAAGCCTACTCATGAGTGCGGGGACCTGGTGCACCTCAGCACCTAATGTCTGTTGATCAATGCCTGCGGCCACACCACAACCAGTGTTTTTTATTTCAGATTTCTGTAGTCCAGGTTGAGTAGCTACTTGGGCTTGCGCGAAGCGCGGAGCCTGGTGGGGTCGGAGGGCAGCGCGGCCTGATATCGGGGGGGTGGGGGGGGTGTAGCATTCTACGGAATGGCGACGTGTCATCGAAAAATGAAACACTGGTGCACTTGATGTCTGTTGATCAATGCCTGCGGCCACACCACAACATCCAGAGTGGATCTTCCAACTAACCACCGAGCAAAATGAACAGCAATACACAACATCCACACATATGTAGGGAGCGGCATATCATATGATGTTGACCAAAGGTGAGTATGATATCCTATGATATCATACAAATTGCATCATATGCTAGTGTAAATAATAGCAAATTTAGCCTAGTCAGACTGCCGGCATCATATGATATCATATTGTCATTCCCTACTTATGTGTGTCAGGGCTCTTTTTTTTGTTCTTCTGTTTTTCCTGAATCCCCCGCAGTTTTCTTTTCTTCTTTTCATTTTTCTTAGCAGCATCTAGGCAGTTCTCTGAGCCATCCACTGGGCTACACTACAATATTGTACTTGACAGCAGCTTCTAGGCAGCTTCTAGGCAGTTCTCTGAGCCATCCACTGGGCTACACTCAAAGATTTCAACTGCATTGGATAGCTGGTAACAAGGTTCTACAAAGCGCGTGCGGCGGCGCAATTTTGCGCACGCTATTTTAGCTCCACTGCGCGTTTCGCGCAGTTTTTTCAACCCCCTGGGGGCGCAGCGCGCAGTTTTTCAACCCCCTGGGGGCGCAGCGTGCAGTTTTTCAACCCCCTGGGGGCGCAGCGCGCAGTTTTTCAACCCCCTGGGGGCGCAGCGTGCAGTTTTTCAACCCCCTGGGGGCGTAGCGTGCAGTTTTTCAACCCCCTGGGGGCGCAGCGTGCAGTTTTTCAACCCCCTGGGGGAGCAGCGCGCAGTTTTTGCGCTTTTTGCACTACAAAGCGCTGACCAATTTGGCGTTTGTGCGCTTTGAGCGCTGACCAATTTGATAAAATGTAGTACCCTGGCTGGTTATGTCAGCTTCCAGGTGCACTAGGGTGATTGCAGTGAGGAGAGATAGCCAGCCAGGGGAGCTGCCTAGAAGCTGATGTTTGTCGCTGAATATAAATGCATGTACATACAGCATTATACATGAATATACATGCAGCATATAAATGCATATTCATACACATTATAAATGAATATACATGCAGCATATAAATGCATATTCATACACATTATAAATGAATATACATGCAGCATATAAATGCATATTCATACACATTATAAATGAATATACACGCAGCATATAAATGCATATACATACACATTATAAATGAATAAACATGCAGCAAATTAAGACCCTGACCCATCCTAATGACTTATCCTTTAATGACTAATACTTCAATGACTAATTCCTTCAACGACTAATACCTTCAACAACTTATACTCTACAAACCCTCATTCAAAATTGTGAAAACTCATTCAAATTGCTATTCTTCATTTTTAAGTTGGTATTCAAATTCAGATTGGTATTCATGTATTCATACATTCACATTCAAATTTGTATTCTTCATCCATTCATCCACTGCTTCCCCCAAAACCTTCTCCCCCCCCCCCCCCCCCCCCCCCCCCCACACACACACGCACCAGAACCTTCTCCCACCAACCAAGAGCCTTCTCCCCCCCCAAACCACCACCACCACCACCATCACCATCAACTTCTTCATCAGGTCATCCGTTGCTTTGCCAAGAACCTTCTACCCCCCTACACACACACACACACACCAGAGCTTTCTTCCACCAACCAAGAGCCTTCTCCCCCCCCCCTCCCCCTCCCCCCCCCCCCCCCCCCCCCCCCCCACACACACACACACACACACATACCACACACAACACACACACACACACACACACATACACATACACACACACACACCAGAGCCTTCTTCCACCAACCAAGAGCCCCCCCCCCCCCCCCCAACCAACCAACCAACCAACCAACCACTACCACCACCACCTTGTTCATCAGGTCATCTGTTGCTTTCCAAGAACTTCTCCCCCCCCCCCCCCCCCCCCCCCCCCCCCCCCCCCCCCCCCCCCCCCCCCCCACACACACACACACACACACACACATGCACCAGAACCTTCTTCCACCAACCAAGAGCCTTCTCCCCCCCCCCAACCACCACCACCACCACCACCTTGTTCATCAGGTCATCCGTTGCTTCCCCAAGAACCTGGACATCCGCTCAGTCAAGGTAGATCAGGTCAAGAGGATGCTCACCAAACTCTTCAACCTCAGCTCACACTCCACGGGTTGCTCCCAAACCTGCTCCTCCCCACTCGCCAGCCCAGCACTACTTGGGCTCACCCCACCCTCATCTGCTCCGCAAGATCCTCAACAGACAGCATTCCCGGAAGTGTTGGGCCCAGCACCAGCTAGGGCACTACCTAGGCTGCACCTCCCCTCTTCGTCAAAGTCTGGGAAAAAGGTTGCCGAGTCTCCCTTCAAAGCAGCGGGGGTTGTCATCCACGATGGGATGGACGATCTAGACAGCGCCCTGATGGATTTGGAGAGGGAGATGGGTGAGATGAATTGGGTGGGGATGGCAGGCACTGCTTGTATCACTTGCGTGGTTGGTTGGAAGTACTTTTATTGCAGGGTTGAGCATCCATGGGCTGGCTGATCTAAGCAGCGCCCTGATGGATTTGGAGAGGGAGATGGGTGAGATTAATAGGGCAGGAATGGCAGGCACTGCTTGTATTACTTAAATGGCTTGAACAACTTGTCTCACTTGCATGGTTTGAAGCTCTTTTTTTGCGGGGTTAACCGTCCATGGGCCGGCCAATCTATACATTGCCCTGATGGATTTAGAGAGGGAGATGGGTGAGATGGATTGGGCGGGGATGACAGGCAATGCTCGTATCACTTACGTGGGTTGAACACATTGTCTCATTCGCATGGTTTGAAGTACTTCTTTGCGGGGTTGACCATCCGTGGGCTGGCCAATCTAGACAGTGCCCTGCCGGAGTTGAAGAAAGAGAGGGTGAGATAGATTGGGCGGGGATGGCAGGAACTGCTTGTATCACTTGCGTGGGTTGAACACATCATATGGAAGGGAGGGGGTAGGGAAATAATGGTAGTGGGAAGAAGGTGGCTGCATCTCCATTCAAACCTGTGGGGGTTGTCATGAACAATGGGCTGGACGATCTTGATAGTGCCCTGCTGGATTTGGAGAGGGAGATGGGTGAGATGAATTGAGCGGGGATGACAGGCACTGCTTGTATCACTTACACAGACTGAACAACTTGATCACCCTGCAGGTGGCATGTCCCATGCCTCAGCCTACCCACCCCCACCCCCACCCCACCCACCACCACTACCACTACCCCACCCCCACCCCACCCCACCCACCACCCCCCATCTATCCTGACCTAAGCATATCCTGGCAAAACAACAACCTCATTTCCATGCAACACGTCCCAGGCCTCAGCCCTGTATATTGTACAATATATCATACAATACATCATATGCTACTTGACAAACCTTTCAATTGTAATCCTGCAGGTGGCACGCTCCAGGCCTCAGTCCTGGGACCACCCAAGTCCCTACACCACCACCTATCCTGACAATCATTTCCATCATCTACTATTGCAGGTGGCACACCCCAGGCCTCAGTCCTGGGATCAACCAAGTTCCTACACCACTCCACCACCACCACCACCTATCCTGACAATTATTTCCATCATCTACTATTGCAGGTGGCACGCCCCAGGCCTCAGCCCTGGGATCAACCAAGTTCCTCCACCACTCCACCACCACCACCACCACCACCACCTATCCTGACAATTATTTCCATCATCCACTATTGCAGGTGGTAGGCCCCAGGCCTCAGCCCTGGGATCACCGCTTGTATCACTTACATAGACTGAACAACTTGATCACCCTGCAGGTGGCATGCCCCAGGCCTCAGCCCACCCACCACCACCACCACTACCCCGCCCCCACCCCACCCCACCCACCATCACCACCACCACCACCACTATTGCAGGTGGCACGCCCCAGGCCTCAGCCCAGGGATCACCCAATATTCTACACCACTCCACCATCACCACCACCACTTTTGCAGGTGGTACACCCCAGGCCTCAGCCCTGGGATCACCAATGTTCAGCTACACAGATTGCTCAGAGACTGGTTCAACGCTTTGGGGGAGGGAGAGTGGGGCAGGGTGTGACACACCCGTGTCAACTAAGATTGGCTCATTCAAATCCACATGGGGAAGAAGAGATAGAGCTTCAGGTAGGTGCTAATTCTACAATGCATTATCTTATGCTATTATGGACCGAGCCCCCCAGGGTCTGTTTGGAGTGGACCAGAGTCCGCAGGTAGTCCAAGTTTGGGGACAGTTCTACCCGTCCACTCCTTTCACGACTCGACTGAATCTGCCCCAACCTCGTACCTGTTCTTATTTGATATTATGTAACAATACATCACATTATATTATTTAATTATATTTATATTTATGTTATATTACATCACAATAAAATACATTACGTTTCAGGTGGGTGCTAACTCTACAATACATTATACTATTTGCAGGGGGGGGGGGGGGGGGGGGGGGGGGGGGGCAAAAAAAAGCTGCCGAACCTCATCTTCACATTAAATATATCTTATTCTCAGGATACGATTTCTGCCTTTTTTTACCCAAAATAAAGTCGAACAGGAAGTTTGAGGGGTCCAAAGTTTTTTTGACCCCAATCTTAACTTCCCGATAAATCACGTTTGCGCAACCCCATGAAAGCACGAAAGTCTGTGTACCTCTGTTCACACCCCATACTGTGTACCTCTGTTTCTACCCCATGTTGAAAGTCTGTGTACCTCTGTTTATACCCCATACTGTGTACCTCTGTTTATACCCCATACTGTGTACCTCTGTTTATACCCCATACTGTGTACCTCTGTTTATACCCCAGACTGTGTACCTCTGTTTATACCCCAGACTGTGTACCTCTGTTTATACCCCATGTTGAAAGTCTGTGTACCTCTGTTTATACCCCATACTGTGTACCTCTGTTTATACCCCATACTGTGTACCTCTGTTTATACCCCAGACTGTGTACCTCTGTTTATACCCCATGTTGAAAGTCTGTGTACCTCTGTTTATACCCCATACTGTGTACCTCTGTTTATACCCCATACTGTGTACCTCTGTTTATACCCCAGACTGTGTACCTCTGTTTATACCACATGTTGAAAGTCTGTGTACCTCTGTTTATACCAGTGATTTTCCTAAGGTTTTTGGACGAAACATTAATAATCGTTTGGGTCCGATTCCTGGGTCTGCACTTTAGGAACATGAAAACATTAATAATCGTTATGAACGATTCTGCACGATTTACAGTTTTGCTGGAAGAAAACGATGTACTCTAGGGCAGTGCGCCCGTCGTACCGACGGCAGCAGCCCCCCCCCCCCCCCCCCCCCCCCCCCCTCCCCCCCCCCCCCCCCCCCCCCCCCCCCCCCCCCCCCCCCCCCCCCCCCCCCCCCCCCCCCCCCCCCAGAGCAGTTTGATTCGTGCAAAACGGACACAGCGATGTAGGAATCAATGCGATGCCTTTTTGAGGTTTGCCCGAAGTGAGAGGGCAAGGGGAAATAGCATCCAGGGAGCATGTTGGGCGCAGTATCTCGCGAGCGGACCCTTCCCACCCCACCGACTCATTAGCCCAATACTCGCTCGGTTCCTACAAAGCAGACAGATTGCTGCAGGAATAAATGCGATGCCCATTAGCTATCAGCTATGCCCGCGCTGGAATTAAAGGGTTGGGGGGTAAAGCATGGATCAGCTGTCAGTCAGAGCTCCGGGGGAAATCTGTATGCAGCGCAAAATTTGTAGGCATTGATGCCGGAGGCGAGTAGAAGGGCGTCAGGCATTCAATTCAACAGCAGCAGTTGTAATCGTTGTGGAGGAATAGCTTCAGAGTGAGCGCTTATAAGCGACTGAGGTTTGGTCAATACTGGAATTTAAGATGTGCCTGTCGCTGATTCGAAGCTCCGAGTGCTGGTCCATGCTTGTGTAGATTGAAAGATTTAGCGAGGAGCATGATGTCGGGGAGCACGCGATGGAAAAGCAGACAGCGAGCGAGGAAGAGCAGCGCAGGAGGAGGAGAAGCGAGTGCTGTGACGGGGAAGCCGCAAGGTTAGGTGTTTCAGCAAGAGCTTGCAGCGAAGTAAGTGGTGTGTAGGGGCGTGACAGCTAGCGACCTCGAGGTTTCACGAAGCCGTTTGACGAGGGCGGTTTGACGAGGTTATTTCTTGGGGTACGTGGCCTCAACTTCCCCCTGCCCCTTTCGCCTCCCCCACTCCAGGATGACCTGGCTGGAATCTGTCCAGCGTGTCAACCAGCGTTCTGGTCAAGGCATGCTAACATGGGGGATTTGAAATGCGCGATGCCTGAGCCAACAGCTTGGCGATGCTGAACATTAATAATCGTTCTCCACGATGCTGCAGCCAGCGTTTGGGTCGACCGGAAACATTAATAATCGTGCATGAACGATGCCCAGGCCAAAGTATCGCGAGCTCGAAAACATTACCCAGACCTGAGAAAACGATGGACAATTTCGCGAGAAACATGAATAATCGTGCCTGCACGATTAATCGTGCTTAGGAAAAACGCTGGTTTATACCCCATACTGTGTACCTCTGTTTATACCCCATGTTGAAAGTCTGTGTACCTCTGTTTATACCCCAGACTGTGTACCTCTGTTTATACCCCATGTTGAAAGTCTGTGTACCTCTGTTTATACCCCAGACTGTGTACCTCTGTTTATACCCCAGACTGTGTACCTCTGTTTATACCCCATGTTGAAATTCATGTTAAAACCTGAGTTAGCCAACCGCTTGAGCCCTTGACTCAGACTCACCCCTACACCTACCCCTACATCTTACCCTTGTCCTCATCCCCACCCTCATCCCCATCTCCATCCTCATCCTCATCCTCATCTCCATCCTCATCCTCATCCTCATTTCCATCCTCATCCTCATCCTCATGCTCATCTCCGTCCTCATCCTCATTCCCATCCTCATCCTCATCCACATCTCCATCCTCATCCTCATTCCCATCCTCATCCTCATCCTCGTCTGCATCCTCGTCCGCATCCTCATCCTCATCCTCATCCGACCATGTCCAGATCCCTCCACCACTGAGGCTGCTGGCACAGTGAACAACCTGAGCAGAAGCACAAGCAACTCCTCTGGAGAGAGCAGCAGGAGTGGGAGGCATAGTGGTAGTGGTGGTGAAGGTGAAGGTTGGGGGAGTGATGAAGGCCATGGAGGCAGGCAGGCAGCTATGGCATCACGGCAAAGCAAGAATGAGGTGGGAACCTGAGTTTAATATTTGTACCCGTATACATATATGGACAGACCACATACTTATGTTCAAGATCCACACATAATTGCACATATACCCACATACATCACACATACACTACAAATATACCCACATACATCAAAAATACACTACTAGGGAACGGCGATATGATAACATATGGACACATGGTATCATGTCATCATATGATGCCGGCAGTCTTACTACGCTAAAGTTACCATTTATATACAATATATTCATATGCTGCAATTTGTACGATGTCATATTATATCATACTGGCCTTTGGTCAACATCATATGATACGCCGGCCCCTATATACTTCACACACACTAACTGTTTACTCCATCCTAAACCCTAAATCCTAATTCCTAGACCCTAATATAATACACATGCACTAACTGTTCACTCCATCCTAAACCCTAAAACCTAAACCCTAAAACTTAAACCCTTATAAACTGCAAATACACTAACTGTTCACTCCATCTTAAACCCCAAATCCCAAACCCTAAACCCTAATAGACTACACATATACTAACCGTTCACTCCATCCACCCTAAACCCTTTATCCTATACCCTAAACCCTAATATACTACGCATACACTAGCTGTTCACTCCATCCACCTCTACATGCTTTTCATGAGGAGGAGGGTGCACTGTGATTCACACACACACACACACACACACACACACACACACACACACTCACACACACACACACACACACATACACACACCATACACCATACACCATACACCATACACCATACACCATACACCATACACCATACCCTAACTGTTCACTCCATCCACCTCATACTTTCCAGGAGGAGGAGGGCGCACTGGTTCTTGAGTTGGAGTTGGACCTTAGCATAGATCTGAACAAGGCTACCGAAACCGTGCTGAATATGGCCAAGCAACAGATGGACACCACATTCAACAAGAACAGACTGCATCCTGGGGATGCGGGATTTCAATATGACAAGCCGGTACGCACCAAGAAAGGCAGAACTCGTGTTTTGAAGGGCGTAACTAACATTTTGAGGGGCGTATCTCGTGTTCTGAAGGGTGTAACTCATATTTTGAAGGGCGTGTCTTGTGTTTTGAAGGTCGTAACTCATATATTGAAGGGCGTGACTCATGTTTTGAAGGGCTTAAGTCATGTTTTGAAGGGCTTAAGTCATGTTTTGAAGGGTGTTACTCATGCTTTGAATGACGTGTCTCATGTTTTGAAAGTTATAGCTCATATGTTTGAAAGGTATAAGAGTTTTTGCAAAACCACGCTGTGTGTGCCTGTATTTGTGTGCTTTCCTTTCTAATGTTTTTCTTTTCAGCTAGGAGCAGCAGCTTCTAGGTAGCTCTTCTAACTGGCTATTGGGTTTAGGGTCCTGGTGCAACCTAGGGCACATCGAAGCTGACACAACTATTTGCAGCTTCTAGGCAGCTCCCCTGACTGGCTATTGGGCCTAACCTGGTGCAACCTAGGGCATCTTGAATCTGGCCCAATCAGCTGTCAAGTACGGCTGAAATAATTTGATGGAACCCAGTGGCTGGCTCAGGGAGCTGCCTAGAAGCTCGTAAGAAAAGCCGTAAAGAAAAACCGTTTCTCAAAAGTTCCGTTCTCAAAGGTTCATGTCACTTTTTACATTACATTACATTAAATTAAATTACATTACATGTTAAAGTCTACTTGACACCGCGGGGTGTATGAGACTCAGTGCTTTAACTTTGAAGGTGCACCGATTACGTTCAAACTGAATATTAATATCAGCTTTATTCTCATTCCTCACTCCTCACTCCTCGCCTTTGCTTTCAATTATGTTCAAACTGAATATTAATATCAACTTTATTCTCACTCCTCACTCCTCACTCCTCACTCCTCGCCTTTGCTTTCAATTATGTTCAAACTGAATATTAATATCAACTTTATTCTCACTCCTCACTCCTCACTCCTCGCCTTTACTGTCATGGTCCAAGACTTTGAAGTTTGCGCAAAGTTCATAAACCTAAAGTACAAACAAATTTAACTAACTAACAGTACCGTGGTTGTCCGTGCAGGTTGAATTTGAACCTGCTGTTGAAAATTACAAACAAACTTAACTAACTAACGGTACCATGGTTGTCCATGTCGGTTTTATTCCGACCTCCTGTTGATAAATGTAATTACAGCATTGTTGCTAAAGATCCAATCTAAGCCCCTGTCTGATTCAGGTGTATACACATTCACATACACTACATAAGCACTATGCTTACACTAAACATACACTACACATTCACAGATCTTAGTACTCAACTAACTTTAATATCGTACTGTGGTTGTCCCTGCAGGTTTTATTTGAACCTCCTGTTGAAAAGAATGAGTGGGACACTGACGAAGAGGGTGAACCTGCGGGTGGTGAGGACAGCGCCCAGGGAGACAGTGGCAGCTTGGTGGGGCACCCCACAGACCCTGGGGATGAGGGCAAGGTTCAGGGTGAGGATATCACCCAGGGAGAAGATCTCAGCCAGTTGGAGTGCCCGACAGACCTTGGGGATGAGGGCAAGGTTCAGGGTGAGAAGTTAGCCCCCATGGGTCATACTGCTGAGCTGCCCTGTACGGGGGGCCTGGGGGGCCTAGCTCTGAAGGAGGACCCTGGCCCTAGGGAATACGAGGGAGTGGATGAGGAGGAAGAGGAGGATGAAATGTTTTCCACGCATGGGACCGCTGTTTTTTCCATCACCGTGCCCTTGGGCGAGAGAGCGGATGAGGAGGAAGAGGAGGATGAGATGTTTTCCACACATGGGACCGCTGTTTCAACCATCACTGTGTCCTTGGAAGGCTATGATGGCAGGAGCATGGGTGCTCTTCTGTTGGAAAATGATGAGGAGGGAGAGGGGGAGGGGGGTAGAAATGAGACTGACTGTGGTGTAGCTGTGGGGGTACCCCAGGAGCCCTGCTGTGGCTCAACTGGTGGGGACAAGAGCAATTGTGATTCGGGCATGGACTCACATGGATCTCTAGAAACTCTCCAGGCTGCCTACAGTGAATCAGATGTTGAGGATGGGTTGGAGTCTGGTTCAGGCATGGACTCACATGGATCTCTAGAAGCTCTCCAGGCTGCCTACAGTGAATCAGATGATGAGGATGGGTTACAGTATGGTTCAGGCATAGGCTCACATGGAGCCCAAGAAGCTCTCCAGGGTCCCTGCAGTGAATCAGCTGGTCATAATATGAGTGACCCTGTTTCAGGTGCACCCAGTGAATCAGGGGGCGAGGATGGGTTGGAGTCTGAAACAGATATGCCCGCAGATGGGCATGTGGCTGTAGAAGATCCCCAGGCTTCCTACAGTGAACCAGGGGGTGAGGATGGGTTGGAGTCTGATTCAGGCATGCCTGCAGATGGGCATGTGGCTGTAGAATATCCCCAGGCTTCCTACAGTGAACCAGGGGGTGAGGATGGGTTGGAGTCTGATTCAGGCATGCCTGCAGATGGGCATGTGGCTGTAGAATATCCCCAGGCTTCCTACAGTGAACCAGGGGGTGAGGATGGGTTGGAGTCTGATTCAGGCATGGACACAGATGGGCATGTGGCTGTAGAAGATCCCCAGGTTTCCTACAGTGAGTCATGTGATGTGGATACAAGGGTTTCAGATTCTGGTGCACCCAGGGCTTTGGGGGCTCCCCAGTCTCAGTGCAGTGGACCAGGTGGTGAGGATGGGTTGGAGTCTGATTCAGGTGCGTGCATAGCTTTGGGGGCTCCTCAAGCAACCTCCAGTGAACCAGGTGGTGAGGATGGGTTGGAGTCTGATTCAGGCATGGACTCAGATGGGTACATAGCTCTTGAGGCTACCCCTCAGGCTGCCTACAGTGAATCAGATGATGAGGATGGGTTGGAGTCTGGTTCAGGTGCGTGCATAGCTTTGGGGGCTCCTCAATCAACCTGCAGTGAACCAGGTGGTGAGGATGGGTTGGAGTCTGATTCAGGCATGGACGCAGATGGACGCAGAGCTCTTGAGGCATCCCAGGCTTCCTGCAGTGAATCAGATAATGAGGATTTGGGGGACTCTGATGGGTTGGATTCTGGTTCCGGAGCTGATGGGATGGATTCTGGTTCCGGAGCTGATGGAAACATCGAAGCTCCTCAGGCTTCCTATGGTGAGCCAGATGATGAGGACAGTTTGGAGTCTGGTTTCGGAGCAGATGGAGTCCTCGAAGCACCTCAGGCCTCCTACAGTGAGCCAGATGATGAGGATGGGTTGGAGTCTGGTTTCGGAGCAGATGGAGTCCTCAAAGCTCCTCAGGCTTCCTATAATGAGCCAGATGATGTGCATGGGTCGGGGTCTGGTTTCGGAGCTGATGGAGTCCTCGAAGCACCTCAGGCTTCTTTTAATGAATCAATCCTGGATTCATCCACAGGAGATGGGAGCCTCTTTGGAAGTGGGAGTGGGTTTGGAGGCTCCAGTGATATGGCCGACCTGGGCTTGTAAGTGATCACGTGTGTGGGGTGTGGGGAGTGGGTTTGGAGGCTCTAGTGATATGGCCGACCTGGGCTTGTAAGTGATCAATATTAATTGACATCCATTGTCACGTGAGTTTTGAGATAAGTACATCACGTGGAATATACAACTTTTCTCCGTCAGGTTACTCAACATATTTTATATAGGGATGTCAATATTGTACTGGTCCCCAAGATTATCGGACAATCTATTGTACGGTATTGTTGGATACATTGACGTATCATATGATGATGTACGATATATCATATGATATCATCGCTATATCATGCAACATGTCTGTACGATATTGTACTTGACAACCCTATATGTATATATAGTATACATTATTTAAAACGTTGTCAAACACATTGTGCCATGTACGAAGCACCCTATCAGCAATAGGGGTCGGCTATTTTATATAGTATTAGTGAGTAAATAATATTGTATAATATTAGTCGTACGAGCCGTCTCGCCAGAATTTCGAATTTATTTGAAAAACTTGTATTATTGTGACACTTATAATATTAGTTAATATTAGTTTTTCAACCACTAATATTAGTTGCCGTTCCCTATTCAGCAAGCGTTGTTTTTGATATTCTCCCGTTCTGTGAATAACCATATTGGCTCAGGAGTGGAGAGAAGACCCCCTTTTTGGAGTGCCCATGTATTTTGTATGTATGTATGCATTTTGTTTCCTGTCTGTTTTTGTTACATTTTCTTGTCTTCCTGTTGTTGGATCACTTAAATGTATGCATTTTGTATGTATGTACATATTTTTACAGTCCAGGGGTAGCCAAATAGGCTAAAGGGACTTTCCCAACCTTAAACAAAGGCAGTTCAAAAAACAAGCACTGGTGGACTGGACCCCAACAAGGGAGTGCCCTTGTAAATATGGTATTTCTGGAATTTCCTATATGGATAACCTGTCATGTTGTTTAGCTTAGCTTAGCTTAGTCAAGCCAGAGTTCTGTCAACTTGAACTTGAACTTGGTTACATGGCTTCATTCTGTGAAGGCTCCTTCCCGTCTTTCTGCACTTCTTTTAGCTTAGCCAGCCAACCCAGAGTTCTGTCAACTTGAACCTGAACTTGTACTTGGTTACATGGCTACATCCCGTTAAGGCTCCTTTCCGTCTTGCTGCAGTAGTGCAGTTACATCGACAGTCAAAGCATTCTGCCAACTTCACCAGGGTGCTGCAAAATGCATATTGTCAACTTGAGCTTGAACTTGGTTACATGGCTCCAGCCTTTTAACTTTTTAAGATGTAAACTTTTTTGTAAAGTTATGAGAACGCCTGATGGGGCGTGGTATCAAAGGAGCCCTGTCTTACAGAGGTAGAGAACGGGCTACTACTTTACCTACACAAAGATACCAGGGCGATTGACAGAGACCACGAACACTAGATTGCAACGTAGGGATTCGAACCCAGCACCTTCATCGGTTAAACTAGCTCATCCATCGAACCATTAGTCAAAATGGGAGTATTACATTTTTTATACTGTATCTCGTCAACTATAATGGCGCAACAAAATTGGGATGTTCCTCCTGTACCAGGTTCTGAGGTGCAATTTGCATAAGGCCTTACTGTTATAAAACTGTCCAGCTGCTCTGGCGCTGTACGGTCTTGGCATTGTTTTTTTTGCCGAGTATGTAACAATCTATCTCTAAATGTTACTGGTAAACTGTAATGGCGCAATACAAATGAGATGTTATCTGTCTCTTTGATCCCTGTAAGCAACCTGCAATTGTTTTTTTCTTCATTCAGTCTGATTCAGTGCAAAGCTTTTTGCCATTTCTGTTTCCACTTAGAAGTGATGTGAAAAGATTTGTCGCCAGTGTCGCATATTGTAATAAAACAATCCCGGGGGGCTACGCCCCTCTGACCCCCTTAAAAAGAGGGGCGCTTAGCGCTGGTGACGGTGCTACCGCACCATCCCAGGATGAGCCTTTAGTCGCCACTTGTGGCTACCAAATTGGCCTGAAGATTTATGAAATAAAAACACACTGTTTGTCGCAGTCCCCGCGGTGCAGCCGTTTTGCATCACCATGTACTGCCACAGTGACCAGTTGGGATAGTCAGAAATGCACCGCTCTGCTATGTAGGCAGTTGTTTCTGTTTCAGATTCCAGAAATTCTCGATCCAGCCTGTGAGGGCTGTTGCAGTTACTCAGTGAGTATGAGAGCCTCACAATTTGAATCTCCTGTTTTCACCCCTTCATACACTCACCGAGTCTCATTATATCTGATCTGGCCATCTGGGGCATGTATGTATGTTACAGTCCAGGGGTAGGCCAAATAGGTTAAAGGGACTTGCCCAACCGTATAGGAAGGGCTTTAAAAGAAAAAAAAACCGATGAACTGAACCCCAAACAATCGTTTAACCGAACCCCAAACAATCGTTTAACTGAACCCCAAACAATCGTTTAACTGAACCCCAAACAATCGTTTAACGGGGGCCCTGAGTTCGTGCTACAGTGATACTTTAATTATACAATATTATTCAATCATCATCTCAGCTGGGGCAATCAACCTGTCAACAAGTCCCATGCAGCGTCGCAAGCGCCGCGGAAAATTTGCTGAGAGTGTTGTCAACGGAACGACAGGTGGCAACGATGGAGCTGACCGAAGCCAGTTAGTTTTGAGACGGTTGGCTGACGTGCCAGGCTTCGTCTCGGTCGTGGGTGGGACGGTCGGACGGACAAACGGACAATGGGGCGCAATGGTGTGAATCTGGGGGCGGGAGCCCAGGAGGGGGGGGCTCATAAAAAATACTCATCACGCAGAAAACGGAGACCAGCACCAGCAACGGTAGTCCGAAAATTTGCGTGCTGCACGCAGCGGGCAATGGTAGTCCGACAATTCCTATGCAGCGTCGCAAGCGACGCGGAAAATTGGCGGAGTGTGTTGGCAACGGAACGAAAGGTGGCAAAGATGGAGCTGGCCGAAGCCAGTTAGTTCCACGACCGTTGGCTGACGTGTCAGGCTTCAATTTTCGGTCGATCGGTCGGACAAATGGGTAAACACGGGGGCTCCCGCCCCCTTGAAGAGGGAGCTCCGCCAAAAACGCAGACCAGCGCGCAGACCGCAACGGTAATCCGAAATTCTGCTTGTCGCATGCAGAGGGGGTTTACAAATTTGCTTCAATCACGCAGTCGGGCTCTAAAAGCTAGCGCGCAAGAGCGCGCGTCATAAGGTACCCTGGTTTGCCTGCTCCAGGGCAGGACCGCCCCCCCCCCCCCCCCCCCCCCCCCCCCCGCCCCCCGGGCCGCGGGCCCTACCTCAGCTCCGAAACTCACCCCGCAACATCTTCGCGCATCGATGCATGAGACATCTCCTGTACGACATCGACTCCCCACTGGCGGGCGGACCCCCCACGAGTCTGTCTCCCTTCCTCTACCAAGCAGCAGCTGCTCTGGGCATTACTCACCATCGTACCTCCAATCCTCTTAGCTACGACCAAAGCCTCACCAGCTTCTCTTCTACCAGCCCTGCTGACCAGCTCTTTGGCTCCAACCAAGACCCCTTTCTTACCATCTGGACTGGGGGCTCACTGGTGGACATTCCCAATTCCACCACACAAGCACACCAAGCTCTAAGGTGGGCTCTAGCCAGTGCTGACCATGCTGAAAATACTCTCAGCCCTACCTGCACCCTGATGCTCCTCCCTGATGACCTTGCTGCCCCTTACAAAACTCTCCTCCACCACTCCTGGATCCACTACATTGACTCTAGACCACAGTCTGAATTTTATACTACCTCTGAAATATGGCTTGGCAGCAAATCTCACACCCCACCCTCCACTCAAAAATTACACCTCATCCTTATATGCAACCCTCACAGCCAAGAGACTTACTTTCCTAAACTCCCAGACTTTATTGACCAATGGACATACTACATGCAAAGCCTCTCCTCATCCTGGGAGCCCTCTACTATCACACCACCTTCCACACTTACTTTCACTGACATTGTCATCACCTACCCTCGGAAACTTAAATCTCTTGCCAAAAATCCCTGGCAACCTCTACTCCACCAACACCCTCCCCTCTCTCCTCTTACCATTACCCACCCCTGTTTTTACCTTGCTACCCCCTCCTCTGGCCTCCAGGTCTACACAGATGGTAGCCTAATAAAAGGTAAACCAGGGCATCCTAGCAAAATAGTATCAGCATGAATAGCGGTGCTCTCGCTTGTTTTATGTCTTGGTGACTCCTTGTGTACTCCCTTAGAACTATCGGCCCTGACAGTACTATGTCAGCTTCCTGTTGACTGCGTCATCGGTTCTTCTGACACGCGCTGTCTAGCCTGTACCCTTATCAGGTTCCAGGCTACCGCCCCCTTTCCTCCACTGGTGCCCCTTAATGGGTCTCCTGTGCTTGTAACTTATTCTCGTCTCCGCATTTATAGATTGGCGTGCTGCACACACAAAGTCCACTCTCCGGAGTGTTATCCAAGCTGATAGGTTATACGGCCCTTCATTTACTACCACTGCTTTGCGATGCAACTTCCGCGAGGACCTCCCGCCATTTTGAGAAACTCCATGACATGGATGGTCTTTCCTGGACGCGCGGGATGCGCAGTATCATTCTCAGCGATGGCTGCGACCAATCCTTCCAACGGAGGAACGGCTCCTCTTGATGATTGGCTAGACGTTTGTGCACCAGCTGCCTCTGCTAGCGGTCATGAGAGTCCTTCCGCCATCGTGGAAGTAACCCCCCCCGGTCATTCCTCCATCTTCTCTTCCTTTTCCTCCCCTGCCGTCTGTCGCCTCCTCCCGTCTGTCGTAGATGACTGTGACGTGCAGACTCAAGTCGGCGACTAGCCTGGACATCGGTGGAGATACCCCGTCTTCGTCTGCTCGCGTCCTTGACGTCGCTAACCTTTCTCCGGTGTTTGAGGCTCTGCCTGCATACCGGAGGTTGCCAAGCCGACCAAGCTCCCTGCTGATGTCTACGTCGTCTTTGCCCCCTTTGCTCTGCCCAGCCGACGGTCGGCTACTGGCATGAGCTTGCGCTCTAGTGGCTCTGTGCTACCTTCTGGAGAAATTTTTCGATCAAGCTGGCGGATCGCCGGCACTGCCGTAGGGTTCGCCAGAGGAGGACGACCTACGCGTCTGGACCTGGAGATTCTGGAGGTGGTAGGAAGCAGGGGGGTATGGTCAGCACCACTACAGGTGCTGCTCCCTCTACCCCCCAACCGGGTGAGTCGAGCGATAGAGGGGGGGACTTGGGATTGACTGATCATCGACGGCGGGATATTAGGACCTTTACATGCCTCGGCTCTGCTCTTCGCATCCTAGCGATAAATGTTCGAATTCTGCCCTTGCGATTTGCGATTTTCTGCCATTGGTGCGATTTTCTGCACCAGGTGTGACTTCATTCTCGTCTCCTTTTTCCCATACCTCAAATCTCGACTTCGACCTAACGCTTCCCCACCTTCTGTGATCCCAGGTCTCGCAGCGCCGGACTTCGCCCATGCTACAGGCCGCAGTCCAGCGGCCGTGGAGGATCTTTGGCATGATATCTTGGTGGATATTTTTCTCTCTTAGGCTCCTTGTGACCCCTGGGTGCGTTCCGTGGTTCGACAGAGGTTACTACTTTGTCTTCCCGTGCCCCTGGTTCCCCCCCTTAGGTGTATGCCTTAGCTACGTGAGTTTGAGTTCAAGTGTTTGAGTTCTGATAGGGCTTAGGAATTTTTAGTTAAGTGGTATAGAGGCATGGTTGATCTCGATTAGTTGGGGCATGCATGAGTTGTTGATGATGACACTGCTCAGCATGGTGCTAGTGTGTTATCTTTGCAATCGCGTGTTCATCTAGGGAGACAAGACTCCTTCGGAGCTTTTCTTTGGGGTTGCACCTGATGTGTCGTTGTTGCGTTTGTTTGGTTGCCCTTGCTATGTAATCTTAGTATTGGGCAGTCACGCAACAAGCTAGTTAAAAAGACATTATTTGGTAGACTGGTTGGGTATTCCCTGGTGAGTAAGGGTTATTATATTTGGGTTTCCAATGTTGCGCCAGTAAGTAGTGAGTAGTGATGTACTCTCTATCTCCAGTTCAGTTCTAAACTGTCTTTCTGGGTTCTCCCATTAGTATGGGTCCCCGTGCCCGCTTGCATCCCTCCTGTCATCAAACGGTGATATGTTATGTGTTACCGGTAATTCCCTACGCCCTTTAACAACCCCAATTGTTGTTGGCTGGCCTGGCTGGATGTATCATTGTTGCATTCTAGACCAGGGCCTGATCTTGCTGTGTTGTGTGTGAAGTTTTAGGGCGGGTGGGAGTTGGATATCCAACTATAATCTTAGCCGAATCTCAGGGGGTCGCCAGGCCCTCCTCTGTGCCACGTTTTAGCGGTGAAGCTTTAGGATTTAGACAGCCTTCGATCATAGTGGTACCTGGATCAGGTCCATTGACTAATAGTCGCCAACCTCCGACCACCTCGGATGGCTCGCGGGTGTCGATAATTCCGACGCCTCCTGTCGTCCCTGGTGGATTACTCGGGTCAAGCCCATGTGATGATGTAGCCGTTGCCGAATGGGTAAGTGATGATCTTGAACACTGGTCTAGCTTGATACTGCGTATGGCTGGGGTGTTACAGTCAACCCAGGATTCATTGTTTTAGGTGCTGCTGGTTCTCATACGTAGGTTAACATGGCCCTATGTGTGAGTGCCTATTCCTCAGCACCTCCTAGACTGACTTATAGGGTAGTCTAGATTGGTGGAGCGTTACGACGCTTTGTTTAGGCAGCTTCCTTTCAGCTGTCTTTCTTGGTTTTGGTGGAAGGTGGTACTTAATTCAGACCACCGTTATAGCGTCTTGATGGTTTCTGACTCTTAGTTCCATAGGCAGATGGTTCGTTCGGTGGAGCTCATCATAGATTAGCTATTTCTTTTTACTCCACACTGTTTTTAGATCACCAGCCCCTCATGTGATTGGAACTTTTTGTGGAGTGTAGTAGTTGTTTCCCTTCGGATTTTACTGTGAATTGGTGGGCTGGGTAATCTTGCAGTTGTACTTGCAGATGTACCGCCGCTCACCTCTTTCTTGTTTTCCGAGTGTATTTCAAGCGCCCTTTCAGTCCATCCTTTGCAGTAAATTCTTTGAAGTCCTTTTTATGCGTTTACTATTTTTCAGGTGGACAATAGGTTTTATGTACTATGGTTGTACATCTACCCTTCTATTGTTCATTGAACTGTGTTTCCTTTGTTGATTACAAGTTTCTTGAAAATTTTAACTTCGCATCCTTTGGATTTTTTCAGTTACTGCAGGTTTGGTTTGCTTGTGGTTAGGCGCTTGGTGTGTCTTGAGTGCATGAGTTCTTTGCGGTGCGATACCCACCTCCTAGAATGTTTTAGTTAGTGCCGTAACTGGGGATTTATGATAATTAACTTTCATAAATCTTCTTACTTCCATCTTTGAGTAAGAAACCAGTTCATCATGGTTTTTTCATCCCAACCTAGTCATGAATTCTATGCTAAGAATAGTTTTTAAGGTAGTGGATTTTTCCATCGACTTTTTTTTTTCCATCGTAGTCTTTAGTGTCCTCTTGTCTGCGTCCTTTAGGCTTTGATTCTCTCGTGTGCTGCGCTCACACGATATTTCAATCCGTCTCTTTGGTCATCATTGATTGGCGTTAGGTTCCTATTCCCGGATCGGGTTTTCTATACCGTTGTTCCCCAACTTTGATATACGATTTTTTCAGTCTTCTCTTTAGGTTAAGTTCTCGGTTCTTTCAGTCACCGTTGTTCCCCTTCCTTTGGTATTAGGATTGATTTCTGTTTGGCCTCCCTGTGTTTTTCTGGTTTGGTGCCTACTATTCTGGATGAATAGTATTTTTGCGCTTACCATGGATGGTTACATTTCCATTTTGGTCTCAGCTCAGCTCGGTATGACCCAAGTTTTTTGCTGCTACATTTTCGGAGTACTACAGTGGTTTTTGGTTCATCCTTTCTCATCCTTTTATTTTAGACAAGGCTTTCTTCTGGTTTCCTGTTTTTCCGCCGTTCCTTAATAATTTTTGTTTGCTACCAGTTTATGGTTCTATGTCCCCAGTGCCATAGGTGGAGTACTAGTATTGTATGTCACCTGCGTCATAGGTGGAGTATCAGCATGAATAGCGGTGCTCTCGCTTGTTTTATGTCTTGGTGACTCCTTGTGTACTCCCTTAGAACTATCGGCCCTGACAGTACTATGTCAGCTTCCTGTTGACTGCGTCATCGGTTCTTCTGACACGCGCTGTCTAGCCTGTACCCTAATCAGGTTCCAGGCTACCGCCCCCTTTCCTCCACTGGTGCCCCTTAATGGGTCTCCTGTGCTTGTAACTTATTCTCGTCTCCGCATTTATAGATTGGCGTGCTGCACACACAAAGTCCACTCTCCGGAGTGTTATCCAAGCTGATAAATAGGTGCTGCAGTATATGTCCCGGCTGCAGGACAAAGCTACACCATCAACCCTGGGGGAATAGGGGCCACCAAAACTAACAACCGGGCAGAACTGGTAGCCATCCACCAAGCCCTTCTCAACATTGACTATGACAAATCTCTTACCCTTCATACAGACAGCCTCTGCTCTCTTCAACTTATTAAAAAAATGATTCATGACCCCACCACAACAACCCGTTCCATTCATACTGAATTACTGCAATCAATTCAAAAACACCTCATTCAACGCATCCTGCATGGCTCACACACCACTCTTTGTAAAGTCCGTTCCCACACAGGTATCCTTGGAAATGACAGAGCAGACACTCTGGCACGCAAGGCAGCTGAGCACCTATCAGCTTGAAATCACTCCGGTAGAGTGGACAGTAGATTAAAGCAGCGGAACAGACGCACCAATCTATACACGGAGACAAGGATAACGTTACAGACACAGGAGACCCATAAAGGGGCACCTGTGGTGAAAGGAGGCGGTAGACAGGAACCTAACAGGGTACAGATCAGACCGGAGACGTAGGTGACAGGAAGCTGCCACTGAGTCATCTCAAGATGACTCAGTCCCACGGGAAGCTGGCTCAGGAGAGCCGATAGTTCTAAGGGAGTACATAAGTAGTCACCAAGTCATAAAACGCGTGAGAGCACCGCTATACATGCTGATACTCCACCTATGACACAGGTGACATACAATAGTACTACTCCACCTATGGCACTGGTGACATAGAACTATTTGTAACAAATTAAAAAAAAAAAAATCAAAGAACTCCGAAAAAAAAAATCGAGAGAAACTTCAAATGAAACCCGAAGGGTGTAAGGGAAGGTATGAAGCAAGGCAAAGAACCAAAATTTGCCAAGTGGATATAAGAGGACTAAATATCAAAGTCGGGTAACAACGGTATAGAAAACCCGATCCGGGAATAGGAACCTAATGCCAATCAATGATAACTTAAAGAAACTCTAAATGTAACCAAAGAAACCTTAAAATGTAACCAAAAATTCCAGAATACATGTAACCAAAATTCTAGAATACATGTAACCAAAAAAAAATTGGTTTAAGGAGAAGCAGTCATTCCAAACATGCGAATGAAACGCCAGAACACCATAGGATCAAGGGGCTTGGTGAAGGGGTCAGCACAGTTGTCCTTAGTGTTAACATAGGCAACATCCACCTGGCCATCCTCCACCAGCTCCTGGATATAGTGATGGATGACATCAATGTGCTTGTTGCGAGGGAGCAGCTGACAGTCATTGGCCCAGCTCAAGGACCCCAAGTTGTCACCCTGAATGGTGACCAGGTCACAAGGCAGCCCTAGATCAATTCTCAACTTTTTCAACCATTGCACCTCCCTGGCAGTCTGAGACAGGGCCTGATACTCAGCCTCACTGGAGCTAACAGCAACAGTGGGTTGCCTTTTGCTCATCCAGTTCACAAGGCAGCCTCCAGCAAGCACAGCATAGCCAGTCTGAGATCTCCTGTCAGACCCATCATCAGCAAAGGATGAGTCACTAAAGACAGTAAAAGAGAAACCAGGGCTGTGAGTGTAAGTGAGGCCCAGATGGGAATGTTCTCTCAAATATAAAAGCAAGCGCTTGGCTGCAGCCCACAGGGGGGGCAGTGGGTTGAGCAGAAAACCTGGACAGGTAGCTCACAGCAAAAGAAATATCAGGCCTTGTGCAGGTAGCCAGGTACAGCAAAGCCCCCACAAGAGAGAGGTACTGGCTATTAGAGGCCAGAGGTTCTCCAGGAGGATCAGTGACAGTGCACTTGGCCATGGGAACTGAAAACTTGGGTTTGGTAGCAGCAGTGAGACCAAACTGCTCCACCAGCTCAACAATGTAGGAGTGCTGGGAGAGGTTGATCTTAACACACCTGCCGTCAGAATCAAGTGTACAAGTCATGTCCAATGAAAGGAACTGGACAGGTACACCCATTTCCTTGACTTCCCACCCAGCTGCTTCCATAGCCTCGATCAGCAAGGCATACCTATGCAGCTCACTAAAAGCACAGATGAAGTCATCCACATAGGTCAGGACATAGCTCCACCCACCAGTAGAATCCCTCCTGAAATACAGAGCAGGTTCAGCTTTGCACATGGTAAAACCGTGGGCAACCAAAACCTGCTTTACATCTTTGCTCCAAGCCCTGGGTGCCTGCTTCAAACCATAAAGAGATTTAATCAGCTTGCACACAAGGGGAACATTGTCAGGACCAAGTTCATGAAAGCCCTCAGGCTGGTAACAGAACAGGTCCAGACCAGGTTCCAGCTTGGCATTCAAGAATGCAGTCTTGATGTCCAGCTGCCTCACAAACATCTTCCTATGAGTGATGGCAGCAAGGAGCACACGAAGACCTGCTTTAGAGGAGACGGGGGCATATACATCATGGTAGTCCAGCCCAGGACGTTGCAGAAAACCACGAACTACAAAACGAGCTTTAAAACGCAAAGAACCATCAGCCCCATGTTTCTTGACAAATAACCATCTGCCAGATAGAATCCTCTGCCTAGGAGGCTGTGGAGTGAGGACCCAAGTGCCATGAGCATGGAGGGAGGCCATCTCATCCTTCATAGCCTGCAGCCAGAGATCTCTGTCAGGGTTGGTAGGTAACATTGCAGCTTTATAAGAGAGTTCAGTAGAGGTAGAAATAAAAGCCCCCACGTACAAGCAGTGTACTTGTACATGGGCAGCGGGGATATCAGCAGTATCAGCAGTAACCGGTAATAAAGCCCCCAGCGCAGCACTCATGCGTGGTTGAACAAGGCCGGCCTCCTTTGCCTCTAAATCGTCGAAGCCTGGGTACACTGGAACACCCCAGCCATACGCAGTATCTGACCCGGACCAGTGTTCGAGGTCATCACTCACATCATCTGTGACGGCCACATCGTCGCAATGCCTGGTCCGGTATAAACCACCAGGTATAGCAGGGGGTGAAGTGATCAACAACTCCCGCGAGCTATCCGAATAGGTGGACGGGGGGTGGCGACTAGTGGGCAGTGGACCTGTACTAGGTTCCACTATGACCCGAGGCTGTCCTAATCCTACGACTTCACCGACGAAACGTGGCGCAAAGGAAGGCCCGGCGACCCCCTGAGATTCGAATAAATTAGAGCTTGAAGGAACATCAGACTCCCCCTGGCCCAATGCCGCCGCACGCGATACAGCACCATCATTACCTGGCCTGGGACGCATCGTCATCCCATGACCAGTAAAGCGGTCAACAATCGGGGTTGGTAAAGGGCCCAGGACATTGTCAGTAGTATCAAGCCCTTTACCGATGATAGCGGCAGGGGTGCGAGAAAAATACTGAGATCCATCATAGGGAAAGAGCCCAGGGATACAGTTATAGCTAAACTGTTCATAGAAGAGCACATCACAACTCTCTACCACCTGGCGCAACTTCGGAACCCAAACAAAATAACCCTTACTCACCAGAGAATACCCAACCAGTCTACCAGATAACGCCCTTTCGTCAAGCTTATTGCGCTTCTTCCCATTCACTAAGGTAACATAGCATGGGCACCCGAACACGCGCAATAACGATACATCAGGTAGAACCCCAAAGAACAACTCATAAGGAGTCTTGTCACCCTGATTAGGCAGCCGGTTGCGTAGGTAACACGCGGCGAGGAAGGCATAGGGCCAGAAGGACTTAGTGAGCTTAGACTCCAAGTGAATGCTCCTAGCTACGTTCTGAAGGACCCCATTGTACCGTTCCACAGTCGCATTCTGCTGAGCAGTGTAAGCCATGGACAATTCATGCACAGCACCAACCGATTCTAACCAATCCTCGAACCACTTCACTATAAATTCCTTAGCCCTGTCAGACCTAAGACACTTGAAAACAAATCCATGCAGCTGAGTCATCCATCTGAGGATGGTAGTTTGAACTGCTAAGGGAGCTTCATCCCTGGTTCTCAAGCACAAGACCTCAGCATAGCCAGAGTATTGGTCAGTGAGACACAGAACATAAAACTCCCCACGCAAGCCCCTAATATTAAATGGCCCCATGATGTCCAAGTGAAGGCGTTGTAATGGGGCACGGATCCTAGTTTTGCTTTCTTTAGGAAAAGGGATACGTTTTCCCTTTGCCTTCTGACAAGCATCACATGGGATCTTAGACAGTCTTTGCACCTGTTGGAGAGTGAGGGGTAAGTTCTGAACCAAACCCTTTCTTACAAGGTTGTGCATGGCATCATAGCCAGGGTGACCCAGCCGCCTATGCCACAACCATTCAGGAGTGGTAGGGATCACAACTCCACCATCCTCATCAACATCAAGAGCAAAAGCTGGATAATCTTCAGCACCATACAAACGGCCACGAGGGGTGTGACAAGGCCTACATGCAAACTTGTACACACCATCACTGGAGGCAGGGAAAGACCACAGAACAGAAGAGCCCTGTGTGGCAGTACAACTAAGACTATCAAAAGAAATCTTGCAGGTGTGAGCATGGGCAACAGCATTTACTGACATGAGGTTCACCGGACAGTGTGGGATGTAGAGAACATTGGTTAAAGTGATTGGTGTTGGTAACCAATCACTACATAACACAATAGAACCCTGACCCACAGACCGTTGAACCACACCATCACCAAATTTAACTGCTGGCCCAGTCTCAGAAGCATGAAACACAGTGAACAAAGACATATCACCTGTGATTGACATCCCAGCTCCAGAATCAACATGCCAGACACCCTCAGACAGGCTCGGGCTGCAGACATTTGAAAATTTCGCAGTGCAAGAGAAAAGGACAGAGCGTACCTCCTATTTCTTGTCCAAAGCATACCCATCAATCTGAGCCTGCAAGGAGGCCAGCTGCCGCGGAGTAAGCACACCTGGAAGGGCCAAGGCCATGGGCACCGGATTGGTAACCGGTGCACCAGGCTTGGTCTTACGCAGGTGCGGATGCTTCGTGAAACAGCGATCCTCCGAGTGGGTCGTCTTGCTGAGGCATGGGCCCCAAGTGCAATCCAGACGTCGCTTGTTGGAACCAGAACCCTGAGAACCAGATCCCTGCCCACGCTGAAACGCAGCATTGGCAGGAACCTGGGGAGCGTCCCGGGACCAACCAGGATGCCTGGAGTCGGACCTGGGGAGAGCAATGTTCAAAATGTCGAGAGACCGATATGCCTCCAGACAAGACCAGTAATCTACAGTCTGTCTGTTAGCCAACATCATACCGTACTGGATCCGCAGCGATTCAAATCGGATCAAACGGATCCCATTCACAATGGTTTCCATGGCGTGGCGCTGAGTGACAGGACGTCCAGCACTGCGGAGGTCAGTGCACAGACTGCGAACCATGCGAAAGAAATCATCGACACGGTCAGAAGGGCCCATGTGCGCATTATGAAGTTCGATACGCATGAGAGGGACTCTAGAGGCAAGGGCATCAGACTGCGTCTTCCGGATATCCAAAAGGATATCCCGAGGGGTGGCAAAGTCCTGGTATACCTTGACCATATCGTCCTCCATGTTCGCGAGCATCATAGTTAAACACATGAACTCCTGACGTTCGAGAGGCAGTGCACTGAACCCCAACAGTGCAGGATCAAACCGAGACTCACCATGAATGAGGGTATTAGACCCAGCTCCAATCGCAGAAGGGACAGGAGCCAAGGACCTACGAATGTCCATGAAATACTCCGCAGCAAGACCAGCGTCAAGAGCGCGCTGGTCGTCTATGTTCCTAATCACAGGAATGGACCTCGCAACACTCATAAGCAGCTCGAAATCTGGGCTAACAGGACACAGAGGGACAGGCACTCGCACAAACTGATAACCAAGCTTCTCGTGATCACTACGCCTCGTACCACCAAAGGAAACACCATGATCTGGGGGATACAGAATCCCAGAAGTGACTGGACCAAGAAAAGAACGACACCTGGTACCAAGCTCAGAGAAAGCCATCACTCGGCGATGCCTCAGCTTCACACTAACATTTGCCATTGTAGCCTGCATATCCATCCGACCGTACAAAGAGCGGTTCAAGGACTCACCATCCCGTCGATCCATGTTGATCAGGCGGTAGTCCCGAAGGTTCAAAGTCGGAGGAGATCCGCCAGTGAGCAGATGCTCCCAAGATGCGCAAGACCGCGTATGCAGCATAGGAGGAGGGCCAGGGGCAGGAGGCAGCTCCACCGGCGGAGGCGGAGGGGGTTCCAGGGAGGCACCAGCAGCAGAGGTGCGTGCAGAGGAAACAGCAGCCTCGCGAGAGCGAGTGTGGTAGCCAGGGAGGCCACGCTCCATGGGGGCAGATGCAGAGGAAAAAGAAGCAAAGCCCTTCAAGAAAGTGGGCTTAGCCACCTCCGGGTAAGCCGGGGGAACAGGCTCAAAGGGAGGCGCCGACGAAGGCTGAGGCTGATACACAGGCGAAAGCTCTCGATTAGGCATCTGCTGATCAGCAGGCTCATACACCGGTGAAACAGCGGAAGTCTCAAAGACACGAGTGGCAGCAGCAGATGGGGTCACGCCACCGAAGTCAGCACTCGTAGCACTCTTCAAGTCCTCCTCATCATCAGTAGTAGTAGAGTAGTCTTCATCATAATTGAAGGGGACGCAATGAGGCTGCGGGTCTGATGCACAACGGATGATCTGTGTCTGTACACAACACAGCTTCATCAGGACATCCTCAACATCAGAGGACAGGCGTCGAACATTGAGAGAAGGAACCGTAAAGTTGGAGGATTGATCGGGGGGGGTTACTTCCTTGATGGCGGAAGGACCCTCCTCTCCGGCAGCAGAGGCCGCTGGCGCGCAGTCGTCTAGCCAATCTAGAGGAACCTTCACCCCCGTTGGGAGGATTCGGTCGCATCCATTGCTCACAATGACACTGCGGATCCCACGAGCCCATGAAACACCATTAAGTTTGGTAAGTTTCACAAAGCCGGCAGGAGGCCCTCGCGGAAGTTGCATTATCAAAGCAGTGGTAGTGATGAGGAGCCCAATAACCTATCAGCTTGAAATCACTCCGGTAGAGTGGACAGTAGATTAAAGCAGCAGAACAGACGCACCAATCTATACACGGAGACAAGGATAACGTTACAGACACAGGAGACCCATAAAGGGGCACCTGTGGTGAAAGGAGGCGGTAGACAGGAACCTAACAGGGTACAGATCAGACCGGAGACGTAGGTGACAGGAAGCTGCCACTGAGTCATCTCAAGATGACTCAGTCCCACGGGAAGCTGGCTCAGGAGAGCCGATAGTTCTAAGGGAGTACATAAGTAGTCACCAAGTCATAAAACGCGTGAGAGCACCGCTATACATGCTGATAGCACCCTACCTCAACTAATTTTACTGATAACACTAGGGAAATCCCCCGCCACAATGTTTACTGGCCTACAGTTCAACCTCCTCGTACACCCATGGGAGATATCCCCCCAAGAATTTTAGCACCTAACCTTACACAAGGTATCACCTCTAACCTACCCACTAGCTGCCACCTTGGTCAACACCCTCTTAAAGGGATTTATGCAACCACCTGGGCTGAAAACACCCCCCACCAACTTCCTCAAGCAAGTAACAAATTTTGGACCTCAACCCTTATCCAGCATAAAACTAAATTCCACATCCTTAAAGCCCGCTGGTGTAGACTGTGGAACCGTAAACTTGCATTCCGCTGGAAACTCCCTTATATTACCAGCACTCACCCACCCACGAACTCCCTATGCCCCATCTGCCACACCTGTGAGGACGGAGCGGGCCACATCCTGGCGGGTTGCACACACCGGACTTTCAAGGGGCTCTACATTAAGAGACATGACGCCGCAGTGCGACTAATCCACAAGGCCATCTGCACAGGAGCCCTAGGATCTCGCAGAATGATCATGGACGCTGGCAAGGAAGAGGACCTTCCCAGGGGGGTCCTGGGCAAACGTCTCCCTGACTGGCTACGCCCCTCCACTATTACTGTAGCGGATTGGAAGAGGATGAGACCTGATCTTGCCGTCCTACCTGACATAGACTCTCCTACCTGTATGTCTGATAAAGAACTCTGGGTTCTTGAGCTTGGATACTGCTCTGATACTAATCACGCTGTGGCTACGGTGCCTGCCGGTCAGGCATCGGTGGTAATTCTTTTTACTGAGATGGCCCTACGGTGACTATAGCTAGCTCCGGCTTACGCTATGGTGTCCTTAACTTCACGTCCTGTGAGTAACGGTTCTACACGGATGTAACAATTTCAATTTCAATTTCAATACTAATCACGCTACTAAGTTTATTACTAAACATGCCCAACATGTTGAATTAGTCAATGGCCTTCGATCGGCTGGATACCTTGTTCACTATGAAGTTATTACCGTTGGTACGACTGGTACTATTCCTACCTCTTTTTTGACTTCTATGACCACTCTTGGACTTCAGAGATCCTGTGCCCTCAAACTGGCGGACACAGTCCATTCTCACACCATTACTAGTTTCCAGAGTATTTTACAGTGCAGACGCTTTATGGAAACACACCCCGGGTCGATACCCGGGGACTAGCACACAGACCGTCCCCCCTCTCAGGTTTTGTCTTACCAGCTGTATTGTGCCGGTGCTTCCCAACCGGGGTGAAAAACCCCCGTATTAAGCTGCACTGGCATGATGGGGCTACGGTGCCTGTTGTTCAGGCATCGGTGGTAATTCTTTTTACTGAGATGGTCCTACGGTGACTATAGCTAGCTCCGGCTTACGCTATGGTGTCCTTAACTTCACGTCCTGTGAGTAACGGTTCTACACGGATGTAACAATTTCAATTTCAATTTCAATGGCAACGATGGAGCTGACCGAAGCCAGTTAGTTTTGAGACGGTTGGCTGACGTGCCAGGCTTCGTCTCGGTCGTGGGTGGGACGGTCGGACGGACAAACGGACAATGGGGCGCAATGGTGTGAATCTGGGGGCGGGAGCCCAGGAGGGGGGGGCTCATAAAAAATACTCATCACGCAGAAAACGGAGACCAGCACCAGCAACGGTAGTCCGAAAATTTGCGTGCTGCACGCAGCGGGCAACGGTAGTTCGACAATTCCTATGCAGCGTCGCAAGCGACGCGGAAAATTGGCGGAGTGTGTTGGCAACGGAACGAAAGGTGGCATAGATGGAGCTGGCCGAAGCCAGTTAGTTCCACGACCGTTGGCTGACGTGTCAGGCTTCAATTTTCGGTCGATCGGTCGGACAAATGGGTAAACACGGGGGCTCCCGCCCCCTTGAAGAGGGAGCTCCGCCAAAAACGCAGACCAGCGCGCAGACCGCAACGGTAATCCGAAATTCTGCGTGTCGCATGCAGAGGGGGTTTACAAATTTGCTTCAATCACGCAGTCGGGCTCTAAAAGCTAGCGCGCAAGAGCGCGCGTCATAAGGTACCCTGGTTTGCCTGCTCCAGGGCAGGACCGCCCCCCCCCGCCCCCCCCCCCCCCCCCGCCCCCCGGGCCGCGGGCCCTACCTCAGCTCCGAAACTCACCCCGCAACATCTTCGCGCATCGATGCATGAGACATCTCCTGTACGACATCGACTCCCCACTGGCGGGCGGACCCCCCACGAGTCGTTACTGTACTCGTCTGCAAAACAATCAATGCGCTGCGCGCTCCCCGTCCTCTCCTCTACTGCACATATTTTTCATTGAGCTCTGACACTTGAGAGGGATTAATTCTTTGCAGCCAGAAACCTGAGTCCAACTGACAGCTTCGTCGTCTGTTGGTTGTATCACTACCAGTCCAACAAAACCTGACTCTGGACAGTTCCATCACCTACCAGCCAGGACAGCGGCAACAGCCGTAAAAAGCCCCGTAGAGACACCGAAACCCATCTTGTCTTACATCGGGCATCACAAGGTCTTCACCAGCTGAACGTCGTCCATCACGTCTTAACACTCGCCGAACGGTATAGATACCGATCCAACCTCGTGGGGGAGTTTCGTTTAACGGAGACCGTCTAACGCCCAGGTTCACGTCCTCAGCATGGGAAACCAGAGCTCGCACCTCTTCTTAGCGACGGAGGTAGACTGGGAGAGCCTTCAAAATGCCAGCTGGCGATCAGAGAGGGCTGGAGAGCTAGACCTACATGGAGGTGGGCTGGGGTGTAACTTGGTGTTGCTGTGTGTGTTGTGGTGTTGGTGTGTGTGTGGTGGTGGTGTTGGTAGTTGTTTGTGTGTGGTGTGTGTGTGTGTGTGTGTGGTGTTGGTGGTTGTGTGTGTGCGGGGGGCGCTCAGAGAGGGCTGGAGAGCTAGACCTACATGGAGGTGGGCTGGGGTGTAACTTGAACTTGAATAGCAGGGTGACCGGGCCCCCCTCATGGTTGCTTCGGTTCATACTGTGGCATTAAGCATGCGAAGGGCAGCGGGGTGGTGGTGGAGGGGGTTTATTCGGTTGATACTGTGGCAGTAAGCATGCAAAGGGCAGCGGGGTGGTGGTGGTGATGGCTGTGTTGATTGATTTGGTTGATACTGTGGCGGTTAGCATGCAAAGGGCAGTGGGGTGCACAAAGCACCTCTCTTTATGAACCTGGAGGAAGAGTGGTGTGATAGTGTTGGTGGTTGTGTGTGTGTGTGGTGTTGCTGCTTGTGTGTGTGTTGGTGGTGTTGGTGTGTTGATGTGTGTTAGGGGTATGGTAGGATTATGTGTGTGAGTGGTTGTTGGTTGGTTGGTTGTATGTGTTGGTGTGTGTGTGTGGTGTTGGTGGTTGAGATGTGGTTGGTGGAGTGTGTGTGTGTTGGATTGGTGGAATGTGTGTGGGATGTTTGTGATGGGGGGAGGTGTGTGTGTGTGTTGGTGTTGGTGGAGGGTGTGTGTGTTGGTGGGGTTGTTGGTGGTTGTGCGTGTTGCGTGTTTGAGATGGGTTGTGTGTGGTGTGGAGTGTGTATGTGGTTGGTGGTTGTAATGTGTGATGTGTGGGTGAGGTGTTGGTGGTGTGTGTAGATATGTGCTGTGTGTGGTATGGTTGGCTTGTTGGTGGTGTATGTGTGTTGAAGTGGATTGGGTGGTTGTGTGTGTGTGTAGGTGGTGGTGGTGGTTGGTGAGTGTGTGTGGTGTTGGTGGTGGTGTGCGGGGTGTGTGTTGGTGGTGGTGGTTTGTGTGAGTGTGTGTGGTGGTGGTAGGATGGTTGGTTGTGTTGTGAGATGTGATGTGTGGTGGTTGGGTGGTAGGTTGATGTGAGTGTGTGTTGGTGGTGTGGTGGTTGGGGTGAGTGTGTGTGGTGGGGTGGTGGTGGTTTGTGTGAAGTTGTGTGTGGTGCGTGCGGGTGGTTGTGGTGGGTGGTGTGGGGCGTGGTGGTGTGGTGTGGGTGTGTTGTGGTGGCTGGTGGTGTGCGTGGTGTGAGTAGTGTGTGGTGGTGGTGGTGGTGGCGTAGAGATGTCTGTGTGTTGGTGGGGGGGTTGTGTGAGGGTGTGTGGTGGTGGTGGTGGTTGTGTGAGTGTGTGTGGATGGTTGGTTGGTGGTGGTTGTGTGAGTGTGAGTGTTGTTGGGCGTGGTGTGGTTGTGTGTGTGTGTGTGGTGGTGGTGGTGGTGGTTGTGTGAGTGTGTGTGGTGGTGGTGGTGGTTGTGTGAGTGTGTGGTGGTGGTGGTGGTTGTGTGAGTGTGTGTGGTGGTGGTGGTGGTTGTGTGAGTGTGTGTGGTGGTGGTGGTGGTTGTGTGAGTGTGTAGAGTGTGTTAGTGGTTTGGTGGGGGTGGTGGTGTGAGTGTGTGTGGTGGTGGTGGTGGTTGACTATGTGAGGTGTGTGGTGGGGTGGTGGTTGGCTTAGGTGTGTGGTGGTGGGGTGGTTGTTGTGAGTGTGTGTGTGTTGGTGGTGTGTTGTGTGTTGTTGTTGTGTGTGGTGTTGTTTGGTGTTTTGTGTGTTGTTTTGTGTGTGTGTGTTGTTTGTGGTGGTGGTGGTGTTTGTGTGTGTGTGTTGGTGGTGTTTGTGTGTGTGGCGGTGTTGTTGGTGTGTGTGTGTGGTGGTGTTGGTAATGTTGGTGTGTGTGTATGGTGGGACTTCAGGGGTGCTGGAGTGCGATTAGCGAGACCAAGACTGATATCAGGTGACAGTTGCATATGGGACAACTGCATATACAACCGATATCAGGTGACAGTTGCATATGGGACAACTGCATATACAACCGATATCAGGTGACAGTTGCATATGCAGCCGATGTGACAACTGCATATGCGACAGGTTCCATGAAAACAACCTTAACAACCTTAACAGCCATAAAACCACCCAGAGAACTAGGTTTGTTGGTAACGATGCATTACTCAGCCATAAAACCACCCAGAGAACTAGGTTTGTTGGTTACGATGCATTACTCAGCCATAAAACCACCCAGAGAACTAGGTTTGTTGGTTACGATGCATTACTCAGCCATAAAACCACCCAGAGAACTAGGTTTGTTGGTTACGATGCATTACTCAGCCATAAAACCACCCAGAGAACTAGGTTTGTTGGTTACGATGCATTACTCAGCCAGGGCCGACCAACTTAGTTACATGGCTCCAGCCAGCAATTTGGCTGCTCGCTGTCTTCGGCTGGTGTGTAAGGAACTTGTGGTGTGGGCTTGTCTTTGGTTGACACCGGTAACTATGTGAGAATATGTGTGTGAGAGTGTGCATATGTGTGTGTGAGTGTGTATGTGAGTGTGTATGTGAAAGAATGTGTGTGTGAGAGTGTGTTTATGTGAGTTTGTGTGACTGTGAGAGAGAGTGTGTGTGTGTGTGAGCGAGGGTGTGTGTGTGAGAGAGAGGGTGTGTGTGCATGTCACACACACCCACACACTCTCGTATACACACACATTGTTTTCATCATACACTTCCTTCGATGCATGACCCGGGAGAAAGTACAAAAACAGCACCTGCATAGCACCATCTCTGGGCCCCCGTCGTTTGCATTTTGCTAGGGTTCAGTTCACCAGTGCTTGCTTTGTATACAGCCCTTCCTGATATTCAGGTTGGACAAGTCTATTGGCCTATTTGGCTACGCCGTAACTGGCTGGACTGTAAAAACACATGCACTTCCTTAGATGCAGGACCCGGGAGACCACGTACAAATTCAAATCAAATTCAAATTTTGATGCAGGTCCAGGGAGACCAGCTGCGAAGGACCATTTAATAATTCAAAATCAAATTCAAATTTTGATGCAGGTCCTGGGAGACCAGCTGTGAAACGAGGAAACTCTTTTGTCGCTCGGGTTGACTTTCTGGGGGTAAGTTCAAATTTCAAAATATTATATCGCCCGGATTTAATTTCTGGGGCTACTTTCAAAATTCAAAATATTTTGTCGCTCGGATTGACTTTCTGGGGGTAAATTCAAAAATCAAAATATTATGTCGCTCAGATTGACTTTCTGGGGGTAATTTCAAAATTCAACATATTTTGTAGCTCAGATTGACTTTCTGTGGTAAGTTCAAAATTGCTTCTGCACCTGTTCTCCTAATAAACCCATATATCTAGGGACCAGCATATCATATGATGTTGACCAAAGGCGAGTACGGTAGGATATCATACAAATTGCATCATATGATATTGTATGTAAATGGTAACTTTAGCCTAGTCAGACTGCCGGAATAATATGATAGCATATAGCCGTTCCCTGCATATATCTAGAGCAACATTGCAACTGCACCTTCAGCACCTGCCCCTGATGATACACATATCTATACCAATAATCCCGCAATAATATACAATAATACAATAATATAGTACACATATACATAGTTCAAAATTGCACCTTCTGCACCTTCTCTCTTTTCAAATGCATATATCAAGGGTTGTCAATCAGGGTAATACTTCTTGCCAAATTGGTCAGCGCTTTTTAGTGCAAAAAGCGCAAAACTGTGCACTGCGCCCACAGGGGGTTGAAAAAACTGCACAAAACGCGCAGAGGGGCTAAAAAAGGCAGTGCAGCACCGCGCTGCCGCGAGCGCTTAGTAGTACCCTGTTGTCAATATTGTTCTTGTTCCAAAATGATCGGGCAATGTGTTACACAATATGTAATATATAATGTGTTACACAATATATAATATATAATATATAATATACAATATATAATATATAAATATATACAATATATAATATATAATATACAATATATAATATATAATGTGTTACACAATACATAATATATAATATGTCACACAATATATAATATATAATGTGTTGTACAATATATTGTATGAAACAGTCAGGGAAACAGTACAATATATTGATATATAATACAATATATTGTACAGTATTACAGTGCAATATATTGATATATCATACAATATATTGTACAGTATTACAGTGCAATATATTGATATATCATACTATATATTGTACAGTATTACAGTACAATGTATTGTACGATATTACAGTACAATATATTGAAGGCTATTCCTGCAATATTGCACGCTAAATATTACAATACATTTATACCGGTATCCACGATATTTCATATTTTTTATATATTTTGTGTATTTTATACATTTATACCGGTATCCACGATATTTCATATATATTTGATATCTTTTGTGTATTTTATACATTTATACCGGTATCCACGATATTTCATATATATTTGATATCTTTTGTGTATTTTATACATTGATACCGGTATCCACGATATTTCATATTTTTTGATATCTTTTGTGTATTTTATACATTTATACCGGTATCCACAATATTTCATATATATTTGATATCTTTTGTGTGTTTTATACATTTATACCGGTATCCACAATATTTCATATATATTTGATATCTTTTGTGTATTTTATACATATACCGGTATCCACGATATTTCATACATATTTGATATGTTTTGTGTATTTTAGACATATATACCGGTATCCACGATATTTCATATATATTTGATATCTTTTGTGTATTTTAGACATATATACCGGTATCCACGATATTTCATATATATTTGTTATCTTTTGTGTATTTTAGACATATATACCGGTATCCACGATATTTCATATATATCTGATATCTTTTGTGTATTTTAGACATATATACCGGTATCCACGATATTTCATATATATTTGATATCTTTTGTGTATTTTAGACATATACCGGTATCCATGACATTGTCCTCAACAAACCTACATATATATAGGGAATGGCAAGATGATATCATATGATATCATATAATGCCGGCAGTCTGACCAGGTCAAAGTTACCATTTATTTCCAATATCATATAATGCAATTTTTATAATATTGTATGATATCATCTCGCCATAGGTCAACATCATATGATTTGCCGGTCCCTACGTATATATAATGGTTATTGAAGCATTTGGTTGGGGTGCATCCTCAGTTAGTTTTTGTGTGTGACATGTTTGTGAGTGACATGTCGCAAGTTGAGTGACTCAGTGACTTGGTGCAACCCCAGCGCAATGCGCTGCCCCCAAACCCTGCGGAGCGTGAAGCGTGGAGCCCGAAGGGGTTTGGGGGGAATTTCTGACTAGTTCAGCCAGACCCATGCATTGCCATGTAACGGCGGAATGGCGACGCGCTGCAACAAAAAACAGCGAACTTAAAGTTGATTACGTGGTCTCCTTACTTCTGCACCTGCTCTCTTTTTATATGCATATATTTAGGGTTGTCAATATTGTTCTTGTTTCAAGATGATCTTGCTAGGTGTCACACAATATTGTACAATATCATGTATGAAACAGTACAATACATTGACATATCGTACAAGATATCAAGATATAACTTATAGTTGATTACATGGCTCTAGCCTTTAAGGCTACTCACTGTCTTTGGCTGTAACACAATCAATTAAAATCAAAGCATTCTTATCATTGTTTATAAGGTTCAAAAATAACTTCACTATAAAGTTCAAATATAAGTTGATTAAAAGGCTCCAGCCATAGGCCTGCTTGCCGTCCTTGGGCAGTAACATCAACATTCTGTGAGTTTTTTAACATCAAAATAAACGTGATGCGTCCTCTTCACCTAATTATTGATGACGAATGACAATGATAACTAATACCAGTAAATAAAATAATTGATGATAATAATTGGTGATAATGATGATAATGATAATAATAATAATAATAATATTTTTTTTTTTTTTTTTTTAGCATTAGTAATAGTAATGATACTAATAATGTCACAATAATAACTGCTGATCATCATCCATGCAGAAACAACTGGTTGAAAATGAATGCAATGAACACGTTTACATATTAGTCATTTCTCATTTCAACTGATTAGTTGTCATATAAGTCAACTAATTATTTACTGTATTATGTATACCTACCTCCTAACTTACTTACTTACTCTAAACTCAAATCAATTTTTCAACTAATTATTGCTGGTACGCACATGCAGAAACAACTGGTTGAAAAGAGCAATGAGTTTCAGCTCATGATTGATCCCAAGCCTGCTGAGGCCCCAGCTCGCAAGATCACCAGTACCTCCTCATTCAAGCTGCACACGCATCAACGGTAAGATGATCAATTTTTGTTTTCGGCGGAGTCCCCTCTTCAAGGGTGCGGGAGCCCCCAGGGTTACCCTTTTGTCCGTCCGTCCGACCGACCGACCGACCATCCTTCTAACCGAGACGAAGCCTGACACGTCAGCCAACGGTCTCGTAACTAACTCGCCTCCGTTGCCACCTGTCGCTCCGTCGCGAACACTCCCCGCCATTTTTTAGCGTCGCGAGCGAACTTGTCTGACGTTGTGTCGCCCATGCGTCGCAATCCAATTGATGCATGTCAACGTTAAATATGTTTGGTTAAAGCTAGACAGAAACGGTCTCCCTTCACCCATTGAGCTACGTGAGGCCATTCCAAGATTAGATAGTTGGGGCCGTCGGGCCGAGAGTATGGGTCAAGGGATTAGTAACTATCCCAAGCCGACCATGCCCCCAGCTAAAGGTAGCTGCCTAGAAGGGGATCTGTCTAGAAGCTGGAAAACAAGGAATTTCGAGGGCATCGCTAGTTGGTGTGAACATGTGATTTGAACCGATCCGTTTGTTTTTGAAAGATAACTCTGGTTTTGAAGGGTAAAACTCATTTTTGAAAGGTAGAACAAATCAAGTTATTTGAAAGGTAGAACTCTTGTCATTGAAAAGTACAACGCTTGTCTTTGAAAGGTACAACTTTTGTCTTTGAAAGGTACAAATCTTGTATTTGAAAGGTAGTACTCATGTTTTGTGAGTTACAACTCTTGTCTTTGAAAGGTACAACTCTTGTCTTTGAAAGGTACAAATCTTGTCTTTGAAATGTAGCACTCATGTTTTGTGAGTTACAACTCTTGTCTTTGAAAGTTAGAACTCTTGTCTTTGAAAGTTAGAACTCTTGTCTTTGAAAGTTAGAACTCTTGTATTTGAAAGTTGGAACTCTTGTCTTTGGAGGGTAGAACTCTTGACTTTAAAATGTAGAACTCTTGTCTTTGAAAGGTAGAACTCTTGTCTTTGAAAGGTACAACTCTTGTCTTTGAAAGGTACAACTCTTGTCTTTCAAAGGTAGAACTCTTGTCTTTGAAAAGTAGAACTCTTGTCTTTGAAAGTTAGAACTCTTGTCTTTGAAAAGTAGAACTCTTGTCTTTGAAAGTTAGAACTCTTGTCTTTCAAATGTAGAACTCTTGTCTTTGAAAAGTAGCACTCTTGTCTTTGAAAGTTAGAACTCTTGTATTTGAAAAGTAGAACTCTTGTCTTTGAAAGTTAGAACTCTTGTTTTTGAAAGGTGGAACTCTTGTCTTTGAAGGGTAGAACTCTTGTCTTAAAAATGTAGAACTCTTGTCTTTGACAGGCGTAACTCATGTTTTGAAAGTTATGGCTCATATTTTTGAAAGGTATTACAGTTGTTACAAAAGCATATCATCTCATCTTGCCCCTTGCCCTTGCACAGTGCATCAGAGAGATGGGATGGTGTCAAGTGGTGTCTTGTTTTTAAAAGTCATGACTCTTGTTTTGAAAGGTATACCACTTGTTATGAAAGGTATAACTCTTGTTTTGAAAAGTATGTCTCTTGTTTTCAAAGGTATAACACTTATTTTGAAAGCTTGAAACTACCTCTCATCTTGCCCCCTTGCCCGTGCACATAGCAACAGAGAGGCGGGATGGTGCCAAGCGTTTTCTTGTTTTATAAAGTTATAACTCGTGTTTTGAAAGGTTTAAAAATTGTTGCACAAGCTTATAATCTCATCTTGCCCCCTTGCCCCAGCACAGTGTATCAGAGAGACATGATGATGTCAATTGGTGTCATGTTGTTGAAAGGTATAACTCATGTTTTGAAAGGTATAACACTTGTTTTGAAAGCTTGTAAGCTCCTCTCATCTTGCCCCCCTTGCCCCTGCACAGTGCAACAGAGAGACGGGATGGTGGTGTGAAGGTCAGGGTCCAGACCTTGGCCCTGCCCGAGACAGAGGAGGTGTTTGATGAGTTTGCAGCAATCTCTATAGCCAACAAGCCCGTTGCAGCCTGGAGGAGCCGCGTGCACCGATCACGCCGAAAAGTGTTCCTCATCGTCCTCACCATCATACGGTACTTTCTTTTGCCCCACTCCGTTTTAAAATTGCCCCGCTACACTTTTGACCTGCTCCACTTTTGACCCTCTCCATAGCCAACAAGCCCGTTGCAGCCTGGAGTAGCCGGGTGCACCGATCACGTCGAAAAGTTTTCCTTATCGTCCTCACTATCATACGGTACCTTCTTTTGCCCCGCTATGCTTTCAAATTGCCCTGCTGCACTTTTATCCTACTCCACTTTTTGCGTGCTCCCCTTTTGACCTGCGCCACTTTCGAATTTAAAATTAACTTGGTTTCCTTAGACCAGCTCATCATCCTCACAATCATACGGTACTTTCTGGTTTCCTTTTGCCCCACTCCGCTTTCAAATGGCCCTGCTGCACTTTTGACCTGCTCCACTTTTGACCCTCTCCATAGCCGACAAGCCCGTTGCAGCCTAGAGTTTTCCACATGCACTGGTCACGTCAAAACGTGTTCCTTATCATCCTCACAATCATACGGTACCTTCTGCCTTCCGTTTGCCCCGCTCCACTTTCAAATTTTCCTGCTGCACTTTTGACCTAAGTCTATTTTGCCCTGCTGCACTTTTGACCTAAGTCTATTTTGCCCTGCTGCACTTTTGACCTGAGCCTATTTTGCCCTGCTGCACTTTTGACCTGCGCCACTTTCGAATTTAAAAATTAACTTGGTTTCCTTAGATCAGCTCATCATCCTCACAATCATACGGTACTTTCTGGTTTCCTTTTGCCCAGCTCCACTCTTGACCTGCTCCACTCTTGTCCTGCTCCACTTTTAAATTGCCCTGCTGCACTTTTGACCTAATCCTATTTTGCTCTGCTCCACTTTTGACCCACTCCACTTTCGAATTGCCCAGCTCCACTTTTGACCTCCTCCACTTTTGCCCTGCTCCTCTTTCTAACTAAAGAATTAACTTGGTTTCCTAAGACCAGCTTGTTGTCCCCACAATCATCAGCTTGAGGAGGGTGACACGCCATGTAAAGCGCCTGCCTGTCCTGCTTTACTTTGTACCTGCGCCACTTTCGAAAGTAACAATTAACTTGGTTTCCTAAGACCAGCTCATTGTCCCCACAATCATCAGCTTGAGGAGGGTGACACGCCATGTAAAGCGCCTGCCTGTCCTGCTTTACTTTGTACCTGCGCCACTTTCGAAAGTAACAATTAACTTGGTTTCCTAAGACCAGCTCATTGTCCCCACAATCATCAGCTTGAGGAGGGTGACACGCCATGTAAAGCGCCTGCCTGTCCTGCTTTACTTTGTACCTGCGCCACTTTCGAAAGTAACAATTAACTTGGTTTCCTAAGACCAGCTCATTGTCCCCACAATCATCAGCTTGAGGAGGGTGACACGCCATGTAAAGCGCCTGCCTGTCCTGCTTTACTTTGTACCTGCGCCACTTTTGAAAGTAACAATTAACTTGGTTTCCTAAGACCAGCTCATTGTCCCCACAATCATCAGCTTGAGGAGGGTGACACGCCATGTAAAGCGCCTGCCTGTCCTGCTTTACTTTGTACCTGCGCCACTTTCGAAAGTAACAATTAACTTGGTTTCCTAAGACCAGCTCATTGTCCCCACAATCATCAGCTTGAGGAGGGTGACACGCCATGTAAAGCGCCTGCCTGTCCTGCTTTACTTTGTACCTGCGCCACTTTCGAAAGTAACAATTAACTTGGTTTCCTAAGACCAGCTCATTGTCCCCACAATCATCAGCTTGAGGAGGGTGACACGCCATGTAAAGCGCCTGCCTGTCCTGCTTTACTTTGTACCTGCGCCACTTTCGAAAGTAACAATTAACTTGGTTTCCTAAGACCAGCTCATTGTCCCCACAATCATCAGCTTGAGGAGGGTGACACGCCATGTAAAGCGCCTGCCTGTCCTGCTTTACTTTGTACCTGCGCCACTTTGAAAGTAACAATTAACTTGGTTTCCTAAGACCAGCTCATTGTCCCCACAATCATCAGCTTGAGGAGGGTGACACGCCATGTAAAGCGCCTGCCTGTCCTGCTTTACTTTGTACCTGCGCCACTTTCGAAAGTAACAATTAACTTGGTTTCCTAAGACCAGCTCATTGTCCCCACAATCATCAGCTTGAGGAGGGTGACACGCCATGTAAAGCGCCTGCCTGTCCTGCTTTACTTTGTACCTGCGCCACTTTCGAAAGTAACAATTAACTTGGTTTCCTAAGACCAGCTCATTGTCCCCACAATCATCAGCTTGAGGAGGGTGACACGCCATGTGAAGCGCCTGCCTGTCCTGCTTTACTTTGTACCTGCGCCACTTTCGAAAGTAACAATTAACTTGGTTTCCTAAGACCACCTCATTGTCCCCACAATCATCAGCTTGAGGAGGGTGACACGCCATGTAAAGCGCCTGCCTGTCCTGCTTTACTTTGTACCTGCGCCACTTTTGAAAGTAACAATTAACTTGGTTTCCTAAGACCACCTCATTGTCCCCACAATCATCAGCTTGAGGAGGGTGACACGCCATGTAAAGCGCCTGCCTGTCCTGCTTTACTTTGTACCTGCGCCACTTTCGAAAGTAACAATTAACTTGGTTTCCTAAGACCAGCTCATTGTCCCCACAATCATCAGCTTGAGGAGGGTGACACGCCATGTAAAGCGCCTGCCTGTCCTGCTTTACTTTGTACCTGCGCCACTTTTGAAAGTAACAATTAACTTGGTTTCCTAAGACCAGCTCATTGTTCCCACAATCATCAGCTTGAGGAGGGGGACACGCCATGTGAAGCGCCTGCCTGTCCTGCTTTACTTTGTACCTGCGCCACTTTCGAAAGTAACAATTAACTTGGTTTCCTAAGACCAGCTCATTGTCCCCACAATCATCAGCTTGAGGAGGGTGACACGCCATGTAAAGCGCCTGCCTGTCCTGCTTTACTTTGTACCTGCGCCACTTTCGAAAGTAACAATTAACTTGGTTTCCTAAGACCAGCTCATTGTCCCCACAATCATCAGCTTGAGGAGGGTGACACGCCATGTAAAGCGCCTGCCTGTCCTGCTTTACTTTGTACCTGCGCCACTTTCGAAAGTAACAATTAACTTGGTTTCCTAAGACCAGCTCATTGTCCCCACAATCATCAGCTTGAGGAGGGTGACACGCCATGTAAAGCGCCTGCCTGTCCTGCTTTACTTTGTACCTGCGCCACTTTCGAAAGTAACAATTAACTTGGTTTCCTAAGACCAGCTCATTGTCCCCACAATCATCAGCTTGAGGAGGGTGACACGCCATGTAAAGCGCCTGCCTGTCCTGCTTTACTTTGTACCTGCGCCACTTTCGAAAGTAACAATTAACTTGGTTTCCTAAGACCCCCTCATTGTCCCCACAATCATCAGCTTGAGGAGGGTGACACGCCATGTAAAGCGCCTGCCTGTCCTGCTTTACTTTGTACCTGCGCCACTTTTGAAAGTAACAATTAACTTGGTTTCCTAAGACCAGCTCATTGTCCCCACAATCATCAGCTTGAGGAGGGTGACACGCCATGTAAAGCGCCTGCCTGTCCTGCTTTACTTTGTACCTGCGCCACTTTCGAAAGTAACAATTAACTTGGTTTCCTAAGACCAGCTCATTGTCCCCACAATCATCAGCTTGAGGAGGGTGACACGCCATGTAAAGCGCCTGCCTGTCCTGCTTTACTTTGTACCTGCGCCACTTTCGAAAGTAACAATTAACTTGGTTTCCTAAGACCAGCTCATTGTCCCCACAATCATCAGCTTGAGGAGGGTGACACGCCATGTAAAGCGCCTGCCTGTCCTGCTTTACTTTGTACCTGCGCCACTTTTGAAAGTAACAATTAACTTGGTTTCCTAAGACCAGCTCATTGTTCCCACAATCATCAGCTTGAGGAGGGGGACACGCCATGTGAAGCGCCTGCCTGTGGTGGATGACCTGGCGATCTTCATCCCACTGGCTCTTGGTCCAGATGTAGTGCCCAAGTTTGCTGCTGAGCAGAAGCAGTACCGCGATATTTGTGTCAAGGTGGGGAGCTCTTGGGGTTGGAGGGCTAGAACTGCTGAAGTATGTGGGTTTAAAAAAGTAATGATAATGCCTGGTGGGGCGTGGTATTAAGGGAGCCCCGCCTTACGGTGGTAGGGAACGGGCTGCTACTTTACCTGGACAAAGCTACCATGGCGGTTGACAGCGACCGCGAACACTAAAGCGCACCCGTAGGGATTTTGACCCGGCACCTTCGCTGTTCAAAGAGCTCTGCCATTGAGCCATTCGTTGAGCGGGGATACTGTGTGGTTTAAGCTTAGTGGCTGGTTCAAAGAGCTGCCTAGAAGCTACTGCTCATAGCCCAAAAGAAAAGCTCTGAAACCCTCATCTCAACTTTGATCACCATAGCTGCCAAACACAAACACACAATTTGAATTTAAATTTGATTTCCGTGACAAACAAAACTCTCCTCACCCTGGATCACCATAGCTGCCAGACACACATGCACACAATTTGAACTTGAATATGAATTTGAACTTGTGGACTTTCAAACTCCCCTCACCCTGAATCACCATGGCTGCTTTCCGCAGGCTGAGCAGATTCAAGTGTCCCCGGAGGGCTGCTTCCACACACACAAACACACATTCATAATCACACACATACACACACGATCACACACATACATCCAGACGCACACCCACATGCAGGCGGATCTGATTCAAGTGTCCCTGTAGGGATGCATACACACACACACACACACATGCAGGCGGATCTGATTTAAGTGTCCCTGATGGGATGCATCCACATACACACACACACACACACACGCAGGCGGATCTGATTCAAGTGTCCCTGATGGGATGCATCCACATACACATACACACACACACACACACACACACATGCAGGCGGATCTGATTCAAGTGTCCCTGGTGGGATGCATCCACATGCACATACACACACACACACACACGCACATGCAGGCGGATCTGATTCAAGTGTCCCTGCAGGGATGCATCCACACACACATATACACACAGACACACATGCAGGCGGATCTGATTCAAGTGTCCCTGATGGGATGCATCCACATACACACACATACGCATACACACACACACACATGCAGGCGGAGCTGATTCAAGTGTCCCTGGTGGGCTGCATCCACATACACACATACACATACACAAACACACATACACACACACATACAGAAATGCACACATGCACACATGCAGGCGGAGCTGCTTCAAGTGTCCCTGGAGGGCTGCGTCCATCAGCTTGGCATGATGCTGGCGGCTAATCCCAACCTGGACATGGATGCAGGGATCCAGGTCTCACAACGTATGCTCGATGCTTGCAGCGATTGGGATTCCTTTGGAAAGATGTCACGGGGAGGGGGTGCCCGCATGCTGGCCATGCAGCCTTCATGGCAGGCTGGTGGTGGTGGTGGTGGTCTTGGAGCTGTGGAAGTGGAGGTAGTGGCAGACCCCACTCCGTTCAGACCCATCATGGGCGCTCCACAGCTTCAGAAGATGCAGAGCAGTGGTTCGACCCTTTTGCCTTCTATCTCCTTCGGCAGACGGTCCATCCCCTCCTTGCGCCTAGTTGACCCAGTACCTGCCAGGCCTGTAGGGTATCTGCGGATGTCTTCCTCACTGGATGTGGTCAGGCAGCGTGTGGAACTCCCCGCAGCATCCCCTGTGCTTCTGCTCCCGGCGCTCTCTGATATGGGGGCTCACAGGGGGAGGGCAGGTATGTGAGGATCACAGGGGGGAAGTGCAGATATGGGGGCTCACAGGGGGGGGACAGGTTTGTAGGGATCACAGGGGGGAAGGGCAGATATGGGGGCTCACGGGGGAGGGGGGGGGGGGGGGGGGGGGGGGGGGGAAAGGGTGGGGGGGGGGTTGGAGGGGGGGGTGGGGGGGGGGGGGTTTGGGGGTAGGGGGTTTGGTGGGTGGATGGGGGTTAATGGGGGTTGGGGGTTTTTTTTTTTTTTTTTTTTTTTGTTTTTTTGTTTTTTTTTTTTTTTGGGGTCCCTTTTTTTTTTTTTTTCTTTTTTTTTGTTTTTTTTTTTTCTTTGTTTTGTTTTTTTTTTTATTTTTTTGTTTTTTTTTTTGTTTTTTTTTTGTTTTTTTTTTTTTTTTTTTTATTGTTTTCCTTTGTGTTTTTTTTTTTTTTTTTTTTTTTTACTGTATTTTTTTTTTTTTTTTTTATATTTGTTTTGCTTTTCTTTATTTTTTATTTTTTTTTTTTGTTTTTTTTTTTGTTGTTTTGTTTGTTTTTTTATTTTTTGTGTTTTTGTTTTCTGTAGTTTTTTCTTTTTTTTTCTTTTTTGTTTCTTTTTTTTTTTTTTTTTGTGACGTGTTTTTTTTTTTGTTGTTCTTTTTTGTTTTTTTTTTTTTTTATTTTGTTTCTTTTTTTTTTGGATTTTTGTTTTTTTTTTTGTTTTATTTTTTTGTTTTTTTATTTTTTTTTTTTGTTTTGTTTTCTTTTTTTATTTTTTCCTTCTATGTCTCTCTCCCCCCCCGTCACGACGGGTGGGGGCCCGGTGTGTCGGGCCAGCCGCCCTTCGTTCTCTCGTCGCTCTTCGTTCCCCCTGCCTCCTCTCCCTGTCTGTTCGTTGCTCTCGCGCGGCCCCCGCTTGTCTCTCCAGCATTTTGCATTCACTCATTGGACCCCTCCTCTCTTGTTGCCCTCTCCTCCTCCCTTATCTCCCTCTCTCTCCTCGCTTTTTCCCCCCCCCATCCTCTTCGTTGCCTCTCCCCCCGGTTCGTCGGTGCCGCCCTCCTCTCCCACTCTCTTCTTGTTTCCCTCTCCTCCTCTTCTTTTTTCCCCCCCTCCTCTTCGTTGCTTTTCCCTCCGTTTCTGCAGGTGCCCCTCCCTCTTCCCCCCAGCTATTCTTTGTGTTGCCCTCCCTCCTCGTTCGTTTTTCCCACCTATATGAGTTGCCGTTCCCTACAGGTTCGGAGGTGAAGCCCCCCTCTTCACACCAGATATTATTGTTGCACTAAAATAATATTAGTTTTTCAAACACTAATATTAGTTGCCGTTCCCTACAGGCTCGGAGGTGAAGCCCCCCTCTTCACACCAGATATTATTGTTGCACTATAATAATATTAGTTGCCGTTCCCTACAGGTGTGGAGCTGAAGCCCCCCTCTTCACACCGGATATTATTGTTGCACTATACTAGTACTAGACAATATAGGTTTTTCAAGCAATTGAAATTGAAATTGAAATTGTTACATCCGTGTAATACCGTTACTCACAGGACGTGAAGTTAAGGACATCATAGCGTAAGCCGGAGCTAGCTATAGTCACCGATGGTTTTTCAAGCACTTATATTAGTTGCCGTTCCCTACAGGTGTGGAGCTGAAGCCCCCCTCTCCAAACCAGATACTGAAGAAGAGCAGCAGCAAGGGTGCACGCAGTTTTAGACAAAGCACTTCGTCAGATGTGCTTATGAAGAAGCAGTCTTCTGAGGCCATGTGTGGGACGCAATCCTGGATGCCCTGGAAAGCACGGTGTGTTGTGTGTTTATTTTTGTGTTGTTGTTTCTGTGTTTGGTGTTTAAAGTTTGTGTGATTGTTTGTTTATTTGTGATAGTAGTTACTGTTTTTTTTTTTTTTTTTTTATTTCTTTTTTTGGTGTTTTTGCAAGCACAGGTGTTGTGTTTATGTTTGTTTTGGTGTTGTGTGTGTGTTTTGTGGGTGTGTTTTGTTTTTGCAACATAGGTGTTTGTGTTTTGTGTGTGTGTGTTTGCTTGCTTGTGTGTGTGTTTGTTGCAAGCACAGTGTGCTTGCTTGTTTTGTTTGTTTATTAATAATGTGTGTTTTATGCGTTTGTTTGTGTGTGTGTGTGTTGGGATGGGGGAGGGGGAGGGGAAGGGGGAGGGGGTACAGTGTATGTGTGTGTTGGTAGGGGAGGGGGAGTAGATACAGTGTAAGGGCGGGAGGGGTGGGGGGGGGGGGGGGGATCAGATAGTGTAAGTGTGTCTTTGTGTGTGTGGTGGGGGGTAAGCACAGGTGTGTGTATTTGCGTGTGTGAGTGTTTGGAAGGGGAGGAGGTACATTGTGTGTCAGGGTTCAAATTAAAGTGCATTTGAGTGTCTGTTGGAAAGTAGGTGGGGGGGACAGGGATGGGGTGGACGCTGTTGTGTGTGAGGGTAACTACCTAGATGGTGGTGGCAAGATTGGGTGTTGGTGTGAGGGAAAGGGAATGGGGAGTGGGTTTGGGGGTGGGTGGGTGGGGATGGGGGGTTGAGGGTACTTATATAGATGGGAGTGAGGGGTAGATGGGGTGTTGGTGTGAGGGGAAGGGAAGCGTGTGTGTGTGTGTGTAAATCCTTGGATGGTGATGGCAAGCATGTGTTTTTGTGTTCAGGGCAGGGTACTTCCTAGCGCGCGCTGGCGCGCTGCCTTTTTGAGCCCCACTGCGCGTTTCGCGCAGTTTTTTGCAACCCCCTGTGGGCGCAGCAAGCAATTTTTGCGCTTTTTGCACTACACAGCGCAGTTTAGTTGTTTTCAACTGCGCTAAAACGCTGGCCAATTTGGTCAATGGAAGTACCCTGGTACAGGGGGTTGTTAACCAAGTACCGGTATACAATCTGACCATGTTCCAATCAACTTCCATAAATTGCAGCTCTATGTGGAAGTCATCAGAGGGCAAGTTTACTGGCCTGCCCGACCTCCTGCGCCAATCCATGTCCTTGTTAGAGCCCTGTAATTCCATGCAGAGGGTGTCTATCGGAGGGGGGAAGTAACCCTCCAGTGAGCTAGCATCCACAAGCCAGATCTCCTACACCCTACACCCTAAAACCTAAACCCTAAACCCTATATCCTAAACCCCTAAACCCTAAACCCGAGGAGGATCTGGCTTGTGGATGCTTGCTCACTGGAGGGTAGCTTCCCCCCACCGTGTCTAACCCTGTCTGACCCTGTTACAATCTACTTCCATCCATCGCATGCAGCTCAAAGCAAAAGTCGTCAGAGGGAAAGATTACTGGCCTGTCCGACCTCCTGCGCCAATCCATGTCCTCGATAGATCTCTGTAATTCCATTCAGAGGGTGTCTGGCCCTGTCTGACATTGTTACAATCTACTTTCACACATTTCAGCTCAAAGCGAAAGTCGTCAGATGGAAATATTGCTGGCCTGCCTGACCTCCTGCAGCAGACCCGATCTTTGCTGGGGCCCTATAATTACACCTCGAGCACTGTGGCGGCTGCAAGGGTATCAATCGGTTCAGGTGATGGAGGGGACTGGGAGATGGAGGAGGAGGTACAGCAGGAGAGGAGTAGCGCCCCAAGTCGACTGAATCCTCAAAGGTAGGGGGATTGTATTATATACCTTTTAGGGGGATTGTATTACATACCTTTGAGGGGGATTGTATTATATACCTTCTGTAATCCACTACACATAATCTATTTTATACTACCAGTCGTATATGCCTTATGCTATCAATTGTATATAATGTATATTATACTAATATATACATGATGTAATCCATTATATTTAATACATATTTTACTATTATATAAATTATGTAATCCATTAGATTTGATATATATTATACTAATATATACATTATATAATCCATTATATCTAATATATATTATACTTATATATACATTATGTAATCCATTAGATTTGATACATATTATACTTATATATACATTATGCAATTCATTGGATTTGATATATATTATACTATTATATACATTATGTAATCCATTATATTTGATACATATTATACTTATATACATTATGCAATCCATTAGATTAAATATATATTATACTATTATATACATTATGTAATCCATTATATATAATAGGGTCAATGTCAATATCATCCTGGTTTCATTATTATTGCATATTATATCATACAATACATGTTCTACAATATTGTATGAGATATCTTACAGTATAGGTAGCTCTAATTTACACCTATCAAGTCCCATGCATGTGTCTTCACCCCACCAAAGCTGGAGCTCAGACCAGGGTACTACATGATGCATGCTAGTGCGCGAGGTTTTGGAGCCCGACTGCGCGATTGATGCAATTTTTAAAACCCCCTCTAGTCGCAGCGCGCAGATTTCCGCTTTCAGTTGAGTCAAAAGTACCCTGGCTCAGACAGCATCTTTGATGCCGGGGATGAAGAGAGATCTTCTTGGTCCGCAGAAATCAGCCAACCCCTCCAGGCAGTAGCTGAGGTGGATGGCTCCTCCAACGCCCCCACAATGCATGCAGCAACACATTCCCCATCAAGCTCCACACCCTATACCTCCACCCCACACCCCTATTATCACCATGCACGCAAGCATATTCACATATCCCCGATCGGCACCAAACATGCAACAATACATCCCCTATCGAGCATCACACATCTGTCTCCACCCCACTGGAGCTGGAGGTCAGACAGCCTCTTCGATACCAGGGACGAAGAGAGATCTTCCTGGTACACAACCCCTCCAAGCCAACCCCTCCAGGCCATGACTGAGGAAGATGGTCCCTCAAACACCCACCCAATGCATTCAGCAACACATCCCACATCAAGCCCCTCATATCTATCTCCACCCCACACCCATATTACTACCATGCACGCAACAAAAAGCCCCACACATCTGTCTCCACCCCACAGGAGCTTGAAGACAGACAGCGTATTTGATGCTGAGGATGAAGAGAGATCCTCCTGGTCCACGGATATCAGCCAGCCCCTCCAGGCAGTAGCTGAAGTGGATGGTCCCTCCATGAGCATCAACTTTGTGTTGTCAGCTGCCACTAAGGCTGTGGTGTGTTTTGAGGGTGTGAGAGTACAAGCATTGGGCGGCAACAGCAGCCTTCAAAATTTGAGCGATGGAGGTAAGGGTCTAGATATGGGGGGGTAGATGGGGTCTTGGTGTGAGGGAAAGGGAACAGTGAGTGTGTGTGTGCGTTTGTGTGTGTGTGTGTGTGTGTGTGTGTGTGTGGGGGGGGGGGTGATGGGGGTGTTGGTGTGAGGGAAAGGGAAGGGGGAGTGGGGTGTGTGGGGGGGTGGGGGGTAGATGGGGTGTTGGTGTGTGGGAAAGGGAAGAAGGAGTGTGGTTGTGTGTGGTGTGGGGGGGGGGGGGGGGGGGGGGGTAGTGGGTGGTGGTGTGAGGGAAAGGGAAGGGGGAGTGTGTGTGGGGGGTAGATGGGGTGCGGTGTGAGGGAAAGGGAAGGGGGAGTGTGTGGTGTGTGGGGGGGGGGGGGGGGGGGGGGTAGAGGGGGTGCTGGTGTGAGGGAAGGGAAGAGGGAGTGTGTGTGTGGTGGTGGGGGGGGGGGGGGGGGGGGGGGGTAGATGGGGTGCTGGTGTGAGGGAAAGGGAAGGGGGAGTGTGTGTGTGTGGTGTGTGTGGGGGGGGGGGGGGGGTAGATGGGGTGCTGGTGTGAGGGAAAGGGAAGGGGGAGTGTGTGTGTTTGTGTGTGTGTTTGTGGGGGGGGTAAACTAAGGCTGTGGTGTCTTTTGAGGGCGTGAGAGTGCAAGCATTGGGCAGCAACAGAAGCCTTCAAAATTTGAGTGATGGAGGATATGGATTTGTGCCATGGGATATATTAGGGTACAATTGAAGTTACATGCTCGACTTTTTTCGGGGAGGAAATGAAGTTGCATTTTAGGGTCTTTATTTACTCACTGGTTTGATTGCATCAGCTCGTCCCATGTTATAAGTTGGCTTCAATTTAAGCATCCACTATTATGGCTCAAGCAGTGAGCTGCAACAACAGCCTTCAAACTTAAAGCAATGGGGGCAAATTGCTACATATGGTGTGGATTTGTGGCATTGGAGGCTTGGGAGCTATTAGGCTCATTGGTTTCATTGTATGAGCTTTCACATGTAATAAGTTGGTTTCAATTTAAGCATCCACTATTATGGCTCAATCTGTTAGCTGCAACAAGAGCCTTCGAACTTCAAGCAATGGGGGCAAATATTTACATGTGGTGTGGATTTGTGCCATGGGAGCTATTAGCTTCGTTGATTTCATTGCACCATCTCATCACGTGTTAGTAGTAGGTCGCAATTTAAGCATCCACTATTATGGCTCAAGCAGTGAGCTGCAACAACAGCCTTCAAACTTAAAGCAATGGGGGTAAATTGCTACATATGGAATGTATTTGTGCCATGGGAGCTATTAGCTTGTGAGTTTAATTGCACCAGCTCGTCCCATGTTCTAAGTTGGTTTCAATTTAAGCATCCACTATTATGGCTCAAGCAGTGAGCTGCAACAACAGCCTTCAAACTTAAAGCGATGGGGGCAAGTTCTAGATATGGTATGGCATGTATTTGTGCCTATTAGCCTCACTGGTTTCATTGCACCAGCTCGTCACAAGTAGTAGGTCCCAATTTAAGCATCCACTATTATGGCACAAGCAGTGAGCTGCAACAAGAACCTTCAAAGTGTTAAAACGAA
>JACBWV010000839.1:12292245-12322245 GCA_013435795.1 Chlamydomonas sp. ICE-L
GCTACGGTACGGGTATGGGTCCGATACGGTTTACGGGTATATGGTCCGATACGTTACGGTATATGGTACGCTACGGTACGGATAGGTACGATCGGTACGGTATATGGTAGATACGGTACGGTATATGGTACGATACTGTAGTTATATGGCACGATCCGGGTACGGTTATGGTAGATAGGTACGGTATAGGTAGATACGGTAGGTCTATGGTACGAACGGACGGTATATGGTCCGATTACGGTACGTATATGGTCGATACGGTACGGTATATGGTACGGCTACGGTCCGGATTATGGTACGTCCGGTACGGATAGGTCCGATACGGTACGGTATATGGTCATACGGTACGGTATATGTACGATATCGGTACGGTATATGGTCCGATACTGGTACGGATATGGTACGATTAAACGTTTACGGTATACTGGTACGATCCGGTACGGTATATGGTACGATACGTTTACGGTATATTTGTACGATACGTACGGTATATGGTACATCGTTTCGGGTATATGGTACGATACTGTCGGTATATTGTTGTACGTATATGGTACGATGAAGATACGTATATGGTCGACGATACGGTTCGGTTCTATGTACGATACGGTACGGTATATGGATACGATACGTACGGTATATGGTAGATAGGTACGGGTATGGTACGATACGGTAAGGTCCGGTATCTGGTACGATTACGGTACGGTATATGGTACGATACGGTACGGTATATGGTACGATACGGTACGGTATATGGTACGATACGGTGCGGTATATGGTACGATACGGTACGGTATATGGTACAATACGGTACGGTATATGGTACGATACGGTACGGTATATGGTACGATACGGTACGTTATATGGTACGATACGGTACGGTTATATGGTACGTAAGGTACGGTATATATGGTACGCATACGGGTAAGGTATATGGTACGATACGGTACGAGCTAATATGGTACGATACGGTACGGTATATGGTACGATACGGTACGGTATATGGTACGATACGGTACGGTATATGGTGACGATACGGGTACGGGATATGGTACGATACGGTACGGTCTAGTGGTACGATACGTACGGATGTATATGGTACGATAAGGTACGGTATATGGTACGATACGGTTACGGTATATGGTACTGCTAGGTACGGTATACGATAATGGTACGGTATACGGTAACGGTATATGGTACGATACGGGACGGTATATGGGTACGATACGGTACTAGGTATATGGTGACGATACGGTACGGTATATGGTACGATACGGTACGGTAATATGGTAACGATACGGTACGTTACTATGGTACGATACGGTCGGTATATGGTATCGATACGGTACGGTATATGGTACGATACGGTACGGATATGGTACGATTACGGTACGGTATATGGTACGATACGGTACGGTTATGTACGATACGGTACGGTACGGTACGGATATGGTACGAGACGGTACGGTTGTATGGTACGCTACGGTACGGTACGGTATATGGTACGATACCAGTAGGTATATGGTACGAGACGGTTCGGTGGTTATGTTACGATACGGTACGGTATATGGTACGATACGTACGGTATATGGTTAAGATACCGGGTACGCGTATATGGTACGATACGGTGCGGTATATGGTAAGATACGGTACGGTTATATGGTACGATACGGTACGGTATATGGTACGATACGTCCGGTATATGGTACGATCGAGGTTACGGTATATGGTACGATACGGTACCGGTATATGGCTACGATACGGTACCGGTATATGGGACGTAGGTACGGTATATGTCGATACAGGTACGGTATATGGTACGATACGGTACGGTATACTGGTACGATACGGTACGGTTATGGTACGATAGGTACGGTATATGGTACGATACAGGTACGATATATGGTACGGATACGGTAACGGTAGATGGTACGATACGGACGGTATATGGTACGATACGTACGGTATATGGTACGGATACGGTACGGTATATGGTCGATACGGGTAAGGGAATGGTACGCTACGGTACGGATATGGTACGATACGGGTACCGGTATATGGTACGATACGGTAAGGTATATGGTTACGATACGGTACGGTTAGGTACGATAAGTACGGTATATGGTACGATACGGTACGGTATATGGTAAGATACGGTACGGTATATGGTACGATACGGTACGGTATATGGTACGATACGGTACGGTATATGGTACGATACGGTACGGTATATGGTACGATACGGTACGGTATATGGTACGATACGGTACGGTATATGGTACGATACGGTACGGTATATGGTACGATACGGTACGGTATATGGTACGATACGGTACGGTATATGGTACGATACGGTACGGTATTATGGTAAGATCCGGTACGGTAAGCGATACGGGTAGGTATATGGTACGATACGGTATCGGTACTTATATGGTACGCTACGTACGGTATATGGACGATACGGTCTGTAATGGAACGATTTTTACGGTAGCCGGTATATGGACGATACGGTACGGTTATGGTACGAACGTACGGTTATATGGTATGCGATACGGTATACGGTAATGGTAAGCGATACGGTATCGGCTCTATGGTACGATACGGTAGGCGGTATATGGTACGATACGGTACGGTATTGGTACATACGGTACGGTATATGTACGATACGGTAAGGTATATGGTAAGATATCGTTACGGTATATGGTACGATACGGTACGTAACTGGTAAGATACGGTACAGCGGTATATTGTACGATACGGTAGCGGTAATAATGGTACGATACGGTACGGTATATGGTACGATACGGTACGGTATATGGTACGATACGGTATATGGTACGATACGGGGAGTTTGAGGAGCAGCACGTTGCACTGAGGTCGCACCGAGACGCTCAATTTGCATTTTGTTGCACTAAACAAAACAGTAAGGAAACGGCGCTATGGATGCATCATATGATGTCATATGATGCCGGCAGTCTGGCTAGGCTAAAATGACCATTTAAAAACAATTTCATATGAAGCAATTTGTATGATATCATTTGATATCATATTCACCGTCTGCCAATATCATATGATATGCCAATCCCTACACAACAGTGGCAGTCACCATATATGTATAAGGAGCAGGGTACTACATTTTGCCAAATTGGTCAGCGCTTGAAGCGTACAAACGTCAAATTGGTCAGCGCTTTGTAGTGCAAAAAGCGCAACAACTGCGAGCTGCGCCCACAGGGGGTTGAAAAACTGTGCGAAACTCGCAGTGGGGCTCAAAAAGCGAGCGCGAAATCGCGCTGCTGCGCGCGCTTTGTAGCACCCTGATAAGGAGTCCTTATGCACATGTACCCAAACATGCATAACTAGGGATTGGCAAATCATATGATATTGACCAAATGCAAGTATGATATTGACCAAATGCAAGTATGATATCATATGATATCATACAAATTGCATCATATGATATTGTAAATAAATGGTAACTTTAGTCAGACTGATGGTTTCATACTATATCGCATGATGACATGATATCATATGATATAATATTGCCGTTCACTATACATAACACACCCAAACGTACATAACACACCCAAACGTACACAACACACCCAAACGTACACAACACACCCATACGTACATAACACACCAAAACGTACATAACACACCCTTACGTACATAACACACCCAAATATACAAAACACACCCAAACGTACACAACACACCCAAACGTGTGCATAACACACCCAAACGTACACAACACACCCAAACGTGTACATAACACACCCAAACGTACACAACACACCCAAACGTACAAACACACACCCAAACTTACATAACATACCCAAACTCACACAAAACACCCAAACGTACATAACACACCAAAACGCACACAACACACCCATTCGTACACAACACACCCAAATATACAAAACCCACCCAAACATACAAAACACACTCAAACATACATAACACACCCAAACAGACATAAGATAACCAAACGCACACAACACACCCAAACGTACATAACACACCAAAACGCACACAACACACCCAAATATACAAAACCCGCCTAAACATGCAAAACACACTCAAACATACATAACACACCCAAACAAACTTAACACACCCAAACATAAATAACACACCCAAACAGACATGACAGACCCAAACGCACAAAACACACCCAAACGTACAAAACACACCCAAACGTACATAACACACCCAACAGCAAAAACACACACCCAAACGTACATAACACACCCATACGTGCATAAAACACCCAAACGTACACAACACACCCAAATATTCAAAAAAAAACCTAACGTACAAAACCCACCCAAACATACAAAACACACCCAAACATACAAAACCCACCCTAACATACAAAACACACCCAAGTTACAAAACACACCCAAACATACATAATTCACCCAAATGTACACAACAGCCCCTAATGTACATAACACACCCGAAGTTACATAACATACCCAAACGTACATTACACACCCAGATGTACATCAGATACACAAATGTACATAACAACCCCTAATGTACATAACACAGCCAAGTATACAGACATGTGCTCAAGTGCACTCAGCCCGTTGTGTCAAATTGCATTTGCACACACGCACGCACACGCACACACATGCGCTCAAGTGCACACAGCACGTTGCACCAAGACCTCATGTGCACACACCACATCGCGTCAAAATTGCATGTGCGCACAGCACGCACACGCACACACACACATGTGCTCAAGTGCACACAGCACGTTGTGCCAAGACCTCGTGTGCACGCCACGTTATATCATTTTTTCTATCAACGCGACGCAAATTGAGTGCGACGCACTGCCCCCCAAACCCCACGGAGCGCGAAGTGTGGAGCCCAGGTGGTTGTGTGTGTGTGTGGTGGTGGTGGGGGGGGGGGGGGGGGGGGGGGGGGGGGGGGAGATTCTGACTTGTTTAGCCAGACCCCATGTGCACACACCAACCATGCACTCAAAGAGCCGCACACCCACAAACAAAAACACACGCATTAATTTCCACACACCAACCATGCACTGACGCACACTCCATTCCCCCAAGTGCCCACACCTCCTGTGCACACCCCAACCACACACTCCAAAACACGCAGCACCCATATGCACCCACCAGTCATATCCACCAGAAACTCGCAATCGTCCAAGGCCTGGTACAGCCCTGGCCATGATGTGGCGGTGTTGTCAAGGATAGCCAGGACCCCAAGCTGTTCCCTCACAGCACCAAAAGCTGATTGCAGAGCAGCGACCAGTTGGTGGGGGGAGTAGATGCGCTCCTGGCTCTTGTTAACCGATACTGCCATGGTTGTATTTGCAGCTGCTGGCATTTCACATGGGCGGGGGTGTCTGGGGGGGGGCTAAACCTTGCATGCTGATGCCTGCTGGATTGTAGTGCCTAGGAGTGAGCTGCTCTCGCGGCTGCTGCGTGTGCCTGAGTCGGTTCCTGGGTGTGTGTAGGGGTGTGGGACAACCGGGGCGGGTGCCTTGTGACCCTGGCAGTGGGTCAGCTGCAGCTGAGATGGGGTTCGGATTTTCTAATTACTGCTGCTATTGTTGCTGCTGGTGGTACTGCTGCTGTTGCTGCTGCTGCTGCTGCTGAGGGGAGTGGCGGTAGAGGTGAAGTAGAGCCGTGCAGACTCCCTCTGCTTGAAGGGGGGGCACGCTGAGCTGAGGTGAGCCGCGGACCTACCCCCGTGCGCTGGTTGGTTTACTGATGCTGAAGAACGCGTGTAGCAGCGTTACCTGCTAGTTTCCGAGGACTCCTTTTCGCGCAGGTCGGTCAGAATAAATATTCGGAGCTCCTAAACCAGTCGCAGGTAGAATTCAGCTACAATCATGGCTTTTTATATTGTTTCGAAATCACGCGTCGGTGTCGTAAGGGCTCAGGAGAAGGCGAGAATGCACATGTGAATTGGAAGACCAGAATTTGACTATTTTCGTTATTGTCGTCACCTCGTATTAAGAGTTTCGCGCACAATATGGAACTCGATTAGGCTAGCGGATGAGCTGTGTAGGACAACAGCGAGGTGGGAAAAGCTGTCAGTGTCGTACAACAGTTGCGGTACGCCTCGCAAGACGACAGCTAACACCAACCGCATTCTTTTTCTTTGGCTGTGAGTAGCAGCATCTAGGCAGCTGCCCTGAGTGGCTATTCAGCCAAATCTGACGTAATCTAGTGCACGATGAGACTGACGTAATCAGCTGTCCATAACTGCTGGAATTGCTCGGTGTTGCCCAGTGGCCGGCTCAGAGAGCTTACTATGGTTTTGGTGAATTGCTGAATTTGGCTTTCAACGGCCAAAGATAACTTGGAACTTGGTTACATGGCTCCAGCCAGCAATTTGGCTGCTCATCGTCTGCGGCAGTAACTTAAGCAATTCAAATCAAATCCAAGGCCAAAAATATAAGCCTGCCGTCAACCAGTCAACCTTTTGTTCTGGATTGGATTGTTAAATGTTTTTTCAGCCAACTCTGGGCTGCTCACCTCACATGCCAAGTCCTCCCGTGTGATACCCACTGAGACCAGGGTGCTACCTATGCCGAGTACACCATTTAACGACTGTGTTTTTTATCACATGGTCTATCAGCCTTCCGCCTGCTCACTGTCTGCGGGCGGTGTAAATATGCCATGGGTAGCATGAACACTCTTACACCACACTCCCATAAACAGAATGTAATCACTGAGCTGCAGACTATGAAAACATATGCCCAGGTCGACCAGTCAAGGTGTTAATTGTCTGATCATATCTATTGCGTTGATGAGCTACTTGCATGCTTGCTCGGATTCGATTGTTACATGGTATAATGGTATCTCAGCCACCCCTGGGCTGCTCACCGTTTTCCAAGTCCAAGCCCCCCCTCGTGTGATACCCACGGAAACCAGGTAGCACGTCCACGATGCTGGAAACCCAGCCTACCATGCTCACACGTGATTTCACTTTGCGCTGAGTGTGGTGTAGTAGTGCTGACTGCATACAACCAAAAACATAATTATCTTGGTACAAGTAGTCATATTTGATGTCAGGCCCTCTGTTGTACCCTTACAATTTGTTTGGGGGGAAATCTTGCAGTGCTTATTAGTAGCCCCCCTGGATACCGGTAGACGGTAGTCTATAATTATCTTGATTATTTGAGGTTGGGCAAGCCCCTTGAGCCTAATTAGCAACCCCTTGAACTGCAACATACATACCGATGCACTGGGGTCCCCATTTTCACTCCACCCGCAGACGGACAGCAACCTGCAGACTGATATAACTTGAAATTGGTTACATGCCTCCAGCCAGCAAATAAATAACTAAATCAGTTATTGTAGTATTTATGCCTTAATAGTTCGCTCTGTTTGATCGTTAAGCTCTTGGGTGTGCCTTTTCTTTCGCTATTGGGGGGTTACCTCCAGACTCAGGTTCTGAGGGGAATTTTGCCTAAACCCTAAGAGAGACATTACATTACATTACATTACATGTTAAAGTCTACTTGACACCGCGAGGGTGTATGAGACTCTGTGCTTTAAACAAAAAGAAAAAGCACCCACAAAGCAAAAACCCCCATTACATCAGGGGTGTGTCGAGGACAAACAAACCAAACTCCCAACCACCGTTTTGGTGGCGTAGGTATTAAACCCCTTAGAGCAGGACCCAGATTTCAACCACTTACAGTGGCGGAGGTAAGAAGCTAACAAATGAGAAGTCTCAAGAAGAAAAAAAAGGGATAATAAATTACGGTGCCACTAAGCAGTCCAGGGCTTCCTGTCTTGCTCTCCTACAAGTAGAAAGATAGTCGGCTAGGTTGCTCCAAAAAGACTTAGTGCCATTTCCATTCATAAAGGTTCTGAATGTGGAATCGCAGAATTCCACATTCCATACGGTTAAGTCGGTATCCTCATGGACATGCCTATAAATATCTGTAAACAGATTCTGGTAGCGGAGGCGAATATCATTATAAAAAGGGCACTCAAACATATGCATTTCATCCTCAGTTTTTTGGAACCCACACATTTGACAGTGTCTCATCGAGCGAGGGATGTGTGCTCTATCCACCACCCTCATTCTTTCTGTGTTCAGCCAATGGGAACCCATTCTAAACTGTGCTATAGAACGAATCTGATCCTGCTTATGTAAGGCGGATGTAAAGGGAATCAAGCCATTCTCATCATTGCTGTTGGCTGCGAACCATTTTTGGTATCGGAGGCGTTTAAAGCCAACCCTTCTCTCATCAGGGATGTCTCTAACTGCAAGACAGAGAGGATTCGTTACGTAAACTCAGCAAATCACTACCGAGACAGGACAGCAGCACAGCCTGCCGACCATCCAATTTTATAACAGGAGGCACGAGGGGTTTTAAGGCACGCCCACAAAACTGGATAATCAAAGTAGGTCAGTCCAAAAGAGGAAACCAACAAGAGGCGGAAAGAAGAGCCGAAAGGAGAGCGTAAAGGGGAGGTATGCCGAGGCAGGCTATCCAAAGCACCAAGCCCAACAAACACAAGAGAGGAGGGCTGAAAAGTAGAAGAAAAAGACTAACCAAGGACACTTGCTATGAGGACCTGAATACGGTATGCAGCGAATAATGCCCTCAACAGAAAAAAACGCAAGTCAATCCAGCACAACACATCATGCAGAGAAGGACAGGAGAGCTTAGGATAAAAACCAACTTCGCCCCATCGAGAAAGGGGAGAAGCCCAACGGGTCTCGAGCTCCCGACTTGTAGAAGCCATTACAAGGGGGGCTAGGCCATTAATCAACCCCGCCTAGCCTCGGGGTTGAAAAAAGAAAGATTTCAAGGGGGTCTTGTCCTAGCAGTGAAACAACACCGCCCTAATGTCGGACTCGAGAAACCACCCGCCGTCTTCCGGCAGCGGGGCTCGAACTCCGGTGGCCGAAGCCGTAACCACCGGGTCTGGACCATACCGCCCTCCAGACTGGGGTTGAGCCATGAGCATATACACAACCCCCACTATTTTAAAACTGTCCAGCTGATCCGACGATGCACGGGCTCGGCTGAAGACAGTGGGTGTTCGGAGTCCGTTCCCTCGGGGGCGGTGGTGTTTCCACTGCAAGGATAAGTGGCCATTGTAATCTTTCTTTTGGCTAAGTGTGTAACACTATCCCTGCCTATTATCAGTGTGGTCCTATGGTCCACGAAGACATCCTACAACTCGGAGGTCGGCGGTTCGATTCTCGTCAGAAGTATTGCAGCCTGGTATTCCCTTGCACTGGGTCTGGGCCAAAAAAAAGTGCAGCGCCCCAAATCGTACGATACATCGCAACACATCGTACGATAATAGTGCACGATATTATCGTGTTTTTCTATCTTCTTCAGGATTGGACGATTGGTTAATTTTACTTGATTTTAATTGCATGGACGTGTAAATGGTATTGACTGTAATATCCCTTTGATCTCATACTAATTTCCCCCCCAAAAGGTTGTTCGATGTCGATATCGTACGATTTATCGTGATACCGACATCATAATTGAAAATATTGTACGATATTGACAGCCCTATTCTTGAATGATCTTGATCATGGCGGGCGGAGGCTGTGTGTGAATGGCTCCCAAATGATATTGGTCAGGATTTATCTTGATCATGATTGTCCGGGGCTGTGTGGGAATCGCCTCAGACGATCTTGGTCGTGCTTAATCTTGACCATGGTGGACGCAGGCTGTGTGTGAATGGCTCCAAATGATCTTGGTCGTGATTGATGTTGATCACGCTTGTCCAAGGCTGTGTTGTGGGAATGGATCCAAATTCTTGGTCAATATCGTGAGCCTTGGTCATGATTGAGGCTGCCATTATGAGGCTTGAGATTAATGTCCCATATCGGACAGGGCCATGTGTTGTTGAGTGTGACTCAGTCTTTAAGGACTGTGATGTCGTTGATGCTCTTAGGCATGATGTCGCTGAAATTCCCAACGTGGGATGCATCGTCATCCAGTTGGGTGGCATGAGTTGTTGTGCATGGTGACATCTCATATTCTCATGTGTACTGAATGATATATATCCATGAAGGTGCAAAACTCTCTGTGCGCGTGGTGTGTCCGCAGTTCTGTGTGTGTGAAGAAGTGGGTGGGGGAGTGGAGATGAAAGTATGGTTTGATGAGGTGAGCAAGAGGCACATAGTGTTGTTGTCGTAGTTGTTGCATGTATTGGTTCAGGTGTTGTTGCATGCATTGGTGCTGGTGCAGGTAGTGTTGGCACAAGTAGTGTTTGTGCAGGAGTCGTTGCATGTATTGGTGCAGGTGTTGGTACAGGTTGTGTTGGTGCTGGATGTGTTGGTGCAGGTGTTGGTGCATTTATTGTTGCATGTGTTGGTGCAGGTATTGTTGCATGCGTTGGTGCAGGTGTTGATGTTGGTGCACGTGTTGGTGCAGGTAGTGTTGGTGCAGGTGTTGGTGCAGGTGTTGATGTTGGTGCATGTGTTGTTGCAGGTAGTGTTGTTGCATGTGTTGGTATTGGTGCATGTGTTGTTGCATGTGTTTGTGCAGGTAGTGTTGGTGCAGGTGTTGGTGCATGTGTTGGTGCAGGTGTTGGTGTTGGTGCAGGTAGTGTTGTTACAGGTGATGGTGCAGGTGTTGGTGCAGGTATTGGTGCATGTGTTGGTGTTGGTGCAGGTAGTGCTCGTGCATGTGTTGGTGCAGGTGTTGGTGCAGGTATTGGTGCATGCGTTGGTGCATGCGTTGGTGCAGGTGTTGGTGCAGGTGTTGTTGCATGTGTTGGTGCATGTGTTGGTGCAGGTGCTGGTGCATTTATTGGTGCACGTGTTGGTTCAGGTAGTGTTGGTGCATGTGTTGGTGCAGGTATTGTTGCATGCGTTGGCGCAGGTGTTGATGTTGGTGCATGTGTTGGTGCAGGTAGTGTTGGTGCATGTGTTGGTGTTGGTGCAGGTAGTGTTGGTGCATGTATTGGTGCAGGTGTTGTTGCATGTATTGGTGCATGCGTTGGTGCAGGTGCAGGTGTTGGTGCAGGTAGTGTTTTTGCATGTATTGGTGCAGGTGTTGGTGCAGGTAGTGTTTTTGCATGTATTGGTGCAGGTGTTGGTGCAGGTATTGGTGCATGCGTTGGTGCAGGTGTTGGTGTTGGTGCAGGTAGTGTTGTTGCATGTGTTGGTCCAGTTGTTGTTGCATGCGTTGGTGCAGGTAGTGTTGTTGCATGTATTGGTGCAGGTGTTGGTGTAGGTATTGGTGCATGCGTTGGTGCATGCGTTGGTGTTGGTGCATGTATTGGTGCATGTGTTGGTGCATGTGTTGGTGCTGGTAGTGTTGGTGCATGTGCTGGTTCATGTGTTGGTGCATGTGTTGGTGCAGGTAGTGTTGGCACAGGTAGTTGGCAGTGGAGATCATTGCTCAGGTGGTGGGGCACGCAAGGGGCGCATAAACATGCAGTGCTGATCAGTTGCAAGTGAGTATGACTGTATGAGCAGCCCATGAGCTGTTGGGAAATGGTGACCTGCATGATACCAGACTCCCTATTGAGTCAAGTCGCCTCATCCAACCAGACAAGGCACTACACACTCTTGACTTTGAAGTATAGCATGATCTGCATAGCGAAAAATTATCCACCCAGACAATGCACTACACACTCTTGACTTCGAAAGTATAGTATGATCTGCATAGCGAAAACTCATCCACACAGACAAGGCACTACAAGGCACTATGCACTCCCGTCTTTGATAGTATGATCTGCATAGCACGAACTCTGGGCCCCTGTCGTCACACAAAGGAAATGGGGTGAGACAGCGGTGCTTGTAAGGTTCCTGGGGCAGGGTACGTCAAAGAAAAAGTAGAGAAAAATTGAACATCCAAGAATTGTCACAATGACCTCTAAGGATCGGATCGGTGGTACGTCAAAGATCGACCTACCTTGAGGAAGAGAGTGCGCCACACATTCCGTTAGACCTTTTTTACGTGGCCCTGGGGAAGAAAGTGAGGAGTGATGCATAGTGAGTAGGGTTTTAAAGTTCATGAATTCCATTATGTGTAGGGAATGGCAACTAATATAAGTGTTTGAAAAACTACTATGAACTAATATTACTATAGTGTCACAATAATATTAGTTTTTCAAAGAAATTCGAAATTCTAGTGAGACGGCTTGTCTGACTAATATTATATAATATTATAAAATATTATTTATTCACTAATATAATATAACATAGCCGTCCCCTAATTATGTGGGATCCTGAAAGCCTGCCCAGCCCCTGACAATTCCTAGGCAGCGTCGCAAACGACGCGGAAAATTGGCGGGGATTGTCGGCTATCGCAACGACAGGTGGCAACGGAACCGAGTTACGAGACAGTTACTTGGCTTCGTGTGGTCCGGCGGACAAACCAATGGGCAACGGGTTGACCGTGGGGGCTCCCGCCCCCTAGAAGGGGGGGCTCAGCCAAAAAATCAGAAGCCACGTGGAAGCACAAAAACAACTGACCCCTGACGGTTACATTGACAAAGGCAAGCCAGTGTTGACCCAAGCCAAGCCAAGCCAAGCCAAGCCAAGCCAAGCTAGTGTTGACCCAAGCCAAGCCAAGCCAAGCCAAGCCAAGCCATTGTCATCGACAAGCCAGTGTTGACCCAAGACAAGCCCACTCCCCAACTTCCGGGGGGGGGGGGGGGGGGGGGGGGGGGGGGGGGTCTTCCAACCATCCTCGCACGATCAACTGATTGTAGTTTTGTTGACTTACTCGGGCTTGTACTTGGGAGGGGCATAACTGGCAGCAAGGGCGACCCCTTTCAGTGATATACATTGGTCTAGTGGTACACCAAATCACTTTGAGGATGAAGAGTCGGGGGTGCGATTCCCCCTTCAGTCGCTCTTGGCGTTGCAAGTCGTCGTCAACCGCGATTGATTCATCTCTTGGCGTTACTCCAAGTACAAGTATCGGCCCTCTGTCTCCGGTCGGTACTTGTATTTGACTCTGGGCTAAAAGAAGGGCTGCTTGATACTTGCTAGTGGGCCCCTTTGGTCTTAGGGGCCCACTTGCTATGACCGCTTTCCCACTACTCTATCTCTATTTTTGAATTGAAGAAAGTCTTACGTCGGTTAGAAATGGATACTCTGTTGCTTGTCCAGTTGAGGTAGGAAACCGCTTCCTACTCGCGTACGACGGGCTCCCTGAACACCACGCCCCACCAGGCGTTATCATTACCTTTTTTTTGGCAGTAAGGGCGGCAGTGTTAGCAGTGGCCGAGGCAATGTCAAGGCCTCCAGATGGGGCAGAGGCACCCTCACTATTGCGTTCAAAGGGGTGGGGGGAAGCTAGTACGGACTTTGCCCGTCTGGAGGTAACCGGTTACTCCTACACCCTAACCCCCCTAAACCCTAAAACCAAACCCTAACCCCCCTAAACCGTACCCCCCCACCTCCGGACTGGCAGTGTCTGTACTAGCTTCCCCCTACCGTTCAAAGGGCTTCTTGCTGTACCAGACCTTGATGGCACCACGGTCGTTGCTCCTCAGCGTCACTCCCTGGATGCAGAAGATTGAATCCAATTGACGTCATGAAACACTTAGTGCCTTAGAGAACATATTGTGGTGATGACCATATGGTGATGAACATATTGTGGTGATGGACATATTGTGGTCATGAAACACTTAGTGCCTTAGAGAACATATTGTGGTGATGACCATATGGTGATGAACATATTGTGGTGATGAAACACAGATTGTGGTGATGAACATATGGTGATGAACATATTGTGGTGATGGACATATTGTGGTCATGAAACACTTAGTGCCTTAGAGAACATATTGTGGTGATGTTCTTTTAACGTTTCAGGGCAGGCCATGGTGACTTGTAACAACAGCAACAACAACAACAACAACAATAACTTGCACATGTTTGAAAAGTTTGCAGACATTCGTGTACATGGGAACATAGGCAGCAGTATGCAGCAAAGGTGTGGTTGCAGGTGTCAGTGCATGCATTGGTGCAGGTGTTGATGCAGGTAGTGTTGTTACATGTTAAGGTGCAGGTATTGGTGCACGCGTTGGTGCATGCTTAGGTGCAGGTAGTGTTGGTGCAGGTGTGGGAACACAGGAAGCAGTATGCATCAAAGGACAGCCACGAATTTAAAAGCATTTTTGGCGGAAAAATCACCACACAAAATAAATGTGGGTCCAAAACAAGGGGGGGGGGCAAAAAAAAGTGAAATACACCATCCCAAAAAAGTGCTGAGGCACCCTTCTGCAGACCCCCCCCCCCCCCCCCGGCTCCGGAACCCAGTGTACAGCCAGTATCTCAGCCACCATTTAGTGTTATGGTGTCTAATTATGCTCATATTACAGGGTTTTTAAAGGCCTATCCATTGAGGTTGGTTGCCAGTCCACTGGGGATGTTTGAAGCATAGAAAATCATCATCATCAATGTTACATTATTTGGTGGGGCTTGCTGCCACTGTTGCTGCCGTCCCATCAGCTGCCGTAGCTCTCTAAGGTAAAACAAAACGGTAATCGACTGCTTTGATGCGGTGCTGAATCTCGACTTCTGTTCGACTGCAGCCAAGCACGCAATATAATTCTGATTTTGCTCTAAGTTTCCGTGGTTGCCGCTAAGCAATTGTTTACCGCACTTGTTGCAGGGAGTGCCCTTTTATTGTCAGTCCATCGAATAACATCAACTACCACTGGTCACCAGAACGAAAACAGACGCACAGTGACGGGAAGGGAAAAAGAAGAATGAGGTCTCGCTCTTTACGTCGTTGTACAAGTGTTGGTTAGGGCGTCGTGTGAAGGGGGGGAGAGAGAGAGAGAGAGAGAGAGAGAGAGAGAGAGAGAGAGAGAGAGAGACCCTGGACTCCCCCCACACCCCTCTGCCCTGGGCATAATGTGTGGGGGATCTCTCCCTCAATAGCATATATGGACTGGTATTTAGTAGAGGAACACCCTAGTTCCACTCCCATGTCACTCTAGGGCTAGAAAAAAGTGCCTGAAAAGTACCTAATTCTTTGAAAATGTCAGATTTTCTTCTCCCCCCCCCCCCCCCCCCCCCCCCCCCCCCCCCCCCCCCCACTGCGGCCCCAAACTTTGGAGGACCAACACTTTTTTTCAACTGGGCCAAATCAAGAAATAAAACCTGATTCTTCATCCTCTCTATGATATCTACAAAGTTGAGGGATGGTATATTTTTGGTTCGACGTTGCCCCCCCCCCCTGGTCCAAAATAAAATAAAAAAATCGACAAAATGTCCCAAATTTGTATTTTGTCTCAACAAACGTTTCTAGTTAATTTGGGTCCAATCGGAGAAAGTTGACTTTGTCTCTGAACAGCACTACATAGGAGCATAAGAAGCAGTATGCATCAAAGGACATGAGTACATAGGGTAGACATCCTGCAGACCAGAGCATGCAGTATTGATGGTTACTGTTCATCCTGGGTGTGTATTACAGGTAATGCACTGGGCGTCGATTTACATTTTGGGCGCATTGAGTCACAAACACAACCTCGCAAGCTGTACATTATCCTGGTGCCCTATTGAACTCCGCATGTGTCTGCAGCTTGGAAAAGTCGACTGGGCCCCACCTGGTTGGCTGTGTGAATGTATGTTACAGTCCAGGGGTAGGCCAAATAGGCTAAAGAGACTAGCCCAACCGTAGAGGAAGGGCTTAAAAAGAAAAAAATTGATGAACTGAACCCCAAACAATCGTTGAACCGACGGGGGGCCTGAGTTCGTGCTACAGTGATAATTTAATTCTACAATAGAATTAAATCATCATCTCAGCTGGGACGATAATTTAATTGTGCGATTATTATCGCATGTTTTTATAAATTGTACCTGGTTGGCTGCGTGCATTGCGGCGGCAGAGGCGGTATCTGCATGCTCTATAAGACAAGCCACCAGCCCTTCTCAGTGAAATACAATGGTCTAGTGGTAGACCAGATTGATGGAGGACGAAGAGTTGGGGGGTCGACTCCCCCTTCGGTCGCTCTTGGCGTTGCAGGTCGTCGTCAACCGCGATGGTAGCTCGTCCAGTTGAGGTAGGAGACCGCTCCCCACCCACGTACGACGGGCTTCTTCAACACCACGCCCCTCCAGGCGTTATCATTATCATTACCTTTTAAGACAAGCCATGTTCTTGGCGCCTTGGGCCAGTTTCAGCTGTAATGATAATGCCTGGTGGGGCGTGGTATTAAGGGAACCCATTGTACGCGGGTACAGAGCAGTCTTCTACCTCAACTGGACAAGCTACCATCGCGGTTGACAACGACCTGCAACGCTCAGGGCGACCGTAGGAGGAATTGAACCCCCGACCCTGCATCCTCAAAGCGATTTGGTGTACCACTAGACCAATTGATTCGCTGACAGGGGCTGTTTCAGCTGTCAGTAGCATTAAGTATTGATGGTTACATTATCCTGGTGCCCTACTGAACTCTGCAAGTGCCTACAGCTTGGAAAAGTCAACTGAGCCCCACCTGGTTGGCTGCGTGCATGGCGGCGGCAGAGGCGGTATCTGCGTACTCGATGAGGCAAGCCATGTGCTTGGCGCCTATGATAAGTTTCAGCTGTAAAAAGCCCTGCAGAGGGATTAGGATTTAATGTTATGCTTTGGTATAATTTGTAAAAAGCCCTGCGGAGGGATTAGGATTTAATGTTATGCATTGGTATCATTTTAGTATAAGTATAAGTATTAGTATTAGTATTAGTATTAGTATTAGTATAAGTACTAGTATTAGTATTAGTATTAGTATTAGTATTAGTATTTGGATTAGAATTTAATGTTATGCATTGGTATAATTTATATAGCAGCATGCTTTATGTTCTGTGTCCGCATACTCGTATGTATTCAATATATATACTGACAATTCGATAATGAGCCTGTGTGAAGTTTTAAATGAAAATTTGAAAATGAACCAGTGTAGAATTTAGAATGTAAATTTGAAAAATTGAAAATGAACCTGTGTGAAGTTTTAAATGGAAATTTGTGAATGAACCTGCGCGAAATTTAAAACGAAGCTGCCAGAAGCGCTGAGGGGCGTTTTAGGATTATACACATATGTTATGCATGGCGGCAGCAGAAAACAACGATCAGCCAAACTGTAAATTTGGAGGCCTGGGCTACTCCTGGCAGCAGTTCCAATTAATGTAACAACATTAACAGCAAATTAACCTGCTTTCAAGTTTTGATGACAAAGATACAACACAATCCCAGATCTGCAGCATAGGAACAAGCAGGAAGCAGCGACCACAGATCTGCAGCATAGGAAGATGCAGCTAGCAGCCACCACAGATCTGCAGCATAGGAACATGCAGCTAGCAGCGACCACAGATCTGCAGCATAGGAAGATGCAGCTAGCAGCCACCACAGATCTGCAGCATAGGAACATGCAGCTAGCAGCCACCACAGATCTGCAGCATAGGAACATGCAGCTAGCAGCGACCACAGATCTGCAGCATAGGAAGATGCAGCTAGCAGCGACCACAGATCTGCAGCATAGGAAGATGCAGCTAGCAGCCACCACAGATCTGCAGCATAGGAAGATGCAGCTAGCAGCGACCACAGAGCTGCAGCATAGGAACATGCAGCTAGCAGCGACCACAGAGCTGCAGCATAGGAACATGCAGCTAGCAGCGACCACAGATCTGCAGCATAGTACATATGCACCAGCAGCGACCAAAGATCTGCAGCATAGGAACATGCAGCTAGCAGCGACCACAGATCTGCAGCATAGTACATATGCACCAGCAGCCACCACAGATCTGCAGCATAGGAACATGCAGCTAACAGCGACCACAGATCTGCAGCATAGTACATATGCACCAGCAGCGACCAAGATCTGCACAATGGAACATTCATCTGCACGACCCCACAGATCTGCAGCATGTACCTATGGCACCAGCCGACCAAATATCTGCAGCATAGGAACATGCAGCTAACAGCGACCACAGATCTGCAGCATAGTACCTATGCACCAGCGCAACACAGATCTGCAGCATAGAACATGCATCTTTACAACGCCACAGATCTGCAGCATAGTAAATATCAACCAGCACGACCAATAATCTGCAGCATAGGAACATGCGGCTAACAGCGACCACAATCTGCAGGCATAGACATTGCACCACATCAACTACAGATCTGCAGAATAGGAACCATGCAGCTAGAACACGACACAGATCTGCAGCAATAGAAGATGCGCTCGCAGCGACCACAGATCTGCTGGCATAGTCATATCACACCAGCGGACCACATATCTGACACATAGGGAACATGCAGCTAGCAGCGACCAGCAATCTGCCAAGCATATACCTTTGCACCACAGTAGTAGCCTCATTAAAGTAACCCCCAGTTAACCATTTCGTATGCAGCGAACAGAAGGTTCCTTTAAACTCATGCCCAGTGGAAGGGCGGCGTAACATTTTCCATTTTACAGGCGCACCATATAACTAGGGGTCGGCTATGTTATATAATATTAGTGAATAAATAATATTACCGGTATATAATATTATATAATATTAGTCGAATGAGCCGTCTCACCAGAAATTCGAATATATTTGAAAAACTAATATTATTGTGACACAATAATATCAGTTAGTATTAGTTTTTCAAACACTTATATTAGTTGCCGTCCCCTACACATAACACCCACCGGTCCCTTGCTGAACACGTCGATCGTCTCCTGGCTCTGCACACAATAACCCAGGTGCACCACATAACACCCACCGGTCCCTTGCTGCACACGTTGATCATCTCCTGGCTCTGTACACCATTACCCAGGAGCACCACATAACACCCACCGGTCCCTTGCTGAACACGTCGACCATCTCCTGGCGCTGCACACCATGACTCAGGTTGCCGACAAAGAGAGTGTTGCATGGAGGGTTGTCGGGGGTCTCAGGGTAAGACCTTGGTCTGCGCTTGCCAACAGCACCATCATCCTGGGAGGTGGTAGGACGTGTGTAGTAAGCAGGGGGTAGTGCATGTGGTAGTTAGGTAGCATGTGGTAGTGCATGTGGTAGTAGGACATGCTGCATCATCCTGGGAGGTGGTAGGACGTGTGTAGTTAGCAGGGGGTAGGAGCATGGTGGTAGTTAGGTAGCATGTGGTAGTGCATGTGGTAGTAGGACATGCTGCATCATCCTGGGAGGTGGTAGGACGTGTGTAGTTAGCAGGGGGTAGGAGCATGGTGGTAGTTAGGTAGCATGTGGTAGTGCATGTGGTAGTAGGACATGCTGCATCATCCTGGGAGGTGGTAGGACATGTGTAGTAAGCAGGGGGTAGGAGCATGGTGGTAGTTAGTTAGCATGTGGTAGTGCATGTGGTAGTAGGACATGTTGCATCATCCTAGGAGGTGGTAGGACATGTGTAGTAAGCAGGGGGTAGGAGCATCGTGGTTAGTTAGTTAGCATGTGGTAGTGCATGTGGTAGTAGGACATGTTGCATCATCCTAGGAGTTGGTAGGACATGTGTAGTAAGCAGGGGGGTAGGAGCATCGTGTGGTAGTTTAGTTAGCATGTGGTAGTGCATGTGGTAGTAGTAATGCTTAGGATCGTAGGACGTGTGTAGTAAGCATGGGGTAGGAGCATGGTGGTAGTTAGTTAGCATGTGGTAGTACATTTGGTAGTAGAGCAGGGGCAGGGGCAGTGAGAAGGGGCAGTGAGTAGGGGCAGGGGCTATGGGATGAGAAGAGGCAAGGGCAGGGCAGGGCAGGGGCAGGGTAGGGGCAGGGCAGGGCAAGAGCAGGGGCAGGGGGAAGGGGGCAGTGAGTAGGGGCAGGGGCAATGGAGGAGAAGAGCAAGGGCAGGGGCAGGGGCAGGGGCAAGGGGCAAGAGCAGGGGCAGTGAGAAGGGGCAGTGAGTAGGGGCAGGGGCAATGGGATGAGAAGAAGGGCAAGGGCAGGGGCAGGGGCAGGGGCAGGGGCAGGGGCAGGGGCAGGGCAGGGGCAGTGAGAAGGGGCAGTGAGTAGGGGCAGGGGCAATGGGATGAGAAGAGGCAAGGGCAGGGGCAGGGGCAGGGGCAGGGGCAAGAGCAGGGGCAGTGAGAAGGGCAGTGAGTAGGGGCAGGGGCTATGGGATGAGAAGAGGCAAGGGCAGAGGCAAGGGAAGGGGCAAGGGCAAGGGCAAACACAGGCAGAAGAGGCAAGGGCAGAGGCAAGGGCAGGGGCAAGGGCAAGGGCAAGGGCAGAGGCAAGGGTAAGTGAGTAGGGGTTATGGAATGAGAAGAGTAGGGGCAGGGGCAGGGTAAAGGCTGTGAGAAGGTGGTTGGAAGACTGTGAGTAGCCCAGAGTAGGCAGAACAACTATGAAACCATTCAATTGAATTGCAGAGTGATCAGTATAGGTGATCAAGTGGGTTGGCTGAAGTTAGGGAGCAGACCTATCATGAAGGACATGGGCTCTCTTTGTGAGAGTGAGGTTTCTGAAACTGGGGTGGACGAATCTACGCTTGCAGTCAGCAAGTAAGTCTTCATGCCCTCTGCCTTATTATTATTATTTGGTAGCAAAATTGCATCCGAGCCTTATAGGAGCTTTCCTTTGAGCCTTATTGCCTACCTCTGGACAGTAACTTGAACTTGAACTTGGTAACATGGCTTGGGCCTTTGAGGCTGCTCGCCGTTTTTGGCAATATTTATAGCTAAGTACATGCGGATATGCATGGGTGAAGTGAAGGAGCCGAAACCATTGGTGGAGGTTGGTCTTCAATACATCTGTTTGGCCATGACCCACAGGGGGAGCAGTCTGTCTCTTATCAGAGAGCATCCTTGGAATATTCGACAGATAGGGAGGTGATATTGAGGCTGCAGCGCGCACCCCTCTTATGTAACTGCCAGACAGGGTCTGACCTCTACCAGAACCGGGCGAGAGTTAACACGGGTGGGTGTTACTGCACGGTGGGGAGGGGGGGGGGGGGGGAGCCTGGCCAGAAATTCGAGGAGTTCCAGGCCAAGTCAGCTCATAGGCGGCTTGGGCCAGGCCAGTTAGGACCCAAATCTAGCTGCATCGCTCAAATCGCTTTCATCGCTAGGCCAATCTCGAAAGCGATGGGTTTCACCGCTAATAGCGACCCATCGCTAAAAGAAAAGTAAAGGAGCAGACCGTTGGTGGAGGTTGCGATTTCCTATTTCCACTGGCGAAGCTACCAGTAAGACAAATGGTCTTGCACTATTCCAACCTGCCATATTAACGACACTTAACAAATTGACATAAAGTAATCACAGCTTTTATTTTCGGCCACAAGCAGCAGCGTCTCGGCAGCTCTCCGAGCCAGATACCAAGAAAAAAAAGCCCCAAGATTTCAACGTACCTGGAAATGATTATGTCAGCTTCCATATGCACTACTGTGCCATAGGTTTGGCTGCGCAGCTAGGAAGGGGAGCTGCCTAGAAGCTAGTAGCTGGAAATGATTATGTCAGCTTCCATATGCACTACTGTGCCATAGGTTTGGCTGCGCAGCTAGGAAGGGGAGCTGCCTAGAAGCTAGTAGCTGGAAATGATTATGTCAGCTTCCATATGCACTACTGTGCCATAGGTTTGGCTGCACAGCTAGGAAGGGGAGCTGCTAGAAAGCTAGTAGCTGGAAATGATTATGTCAGCTTCCATATGCACTACTGTGCCATAGGTTTGGCTGCACAGCTAGGAAGGGGAGCTGCCTAGAAGCTAGTAGCTGGAAATGAGCTGCTAGAAGCTGAAAATAAAAGCTATGACACTAATGTCAGGGCAATGAGGTTCGAGCCCTGGCCAGGTTCACCAAATCTCAGATTTGCCGCCTTGGAAGAGCTAGAGAACTTCCGTCCGTGCTGTAGCGTGGTAGTCCAAGCTCAGGCGCAGAGGGTCTGCGAAACCGAATAAACCCAACATGGTAGCTATTCTCCAGTATGTACACATGCATGCTAACTGGAGGGTTCCCCCAATCTGACACCTGTGGAATGCTGTACTATTTTTCAATTTTCTCAGGGTAGTGATCAAGATTCTTGCCAAGTTCATGGGTCTTACCTTTAGTTTGGTAGGGGGAAGCTAGACCGGACTTTTCCAGCCCGGGTGGGGTTCTAGGGACTTAGGGTTTAGGGGGGTAGGGTATAGGGGTTAGGGTTCAGGGTTCAGGTTTTAGGGTTTAGAGGGGTTAGGGTTTAGGTGTAACCGGTTACCCCCGGGCTGGAAATGTCCGGCCTAGCTTCCCCCTACCAATGGTAAGACATTCCCTTTGAACTGGGCCTCCTATATCGATCATTGCCCCTGAAGACCAATGACACTAGTCCGGCTCGTTCCCCCTACATATGTCGACCCGCAATTTGGGTCAAGCACTCTTGATTATTGTTGCCCTGCGCCGGAAACTCCCCTGTAAAACGTACGTGCCTCGGTTCCCCACCCTCACCTGTCCCCCCTTCAGGTGACTGAAATCGGCGTTCCTGGTAGCGATGTGAGCGTATTGGCCTACGTATTGCTTGCGCCCTCCCTGCCGCGCCGGTGTGGGAGTCTACCTCGATCGTGTTTACCCCTGGGGGCATAGTCTTTACCCGGCGGGCCTATGTTCTTCGCTGATATACCACAAAGTCCCTGACTGTGGGATCCCACCTCATGTATTCATTTAACGTGGTGAGATCCTACTTTTGGTATGATCTAATTGATACTCCTCCGCACTGTGGGTGTTAAATATACTTATCTCTTTATCCTTATCGCAATGGTCCTAACAATTTTTGCACCAACAATTCCTTGAGCACTCCCGCCCTTGTGGCTTATTGTAATCAAGCCAAGTTATCTCCATTAAGTAATTGTGTTGTACATACAATTTCATGTCCGTCAGATTATGCAATCCTTTCCTTTGGCCTTTGCGTGACAAAATTTCACAAATATTCTGTGTCTTTTTAATCTCCCCATGTCCCTTCCCCCAGCACCAATTAAGAGCCCCGGTACCTAAAACCAGGTACTATACAATCATCAAGCAAGTTTTATGCCTATCTGTTAAACTTCCATAAGTGATGTACACTATTAGTATGGTGAGCGATGCACAAACAATGGGATACTGTTCACTCTGATGACGTTTTTGCGAATTATGTAGACATGACTTGCTCTGGAGCTGCCTTCGTCCAATCAGGGTCAAGATCCCCTCTTGGTTGGTCTCCCTAGAGTGTGAGAAGCTTGGCCCGCCCCCCCCGTATGTAGTAGGCTGTATTCATTAAATCGTTGCTTTTTCAGCATGATCTTTTCCGGGAGAGGGCTTCTGTTCTCATCGCCGCCGGTGCACAGCACATCATTCAGGTCTTGGCCAAGAAGCGATGCTTGAGCGGCTGGTTGGTAAGAAGACGTTCCGTGTAGGCGAGGGCGGGTAGAGGGGAAGAGGTTAGGGGTGGGGCACACGCGGAGCGGTGGGGATGGGCACAACCCGGAGGCGTGTGAAAAGGGGACTTGCAGGCAAATATCGGCTCGATACGAATCACGCGAAGGGGGCTTAAAAAGAAGCAGAAAAGCACTGAAAAATGCTACTGCAACACCAACACGCCCATTCGAGTTACCTCTTCAGGACCAAGAGGACGAGTATGAAATCTGATGCTTAGCACGTTGTGGCGAGAACAAACATAGTGTGAGACGCCAGGTAAGGAGTATTTTTTTGTCGCGAGCCACGCACGCGGGTGACGCAGGGGAGAGAAAGAAAGAAGTGAAGAGCGGCCCCGGAGAGGGTGAACATAGTCAAAGCGAGTGAGTGTAGAGTAGAGAAGTTAGAGGAGTCAAGAGTTCAGTTATTCTAGTCAGGATGCAGCGCAGAGTACAGAAACAACAAGGCAGCACTGCTTTTCATCCGCGAACATGCATGTTTTCTATGCTTCCCCCCCACCCCCCCCCCCCCCCCCCCCCCCCCCCCACCCCCACCCCCCCCCACACCCCCCCCCCCCCCCCCCCCCCCCCCCCCCCCCCCCCCCCCCCCCAAAAAAAAAGATCCCCGTTAAAGAAGGGGTGCTTCGCGCTTCGCAGACGGTGCTACCGCACCGTCCCAGAATGAGGCTTGGGTCACCAATTGTGGCTACCAAAATGGCCTCCATATTTCTGAAAAAAGACAATGAGCGCTTGCCAGTCATGAAGCAGGATAAAGGAAAAACAAGGCAGCACTTTCTTTTCATCAGGCAGAGAAGACGGACAACAATCCGGCACATGTTTTTCATGAGGCAGGACACAGCAACTAGCACCTTATGAGAGTCGGTTCTGACATTGGCATTCTTGTCAGCCATGCCATCACGCAGCACCGAGGTCTCATCAAAGCTGAGTGAGTGTAGAGTAGAGAGACAACAATTTTGAAAATTGAGTGCGTCAGTTACAATCGGCTCAGACTGCCTTCCCCCCCCCCCCACCCCCCATCCCCCCCAACCACACAACCACCACCACCACTAATAATGGGGGGTGGGTGCTGGGTGGGCAGTGGTAATTTCCTATGTGAGGGTAGTGGCTGTCTGAGGGAGCTGCCTGGAAGAGAGACAACAAGTATCAGGGAACTACATTTTGTCAAATTGGTCAGCGATTAAAGCGCACAAACATCAAATTGGCCAGCGCTTTGTAGTGCAAATAGCGCAAAAATTGCGCGCTGCGCCCACAGGTGGTTGAAAAACTGTGCGAAACACGCAGTGGGGCTAAAAAAGCGCGCGCAAAATCGCGCTGCCGCACGCGCTTTGTAGTACCCTGCCGAGTAGGTGATGTGATGTGATGTGATGTGATGCAGGGGCGAGTCCCTAACTTAATGGTTTACTGTATTGATTTATATAAGTTGGTTTCTGGCTGGCTGCCTTTATTGTTCGTGGTATAAATTAAGATAGAGGTGTGTTGTTAATGGGTATTCTGGGGGGAAGGCGACATCGAGACACAATTGTGTAATGGTGTTTTTGTGAAAAACATTGTTTTAAACAGGACAACCGAGTCAGCACTTCAAGTGAGATCATGCATGGGCCCACCTGCCCAAGCCAGACAATACAGATGTACAATCTAATCGAGTTCTGAACTCTACTTGAGCCCTGAAGTTACTTTGTTTGACTGATGGTTCATTGGTTGATGTGCAACGCCCTTGAGGCATGATAACATTTTGAGGTATAAAACCGCACGCGCTGCGAATGCTAGTTGTCGAGGTTTCATGCAGTAGCGGCTACTCCTTGAACCCCGTTAGAACAGCCTTGCGAGTCTGTACGCACCACCCACCCCTCTTCCAAGTTCCTAACAAGGCACCACCACCATCTCTCGTTGTCGACTTCATGGGAGAAGTCGGACCTTGGGCGTGGCCCCTCCCCCTTTGTTGATGGCTAGGCCCTACTATAGGGGAAATGCTTAGGCTGAGGTTTTCTAGGCCATGCGCGCAAGAGGTTTTCACCAACACAGGAGACAGTTGTGGATGAGGGTTAGTTATTGGTTGTGTGTGGTGTTTATGCGTGTATCTTGCGCGAGTTGTGGGTGTTAGATGCATGGAAGAACAGGACGTGGGTAAAATACAAAATTCATTGTTTTCTTGAAAGACCCCCCTTGCCCCCCCCCCCCCCCCCCCCCCCCCCCAACCCACCCCCCAACCCCCAATGCATGCACCAAGTTATAGTATCCCACATGTTGCATTTTGGGATGTGATATGATAAGCCGGACCCCTTCGTATCTATCTACGCAAGGAATGTGTATTGCTGAAAACTTAATGGTGAGTATGTTTTAGGTTTGCCGGAACGTTGGGGCTAGGTTGTGGTACTAGACTAGTGGTTACTCTTCTATACCTCTGGGACGCTGACAAATTGTTACAAAATTAGTTGTTTGTGTAACATATATCATTCATGTGCAAAGTGCATGTTTTTCTATACCCCCCCCCCACCCCCAAAATAAAGACCCCCTCAAGAAGGGGTTCGCTTCGCGCAGAGACGATTACAGACGGTGCCTTTAACGCCACGTCCAAGGAATGAGGTTGGGTCACCAATTGTGACTACCAAAATGGCCTCCATATTTCTGGAAAAAAAGAAAACTGAGGCAAAACGAACGACACTTGCTAAGGCTGAGGCGCAGTACAGACCAAACAACCGCACTTTCCTTGTCTTAGGCCAGAAAACGACACATTTGGCTAGATGCAACGGTGACTACGGCTAGCTCCGGCTTACGCTGTGGTGTCCTTAACTTCACGTCCTGAGAGTGACTTCATTCCTCGGATGTAACAATTTCAATTTCAATTTCGGCATATGTTTTTCACGAGGCAGAGCACAGCAACAAGCACCTTCAGGACAATGTTCTTGTTAGCCATGTGAGCACGCAGCACCGAGGTCTCATCAAAGCTGAGTGCAGAGCAGAGAGAAACCGAGTCAGCACTTTCTAGTCATGAGGCAGAGTACGGAAACAACAAGGCAGCACTTTCTTTTCCCAGCCAGAGAAGAAACAGACCACAATCCGCTTTGTTTTTCATGGGCTGGGCACATCACATAACCGTCTGAGTGGTGGGTGCTGACATTGGCATGCCGGTGTCTTTTCAGCAGAGCCCCCTTTTCAAGGGGGCGGGAGCCCCCATGTTTACCCATTTGTCCGTCCGACCGAATAATTTCTTGAAGCCTGACACGTCATCCAACGGTCGTGTAACTAACTTGCTTCGGTCAGCTCCATCGTTGCCACCTTTCGTTCCGTTGCCTACACACTCCGCCAATTTTCCGCGTCGCTTGCGACGCTGCATAGGACTTGTTCACGAGGCAGAGCACAGCAACAAGCACCTTCTCAGAGTTGGTGCTGACATTGGCATGCCCGGTATCTTTTCGTGGGGAACTTTATTTTCTGCGGATGGATGACTCTTCCTGTGCATAACTAGGAAACGGCAACTAATATTAGTGTTTGGAAATTAATATTAACTCATATTATTATAGTGTCACAATAATATTAGTTTTTCAAATAAATTCGAAATTCTAGAGAAACGGCTTGCCTGACTAGTATTATATAATATTATTTAATATTATTTATTCACCAATCTTATATAACATAGCCGACCCCTGTGTATAACATAGCCGATCCCTGTGTATAACCAGTTCATTTCTCACCTTATCTGCCTCAAGGCATCCCAAGCTGCCTTGGCATGGGGGGCCCGTGTGCAATACACAAGGCCCAGGCGTCTTCTCTCCATTCTTCCAAGCCTCTGGGAAAGCCTACAACCCCCAATATTGATATATATAATTTCCACTGATATATTTATGCTGTTAAAAAAATTTATAATTTATATGAGGTATCTCCATAGGTGCCTAAGTCTTGGTGAGCATGAATCGCATGGTTTTTACGCTATGGCCCTCCCAGTCCCAACGCCCAAATATTTTTGGCATAAAAGTTGGTCACACCACTAGGTTCAATATATAGCATACTCAATTGGTTTGCTCACTTTTTGGGACCAGGTTACTGTGAAACATGCTAATTTCTTAACTACGGGCTTCACAACTTGAATCACTTTTGTTTCATAAAAGATATTACAAGGTCTATCTCGCTCAAAACAAATTCCATCAAAATAAAAAGTAGGCAGTCCTATAGCTCACACATTCCTTTACTTGTCATGGTGATGGCAGGTTGTGGGATGTAGCGTAGCGTTACGGCAGTACACAGAGCCAAAAATCACTGATAAATTGCATTTCGTGGGTGTCCTAACTCATGTGCCTAGCTCACGCACTCAGTTCAAATCATTCTGAGTTTCAGTTTTTTCAGCCACTTAGTGGAAGTGGGTGTTGGGACAACCCAGGTTCCATCAGCTTAAGTGGAGTGGTGTTGGGGACCACCCAGGTTCATCAGCTTAAGTGGAGTGGTGTTGGGGACCACCCAGGTTCATCAGCTTAAGTGTAGTGGTGTTGGGGACCACCCAGGTTCATCAGCTTAAGTGTAGTGGTGTTGGGGACCACCCAGAGTTCATCAGCTTAAGTGTATGGTGTTGTGTTGGGGGACAACCCGCGTCATCAGCTTAAGGTGGAAGGTGGTGTTGGGGACACCAGTGTTCATTCAGCTTAAGTGTTTAGTTAGTGAGTGTTGGGGACCACCCAGGTCATCAGGCTTATAAGTGTAGTGGTGTGGGGACCACCAGTTCATCAGCTTATTTAAGTGTAGTTGGTGTTGGGGACACCCAGGTTCATCAGCTTAAAGTCTGTTAGTGGTGTTGGGGACCACCCAGGTTTCATCAGCTTAAGTGTGGACGTTGAGTGGTGGTGGGGACCCACCCAGGTCATCAGCTTAAGTGGAGTGGTGTTGGGGGACCACCAGGTTCATCAGATTAAGCTACGTGGAGTGGTTTGGGGAACCAACCCAGGGTTTCTCAGCTTAAGTGGATGGGTGTCTGTTGGGACACCAGGGTCATAGCTTAATGTTTTGTATGGTGTTGGGGGGAACCCCCAGGCTCATCAGACTAAGTGTAGTGGCTACGCATTGTGTGTTGGGACCACCCCAGCGTTCATCAGCCTTCCTTAGTGTAGTTGGAGTTGGGACCACCCAGGTTCATCAGCTTAAGTGTAGTGGTGTTGGGGACCACCCAGGTTCATCAGCTTAAGTGTAGTGGTGTTGGGGACCACCCAGGTTCATCAGCTTAAGTGGGTGGTGTTGGGGACCACCCAGGTTCATCAGCTTAAGTGGAGTGGTGTTGGGGACCACCCAGGGTCATCAGCTTAAGTGGAGTGGTGTTGGGGACCACCCAGGTTCATCAGCTAGTGTTTAGTGGTGTGGGACACCCGGTTATCAGCTTAAGTGTAGTGGTGTTGGGGACCACCCAGGTTCATCAGCTTAAGTGGAGTGGTGTTGGGGACCACCCAGGTTCACTATCAGTCTAAGTGTAAGCAGGGTAGTCTATATGTTGGGCGACCAACCCCCCCAAGGTTCCATCACTTAAGTGTAGTGGTGTTGGGGACCACCCAGGTCATCAGGCTTAAAGTGTAGTGGTCGCTGGGGACACCCAGGTGGCATCGGCCTTAAAGTGGAGTGAGCTGTTGGGTGACAACCCAGTTCAATCAGCCTTTAAGTGGATGGTTTGTGTGGACCACCCAGGTTCATCAGCTTAAGTGTAGTGGTGTTGGGGACCACCCAGGTTCATCAGCTTAAGTGAAGTGGTGTTGGGGACCACCCAGGTTCTCAGCTTAAGTGGAGTTGGTGCTGGGACCACCCCAGGTTCATCAGCTTAAGGTGGAGTGTTTGTTGGGGACCCCAGCCTTCATCAGGCTTAAGTGGGTGGTGTTGAGGGACCACCAGTGTTCATCAGCTCTTAAGTTGTAGTGGTGTTGGGGGACCAACCCAGGTTAATCAGCTTTTAAGTGGAGGTGGTGTCTTCTTTGGGGACCACCAGAGGTCATCAAGCTTAAGTGGAGTGCGGGTTGGGGGAAAGCTCACCTGGTACCCAGGCAGGAAGCGGCACAAGTTCTTCAACTCCCTGCAATACGTTTAAGCGTGGGAGGATTCAGGCAAAGCATGTTCTACAAGCATCCAGGCAGGAAGCGGCACAGGTTGTCCAACTTCATGAATTACGTTTTTTTTAACGCGTGGGCGGATTCAGGGCCTCCGCTAAGCATTGATTCACAAGAATCCAGGCAGGGAGAAAGCGGCCACAGAGTGCTCCAACTCAGCAATACATTCAATTGTGGGAGGATTCAGGCAAAGCATGTTCTACAAGCATCCAGGCAGGAAGCGGCACATGTTGTCCAACTCCCTGTAATACATTCAACTGTGGGAGGATTCAAGCAAAGCATGTTCTACAAGCATCCAGGCAGGCTCTCAGTTTGGGCATCCAGGCAGGTTTTACGATTGATTCAGGTAGATGAACAAGTTACAGACAAGACGAGGCAATGCAGTTATTTATTTTTCAAACCCGAAAGTGTTTTTTTTCTAGCGTGATGGTTGTAGGCTCCCTCCAGGGACAGCGTTGAAGTGCTTTTTATAGCTTATTACAGCTTTTATAGCTTTCTATAGCTGCTGGAGCTATTTGGAGCCATTTAGGGCAAAACCTTTTATTTTATTTAGTATAGCGAGAATTCTGCTAAAACGGGGTCAAAACTAGCCATCGCTATATATAGTGGAAATAAAAATCCCTGAGGCGATGCAACATGCACCC
>JACBWV010000839.1:12327245-12459745 GCA_013435795.1 Chlamydomonas sp. ICE-L
GTGTGTGTGATGTGGTGTGGTGTGTGTAGTATGTGTGGTGTGTGGGTGATGTGTGGGTGGTGTGTGTGTAGTGTGTGTGTGTGTGGTGTGCGTGGTGTGTGGTGTGTGTGTGCGATGTGGTGTGTGTAGTGTGCGTGTGTGTGTGCGTGTGTGTAGTGTGTGTGTTGCGCGTGGTGTGTGTGGTGTGTAATGTGTGGTGTGTGTGTGGTGTGTGTCGTGTGTGGTGTGGTGTGTGTAGTGTGAGGTGTGGTGTGTGTAGTGTGAGTGGTGTGATTAAGGTGTGGTGTGTGTGTGGTGTGATGTGTGTGTCGTGTGTGTCGTGTGTGGTGTGGTGTGTGTAGTGTGAGTGGTGTGATTAAGGTGTGGTGTGATGTGCGTGGTGTGTGTGTGGTGTGTGGTTAGGCGTATGTGTGGTGTGTGTGTGGTGTGTGTAGTGTGTGTGGTATGTGGTGTGTGTGAATGATGTTTGGTGTGTGTGTTGCCGTGTTTGGTGCTGTGTTTCAAGTATCTGCGGTGGTGTTTTTGAAGTGTGAGGTGGTGTGCATGGTGGTGTGTTTGAAGCGTGTGTAGTGGTGTGTGTGGTGTTTTTTAAGTGTGTGTGATGGTGTGTGCTGGTGGTATGTTTAAAGGGTGTGTGGTGTGTGTGATGTTCTTAAAGTGTGTGTGATGGTGTGTGCTGGTGGTATGTTTAAAGGGTGTGTGGTGTGTGTGGTGGTGTGTTTGAAGCGTGTGTAGTGGTGTGTGTGATGTTCTTAAAGTGTTTGTGATGGTGTGTGATGGTGGTATGTTTTAAGGGTGTGTGGTGTGTGTGGTGGTGTGTTTGAAGCGTGTGTGTGGTGAGTGTGGTGGTGTGTTTGAAGCGTGTGTAGTTGTGTGTGTGATGATCTTTAAGTGTTTGTGATGGTGTTTGTGGTGGTATGTTGAAAGGGTGTGTGGTGTGTGTGTGGTGGTGTTTTTGAAGTGTGAGTTGGTGTGTGTGGTGGTGTGTTTAAAGGGTGTGTGGTGTGTGTGTGGTGGTGTTCTTCAAGTGTGTGTGATGGCGTTTGTGGTGGTATGTTTAAAGGGTGTGTGGTGTGTGTGTGGTGGTGTTTTTGAAGTGTGTTTAGTGGTGTGTGTGTGGTGGTGTGTTTGAAATATGTCTGGTGGTGTGTGCGGTGGAGCTTTTGAAGTGTGTATGGTGGTGTGTGGTGGTTTCTTTGTAGTGTGTGTGGTGATGTGCTTGGTGGTGTCTTTTCAGTTATTATGGTGGTGTGTTTGAAGGGTGTTTGAAGGGTGGTGGTGGTGTGTGTGGTGGTGTTTTCGAAGTGTGTGTGATGGTGTGTCTGGTGGTGTGTGTGGTGGTGTTTTCGAAGTGTGTGTGATGGTGTGTGTGGTGGCGTGTTTGAAGGGTGGTGGTGGTGTGGCTGGTGGTGTTTTTGAAGTGTGTGTGATGGTGTGTGTGGTGGTGTGTTTGAAGGGTGGTGGTGGTGTGTGTGGTGGTGTTTTCGAAGTGTGTGTGATGGTGTGTGTGGTGGTGTGTTTGAAGGGTGGTGGTGGTGTGTGTGGTGGTGTTTTAGAAGTGTGCGTGATGGTGTGTGTGGTGGTGTGTTTGAAGGGTGTGTGGTGGTGTGTGTGGTGGTGTTTTTAAAGTATGTTTAGTGGTGTGTGTGGTGGTGTGTGCGGTGGAGTTTTTGAAGTGTGTCTGGTGGTGTGTGTGGTGGTGTTTTCGAAGTTTGTATGATGGTGTGTTTGAAGGGTGTGTGGTGGTGTTTTTGAAGTGTGTTAAGTGGTTTGTGTGGTGGTGTGTGCGGTGGAGTTTTTGAAGTGTGTCTGGTGGTGTGTGTGGTGCTGTTTTTTAAGCGTGTTTAGTGGTGTGTGTGGTGGTGTGTTTGAAGTGTGTGTGATGGTGTGTGTGGTGTTATGTTTCATGTTTGAAGCATCTCGGACAGTGTGTTTTAAGTATATGTAGTGGTGTTTGTGTGTGGTGTGTGTGGTGGTGTGTTTGAAGCATATTGGATAGTGTGTGTTGGAGTATAAGTAGCGGTGTGTGTAGTGGTGTGTGTGGCGTTATGTTTGAAGCATCTCGGAGAGTGTGTTTTAAGTATATGTAGTGGTATGTGTGGTGTGTGTGGTGGTGTGTGTGGTGGTATGTTTGAAGCATCTTGGATAGTGTGTGTTGGAGAGACTTCTTACCTCAGCGCCAACTGCTGCTGAGGCAACGGTGATGAGGGTGATTCCTTGTGAGAGGCGGCCCATGGTGGGGTTGTGTGGCGAAAGGAGGATGAGGGGAAGGGCTCGGAGAAGGGGAAGGGAGCTGCCTAGAAGGTGCTTTCCAACACACTATGTTTCGTGGGGCTTGACCCAGTGGCTGGCTCAGGGAGCTGCCAAGAAGCTGCTTTCCAGTACTCTCCAAATTGTGTGGCTTAGCCTAGCCGCTGGCTCAAGGAGCTGCCTAGAAGCTGCTTTCCAATACTCTCACAATATTGGGGTTTGGCCCAGCGGCTGGCTCAGGGAGCTGCCTATAAGCTGCTGGTAAGGAGGGGAAGGGTACGGGGAAGGGGAAGGGGATCAAATCTTAGCCCTGTAAAGCTGCTGGGAAGATTTGGAGAGAAGGGGCTCGACTGTTTGCCCTAAACGACTGCTGGGAAGATATGGAGAAACCTGCAACAGAAATGAGGGGGAGGCGGAAATAAGGAAGGTTGGTCGATGAAGAGCAAGCCGCACATGGTATACAAGTTTAGGTTGTAGGTTACACAACACTTCTGGTTATCCTACACTTCATATACATACTACACTACACAACACTACACTACACTACACTACACTGCACTGCACTGCACTGCACTGCACTGCACTACACTACACTACACTACACTACACTACACTACACTACACTGCATCCAGGTTTAATTTCACCAGCCCCCTCCTCTCTACAGCCGCGTAAAGGCTCTATAGCATGACCATGACAAAATATGGTTTATAAGTCTAGGTTCTGGGTTTTGGTAAGACTTAGTGTGCTTGGTGGTGAGAAGCAGGTGTTCAAGTACCTCAATGGTTAAACAGTTAGATGCACAACAGGAATTGGATTATGCCTGCGTTTGACGAAAATGGAACCAGGAAGCTTGGGGTTGGCTTGTTTACACTACACACATAGCACACAGGTTGCAGACTGGATAGGTGTGTGTAGGAGGGGGGCAGTACAGAACTTAAACGCCTTAAGCTGTCCTCTACATGCAACACGATATGGATTTGTGCCCCCCACATGTTCTGAACGAAGTGGCATATGACATTGATCATGTTCTCGACTGTGCCTATTTCTATAACGCCTTACCCAAGACATCGACAGGCAATTGGAGGCAGAGTCTCACCAGGCGCCTTGGACAGTAACAATCGGGCTCCCTGTCGCGTCGCGGGCGATCGTGCAGAAGAATTATAGAAATAAAGACGCAGGACGGTGTGACTGAAGGAACCTGTCCTACAAGAAGAAGAAGAAGAAGTAGAAAGAAAAAAGTTTCGCAGTGATGCTGGCTTCAAGAATACACAGGTACTGACGCGTAGTAGAGATTGGAGAAGTCTTCGGAAGATCGATATCTCGAGGGAATGGCGTCGGAAATCGTGTCACGCGTAACGTACGCTCGCGTAGGATCTGAGCCCCAGCTCCGTCCGGCAGTTACGTCCGGTTACGTCCAGGATGAGCTGTTTACGTCCAGTTACGTCCAGGTGGGTCCAGGTCGTCCAATCGGGAGAGATGGAGTCGGTGCGAGTTGGAAACGGGAGAGTTTCCAACTCGCACCGACTCGCACGTTTGATTCATGCGTGCTTGACCCTACCGCAGGTTCGATCACAACGACTCCACCACCGTGGTCGTCCGTTGCATGATCGGAGTGACGGTTTTTGGTACCGATCGGACCCACTGATGTGGGGGGGTCGATTGATCTAGCTAATCACCAGAGATCTGCTATTCATGTATGGGCCCAGAATGCGCCTCAAGTCACTTACTGACTACCCTGCAAAAGCGTTCCTGACTTCACTTAATGAGTTCAAATGTTCGTGGCACTATCAGGTAGGGCCATGCCGCTTTGAGTCCTTCGAGCTACATCTTCACATGTGCCTGCAACAACTTAACGCATTAATTGGAAATCAATCATCATATGTGCGTGCCTACAACAACTGTAAGCATAAATTGAGCTACATCTTCACATGTGCCTGCAACAACTCAAATGCATTAATTATTAAAGCACAGAGTCTCATACACCCTCGCGGTGTCAAGTAGACTTTAACATGTAATGTAATGTCATGTAATGTCATGTAATGTAATGTAATGTAATGTAATGTAATGAAATGTAATGTAATGTAATGTAATGTAATGTAATGTAATGTAATGTAATGTAATGTAATGTAATGTAATGTAATGTAATGTAATGTCATGTATTGTAATGTAATGTAATGTACTGTAATGTAATGTAATGTAATTTAATGTAATTTAATGTAATTTAATGTAATGTAATGTAATGTAATGTAATGTAATGTAATGTAATGTAATGTAATGTAATGTAATGTAATGTAATGTAATGTAATGTAATGTAATGTAATGTAATGTAATGTAATGTAATGTAATGTAATTGGAAATCAATCATCATATGTGCGTGCCTACAACAACTGTAAGCATAAATTGTAACAACATGCTCATTGCGCCTACTCGTATGCAACTCCATTCGAACTGAATCCTCGATGTGGCTGGCTTGTTTCTGGAGACCCACCTCCTGGGGTGAAATTCCTTTCGAAAAAAAAAAAAAAAAAAACTTCACATGTGCGGCTGCTTGGATCATGTTGCAGCCGGACTTAACTTAGCCGGATCAAATTATTGCTCGAATAAGCCGCGGTTGCAATTGTCTTACAAAAATGATTTTCGCCTCAAAAGGGTGGGTCTCCCTACTAGACCTAGACTCGAAGGATTATAAACTTGGCCCCATTCAAACCCCCATCCTATAAGCGCACCTTATATTGATTATATGAACAAACTATTGCTCACACAAACCGCGCTTAACTTCGTTTTTTACGAAGAGGATTTTCGCCTCAAAGAGTGGGTCTCCCTGAACTAGACCAAGGCACTGAAACTAAACTCGGAGGATTACAAACTTGGCCCTGTTAAAAAACCCATCCTGTAAGCGCGGCTTATGCTGGCAAATGCGGTGCCCAACGGGCTCGAGAGGTCCCATGAGAAAAACCCTGGCTGGGCGCACACATTGTCGAGTCAGCTGTCGAGTCGTTAGACTGGGAAGAAGCGGAATGTTCAACGAATATTTTTGAATATTTTTTTAGGGGGGCCTGTTTCGCGAGTGCTCCTAGGCATAACGTGCTCGAGCAATGAGCTGGAGGATGTGGATGTGGTGGTGGATGTGGTGGTGGTGGTGGTGGTGTGGGGGGGGTGATTATATTTGGTCCGGGCTCAGATCTGACCGGATCTGACGTACGTTCTGACGGGGTGTTCACGTTGGGTGGGGTACAGGAAGCCTCTAGGCCCACCACATGGCCTCCAAATCTAGAAAGTTCCTGGGTTACGTATATTCAGACAAATGACGAAACGGCCCAGATTACAAAAATCAATTCCGCAGCCTTGTCCACGGCCATCAATTAAGCTGACTTACGCATAGAATGACGGCCTGCTCCCGCAAAAATGAAGCAGCTATGCACGCGCATTCAATCCGCAACCACGGTATGTGTCGGTACGCGGCCCTTGCTTTTTCCACCGTGTTAGGCGGAGTTCTGAATGCCTATTCGCACATTGCGCATCAGAAGCCTGGGTGTGCGTTTATCAGTATCAGCAGGCCACTAGCATGCACCAAGATCAGGAACCGAGCAGTCGCAACTCTTGGCGGTCCCAACCCCACTTGCCTAACCAGATTGGGGTTGGTCGAACTGTCAGAGCTCGGTTCCGAGCTCGCAACACGCAGATTCGTGCCTGCAATTATGCCTGCGCCGATTCCTGTGCCATACTTCATGAACAAAGCCCTATTATGAAAATAGCCTGCCTGTCATAACATTGAATGCGTGCCTTCAAGGCGCGCCTCCTGGCTAGCCCCAACCTTTTCTTAAAGCCCTCACTTAGTCACTTCACCTTGCTTCACACCTCGCCTCGTATCTACTGTACTTGAACAGGATCTATTCTTCAGTTGTTATACTCTTCTGTTCAAATATAAATTTCACACCGCGCCTCGTCTCAACTCATATCAACTCAATTCAACTGAAATAAAATCATATCACCTTACCTGCTTCTTATGCCACGCCTTTTGGCCTCTTCCTTCCTTTCTTACCATGTCTCCTCATGCGAATTCCTTCTCAGCAGGTTTGGGTCGACTAGCGGTGCTGAGCACTGAAGTAATACTTTCCATGCTGAGCAAACTCCCCACTGAAGCTATAGAAACATTTGCGCAATGCTCTAAGAGTTGCAGCTTCTTGTCCTCTAGAATCCCCAAGAGGAGTGACCAGGTAACTTTAGGGAAGACATCGGTGATTGGTTGTATGTTTCAAGGTTTTTGTTTATTTTGTATATCAGCTCCATTTTTGTAATTCTGGCTCGGGAGGGCATTGACATGTTAACTCATAAATGAGGATTTAGGATGGAGGTATCAATAGGAGTATGTTGCGGCGGAGGGTCATCTCATATATTCATGCATACCATAAGGGATGTATACGCACGTCTTGAAAAAATCGCCTTTGATACAGTTGCGCTCAGGACTATGGTCCGTTTACTCGGATTTCCAACCTCTGATGTTTACTTTGTGTGGCATCTGCAGGAGCAAGTGGGAGCTAGCTGCCACCCGGCACCGATGCCTTCCTACAAGAGATATTGCAGTACTGGAGGTGACCCTTTCCGTTCTGCACCTCATCCATGTCCACCTGTTGCACCCGACCAGCCATCTGCCTCTCATACAGATGGGCCTACTAAGAATTCATTCGCACACAGCTATCCCACTGCATGGGCGCACCCTTGTAGGGGGCGCCCCCTTCTTAGCATTCCTAGCTCGGACTTCCAGGCCGGCTGGCAGTCGTCTTTCCCATCTGCAACCCCCTCCTCCTCTTTCTCCTCCTCCTCACCTAGCTCCAAAAACGTAGGCACACAAAAAGAGGCGTGCTTTGTGCCTGGTGTATCTCATCCAGCAGCATCTACCTGCAGCGACTTCAAGGCGGAGCCAATCCAGCAGCGTGGGAGTAGCTGCAACAGTAGAGCAGACAGATGCAATAACGGCAGCAGCAGTGGGGCATGGAACCAGTTCAATGACTGCCCCATGGAGGACATCTCCCAAGCTTGTGGCAAGCATGTGCATGGCAGTGAACTAGAATTCAACAACAACAACAACATGCATGGATCTAATGCAAGCCCTAGTGGCTACTCACGTGGGGCTGAGGCAGGCCTTGGCTTCCACCAGCCCAAGAGACGGTGTTGTGTAGGAATCCCAGCAGCTGCCTCGGCCATTAGTTCAGGAGAGTTGAATAACAGGCTTCTGAAGAGAAGGCTGGGCTCAGCTGGCGATGCACCGTCTAGGAACAAGAGAGCGAGACATGGTCTGATAGCATCATTGCTAGATGAGGAGGATGGGCATGATGTCGAATCTGTGTCCACCAACCCAACAGTGTTGCTATAAGGGGCCTGCATGGATGTTGACTTAGACGAAGACCTTGGTGGTAACAGCTGTGCAGGCGTGCAAGAGGGTGCTAGGTGCTCACCGACTGGGATTTCAAAATTGGTTTCAGGAGCGACTAGTCCTAGCAAGAGCGCCCGCTGGTTTGGCGAAGACATTCCGGTGTGTCAGCGAGTTAGCAAGGGCCAGTTCAATGAATTGACCCTCCCCAAACCCATAGCAGACTACTGCATGAAGGGCTACATCTTCCACTTAAGAATTAGCCCGGACATGCCCTCCCCTATGCTTCAACCTGAGAGCTACCGAAGCAGCGACTCTAGCTCACCTGATGAGTGGGACCGATTCATTGACGTGGCCAGCGCCATCATCAAGCGCTCCTCCTCACGGCTCATTAAGATCGTGTTGAAGCCAGCCGTGGGCAGCCAACAGGCTGCTGATGCCGCTGGTGAGCAGGAATTGCATCTAAGGCTCTCCACCAGCAACGGTGCTGTGTCAATCGGAAAGGAGGCACTGTCTACCGTGCTAAGGGGCCTGGCTCATGGCAAGGGGGGCAAGGGGGACAAGGACGGCTTGGTTCTTGCCATAGTCGAGATCGACGCAGTGTCTCATGTCGGCTTAGATTTAGTGATCAATCTCCACCACCTAGGGTCTGCTGATGTGGAGGCCATGAAAGGGGCTTCGAAGGGGGCGCCTGGGACCTGCACTGCTATCTCTCCATGGTACCGCCCTCAGGGATGCACCTTCTTTGTTACTGACCAAGGCCGGGAGAGAGGCTCCCCCTCCTGCACAATTGTGGAAGAATGATTGTGCTTAGTTGCCACATGCCAGCTATGACTATGACTCTCACTAATTCCCCCCTCCTGCACAATTGTAGAAGTATGATCGTGCTTTCTTTCAGAAAACAGAACCTCCGGAAACAATGAAATTGATATGTTGGATTTTGACCATTTTGAATGTGACTGGTGAACAGCTCAGTTTATTAAAACTGGTGATAGAAAATGATAGAAGTGGGGGGTCCCTGGTTATAGCCTTATAGGGCTTGGTCAAAGGATGACTGGGCATTTGGGGCTCCCTCTAGACGTAGCATGAAGTTGGGGGTGGACAAATAGTCATTTGTGTCGAATGTATGGTAAGAGAAACTGGCATTGGTTTAACCATTTAATGATTGTAGATTCAGGTAGATGAATAGACAACCCAATTGACCAATACCTAATACCTGCCTTGTGCCGCAAACAGTTTTTGGCTGAGCCCCCCCTTCTGGGGGGCGGGATCCCAGGGTTACCCATTTGTCCGTCTGTGGGTCCGACAACCGAGACGAAGCCTGACACGTCAGCCAACTGTCTCATAACTAACTGGGTTTGGTCAACTCCATTTCTGTTGCCACCTTTTGTTCCGTTGCCAACACATTCCGCCAATTTCCACTTCGCTTGCGACGCTGCATAGGATGTGTCCTTGTTAATCCTTAATGTTCGGGTTTACAGTTCCACTCTACAGATGGAGCTTCTGGTTAATATTTTATTCTCTTTGCTTTTCTTCTCAATGTAGGGTTCTGTTAGGCTGAAGGTCGGGCCTTGTAAACATGGAGTGTCTTCAGACTAATGGTGTCGGATTCTTCCCATCATCTTGTTTTTATGTTGGCAGGGGAATGTGCAACTGGAGTGTGTTAGATGGCAAGGTGTCTTGTGTAGCCAGAGCTGCCAAGCTGCGTGATGCTGAGTAAAAGTGGCATATGCCGGCATCGGACCCAAATGTGTGACTGACTCTGAGAGTCTGATCATAAACGCATCGCGTATTTCTGGGACCTCTCAAGCCCGTTATGGTGGAGTGAATTCGAGCGTACCGCCGGTCCTCCACCCAGGCGCGTTTCTGTTGAGTGACAGACGAAAATTGACCGGTGAAGCAGGAACCCTAGCCACCACCGAGCTCCAACACATGATCTGGACAGTGATCTGGGAAGTGATCTCTGACGCCAAGTGGCAAAACCCTTGTGATTGCGCTCCGTACTCAGGATTATGCCGCAGCAGTCTCTTACTACCCATCTTTACTCCGTCCCCAGACGGTGAGCAGCCGGAAGGCTGATAGACCATGCGATCAGCCGTGACGGTGTCACGATCAATGTAAGTAAGTATTTGAGATTTGCGATCTCGCGTGGTGATCTCGCGTCTCGTCTATCTACGGCGTACGTCATAATAATGGCTTCGGAGCACAAGCTGGAAAAAGAAAGAGAAGGGGCGACCGTAAATAATTAAATAGAAGCTTGTGGCGCGGCGTTGCCTAAGGAATGGATCGAGAGGGACCGAACCAGACTGCTTTGTCTAGCCAGGACTCGCCTCGGGCTGCGAATTAACATTGGCCGTTGGGCGCTGTCGCAAGATAAGAGCCGTGAGCTCAAACCCTACCCTGGCCATCGCTAGATGACAGAGCACTGTGGCTCGTAGCTTTTGCCTTCATCACCCCTCGCTGCTATTGTAGCGTTTAACTATTGTAGCGCCATATTATCGCTCCATTGAACCTTAATCCTCGAGGCCTAGAAGAATAACGATGCTTTCGTCTAAGACCCTCCTGAACACCAGGCCTCTGCAGAAGGTTCGTAACATCCGTCCGGGAAATTGCGCGCAGCTCAGGCAGTGCATCCGACGGCGATGCAATACCCTTGTTTGGAAAGCTAGACTGATCGCTTGCGCAACTGGACTCTCTCGTTGATGATCTGATCCAGCTGGCCGTACTCAACAACAATGACCAGCCCTGCACCCCTGTGAACTGCCCGGCCCAGCCGAGCCCCACCCATACCTATTCCATTGCTCGAAATGTTGATGCGCATTTACCTAGAATTTTGCACAATCCTAAGAGTCGACGACATGGGGTGCCAGATTACTTAGGTCGACCTATTATTTGCACTGGGGTTTACCACGAGGCTCATTGCAAGGGGAATGGTACAGAAAGGATCTACTGGTATATCTGGATGGACTTATGTGGATGCGTAGACTGCCGAGAGTCGACGTCAGGGTTGTCGGATGAGTTAAGCCGACCTATTCATTTCCACCGGGGCCTACCACAAGGCGCTTGGGACCTAACAGGTCGACACAAAGATCTGGATGGAATAATGCAGTAGTGCCGAGTGCCGAGAGTCGACGACAGGGGCATGGGGTTCACGAAGTCAATCCGTTTGTTTCCCCTAGGACTCACCAACATAATGGTTCACATGGACTCCCTCACCGAATCCTCCCCACACCCCACTACCCCCCAGACCACACCACCCCCACCCCTCCCCACCCAGCCCCTCCATGCCCCACCCCTCCCCTGCCTGACCCAGTTCCCTCCCCCCACCCCTTCCCTCCTCCCTTCTCCCTCCTCCCCCCTCCCCTCCCCTCCCAACTCCCCCCTAGCAACCTTTCTCTTGCTCTATTTCCCCTCGGCCTTTGATACCTCTCAACCCCATCATGCACGCCAAGCCCTGATGCCGCACCCAGCCCTGTCGCCCCTCTCACCTTGCCCCATACCCCATTGATTCCTACCCCTATCTTCCCCACTACTGCCCCACCCGCCCTAACAACCTCACCCTGGTGACCCCGCCCCTCCCAGCAGGCCTGCACCCGCATTGCTGCCCCTAGGCCAGTTGGTCCCAAGCCACTCCTGTCCCCCTCCAAGCCCGATGCCTCCATCGCCGTCCATGCCTCCAATGGCAGCATGGGCGGCCTTGAAATTGCGGAGGGCCCGATCGTTGTGGACCGAAGCAAGGGCCTGTGGACCCGATGCGACAAGTGCGGTGTCATTCTGTACATCAAGCATCTGAAGGAGGTAAGGGAATCCGAAATGAATTTGACTCGGAGATGAATGAAACAGGTTAGATCCAAAATTTCGGCCTAGAAATGCTGGAGGGCCCCATTGGTGTGGACCGAAGCAAGGGCCAGTGGACCCGATGCGACAAGTGCGGTGTCATTCTGTACATCAAGCGCTAAAGGAGGTAAAGGAATTCATTCTGTACATCAAGCATCTAAAGGAGGTAAAGGAATCCGAAATGAATTTGACTCGGAAATGAATGAAACAAATTAGATCCAAAATTCATCCTAGAAATGCTGGAGGGCCCAATTGTTGTGATACGAAGCAAGGGCCTGAGGACCAGATGTGATAAGTGCAGTGTCATTCTCTACACCAAGCATCTGAAAGATGTAAGGGGATCCCCTTTAGCAGGCTAATTATACAAGTTAATGAATAATATAACATATATTATTAAAATTTATTACAGGTTTGGGCTACTTTCTTTGTAGAACAAGGCTAGTTTCTTTATAAAAGAGGCTTTAGTTTCTTTTTATATAAATGCCAGTTTTTTGTAAAACAAGCTTACATTCTTTGTAAATAGGCTAGTTTTGTTTATCCATAAAATGGACCAAGCAGGTGTACTTTATTTTTAAGGATACAAACAGGCTGTAACCCTCAATGATGCTCACTCACAGGCTTTGCTGGCGAAGGACTAAGGTATTCTGGATAAGAAGCTCACTTGCCCCCCCCCCCCCCCCCCCCCCACACACACACACACACAAAACTGTACAAACACACGCACCACCACTGTGTGCACACAAACGCCCTCCACCCCCCCCCAACACCCCAACACCCCAACACACCCACGCCCACACCCACACATGCATATGCCATACACACAGACATACCCCCCCACACACGCCCCCACACACCTTCACCCACACATGCACCAACATCAACTCACAGAAGCACACACACACATAGCCAACAAGACCCCCGCCACGCACATTTACACACTAACTAACGCCCACTACCCCAAAACCACCCTCCCTGCAGCACAATCACATCTGCTTCGGCTGCAACCATCACATGAAGATGTCATCTTCAGAGCGCATCGACTCCCTCATTGACGCCGGCACTTTTCGCTCCTTCGACGACACCCTGTCCCCTGTGGACCCCCTGGAGTTCAAGGACCAGAAGCTATACACAGACCGCATCAAGATCGCCCAGCAGGCCACTGGTCTACAGGACGGAGTGGTCACCGGCACTGGACTGCTACACGGTATTAAATTCTTCTTATTATTAGTATTAGTATTAGTATTAGTATTAGTATTATTATTATTATTATTATTATTTGGTGCCATCGGTGTCAGGACTTCAATTAATATACAAATACATCTAGAAAGTCAAAGAACCGCTTTCGCAGCCCGCATCGAAACAGTAGCTTTTGCATTAAGATGTAGTTTCCAAACTGCATCCCTGAGCTAAAAAATGGTTGACTCATCATGGTCTTTCTGTCACCGTGCATATTGGTGGCAGGCCTCAGTGCAAGCAAACGGGCTGGCTCCCTTCACCTTACGCCTCACAGTAAGGTATACTTTTTATTTGTTTATTAATCAATTAATTTATTTATCTATTTATTTATTTATGTCAACGTGAATATTCATCTTGAAAACTAAACATAAGTAGACAAGTCCTAGGCAGCGTCGCAAGGGACGCGGGACATTGGTGGAGAGTGTTATTGGAGCGACAGGTGGCAACGGATCGAGTGGACCAAAGCCAGTTAGTTAAGCCAGACAGTTGGCTGACGTGTCAGGCTTCGTCTCGGTCGCACGCCGGTTGGGCAGTCGGGCGGTCAAACAGACAATGGGGTGACCCTGGGGGCTCTGGCCCCCCAGAAGGGGGGGCTCTGCCAATAACTGAATAATAAAATATAACTAAATACAACTAAAGATAACTGAATTTAACTATTCTTGCAGGTATCCCCGTGGCTCTGGGAGTGATGGACTTCAGCTACATGGGCGGTAGCATGGGCAGTGTGGTGGGTGAGAAGCTGACACGCTTGATAGAGTATGCCACACAGGAGGGCCTGGCGCTCATGATTGTGTGCACCTCAGGAGGCGCACGCATGCAGGAGGGTATCTTGTCCCTGGTGAGTGCAATGGGCAGTGTGGAGTTGGGTTTGAGTAAGGGCTGTGGGGTTATGGGGCTGTCTCTTCGCAAGCCCTTTTGTGTGCATTTGCATGCAGGAGGGTATCCTGTTCCTGATGAGTGAAATGAGTAAATATAGATTACGCCTTATTACGAGGTTTTAGGTTGAGGGGGCTGCACTGGAGCCAGCCAGTGTTCGTGAGTGCAAGGGTAGCTGGGGTTGTGGGGCTGTGTATTTTGTATGTCCTTATGTGTGCATGTGCATGCAGGAGAGTATCCTGTCCCTGCTGAGTGCAGCGGGTAGCTGGGGCTGTGGGGTTGGACCTAGGTTCGGGCTGTGATGTTGTGGGGGTGTATATTTCGTTTGTCTTTATGTATGCATGTGCTTGCAGGAGGGTATCCTGTCCCTGGTGAATGCATGGGGTCCGGCCCACCTGCCCACCCTACCCCCCTGACACATGTCCCATGCAGATGCAAATGGCCATGATTTCCGGCGCCCTGCTTGTACATCAGAATGCCGCCAAGCTGTTGTACATCCCCATCCTGGCGCCCCCACCTGCCCACCTGCCCAGCCTACCCCCCTGACCCCCCCCCCCCCCCCCCCTCCTCTGCAGATGCAAATGGCCAAGATTTCCGGTGCCCTGCATGTACATCAGAATGCCGCCAAGCTGTTGTACATCGCCATCCTGGCGTCCCCCACAACGGGCGGAGTGACAGCTAGCTTCGGTATGTTAGGCGATATCATCATCGCTGAACCCCAGGCCATCATTGGTTTCGCTGGACGCCGTGTGATTGAGCAGACCCTCCAGGAGCAGCTTCCCGCCGACTTCCAAACCGCCGAGTACCTGCTGGACAAGGGCCTCCTGGACCTCGTAGTGCCTCGTACCTTCCTTAAGGTGGGCAGGGTTGGGGGGGTGAAGGGGGGGGGGGGGGGGGGGGGGCTTGAAGGGTGGCAGTCGGATTAAGCCCTGGATAGAAGACTTTCAGACTGCTGGACAAGGCCTCCTGGACCTTGAATTACCTCGCACCTTCCTCAAGGCGTGCAGCCTGGAGAAGGGTTGGGGTTGGGGGGGGGTGAAGAGGGGGGGGGGGGGGGGGGGGGGGCCTTGAAGGATGGCAGTCGGATGAAGACCTGGATAGAAGTCTTCCAGACTGCTGGACGAGGGCGTCCTGGACCTAGTAGTGCCTCGTACCTTCATCAAGGTGGGCAGGCTAGGGGTTGGGATTTGGGTTGGGGTTAGGGAGAGGGGGAGGGAGAGGGAAAACCCTCCCTCCCTTGCCTCCCCTCACCACCCTCCCTTACCCCACCCAAACCCCCTCACCCCCTCGCCCCCCTCCCCACAGGGTACTCAGTACGAGCTGATGGACTCCTACCAGAACGCTCCCCAGAAGGCTCAGGGCAGCATCCTCTTCGGCGTGCAACATGGCATGTGCATGGCAGGCGAGGAGACCCAGCCCTCACCCCCCACCCTCACGCCCCTGCCCCCCCCCTCCCCACAGGGTGATCTCTATGAGCTGATGGACTTCTACAAGAACGCTCCCTCCACTCTCCTCCCCCCCCCCCCCCCTCCAACCCCTGCCCCCCCCCCTCCCCCCCCCTCCCCACAGGGTGCCCTCAATGAGCTGATGGACTTCTACAAGAACGCCCCCCCCCCGCTCTCCCTCCTCCCCCCCCCCTCCCCCCCCCCTCCCCACAGGGTGCCCTCTATGAGCTGATGGACTTCTACAAGAACGCCCCCCCCGCTCTCCCTCCTCCCCCCCCCTCCAACCCATCCCAACCCCTGCCCCCCCCCCTCCCCACAGGGTGCCCTCTATGAGCTGATGGACTTCTACAAGAACGCTCCCTCCACTCTCCTCCCCCCCCCCCCTCCAACCCCTGCCCCCCCCCTCCCCCCCCCTCCCCACAGGGTGCCCTCTATGAGCTGATGGACTTCTACAAGAACGCCCCCCCCCGCTCTCCCTCCTCCCCCCCCCTCCAACCCATCCCAACCCCCTCCCCCCCCCTACCCCTACCCCTACCCCTACCCCTACCCACAGGGTGATCTCTATGAGCTGATGGACTTCTACAAGAACGCCCCCTCCACTCTCCTCCCCCCCCCCCCCCCCCCCCCCCCCCTTCCTCCAACCCCTCCCAACCCCCTCCCCTCCCCCTCCCCCTCCCCTCCCCCTCCCCCTCCCCGCAGGGTGCCCTCTATGAGCTGATGGACTTCTACAAGAACGCTCCCCAGAGGGCTCAGGGTAGCATCCCCTTTGGCGTGCAACACGGCATTTACATGGCAGGCGAGGAGAAGGTCAGGCGCAAGTGGAAGCAGTGGGCTGGTGGGGAGGCGGCCGCTGCTGCTCTTGAAGCTGCTGAATCCAAGCCAAGCTATAAGGAGTTGGTGTCATCGCTCGAGGTGGGGGGGGCATATTTGTATTGATTTATTGCAGCAAATTGCATTTGTATTGCATTTTTTAGGCTGCTGTTGCCCTCCAGGTTGCTGAATCCAAGCCAAGGTACAAGGAGTTGGTGTTGTCGCTCGAGGTAGGCCACATGTATATAAATTCCATGCAACATTGTCAATGGACTGGTTGTCTTCAGGCTGCAAACAGTGCTTTGGCAGGGGAGGGAAGTCAACTGCAACTACACATGCAACACTTAGAAGTGCTACAAACAGTGCTAACACAGATGGACATCCTGCATGCAAAAAAGGGAGGATATATTAGATGCATGTCAAAAGACAGGACTGGTATGCATGGGTTTAGTTTTTTATATCCTTAGTGGCAGGGAGGGGAAGAACAAAATAGTATATAAATGGTTATGCGTTGCCATGCAACGACGGAATTGCGACGCGTCGTTGGAAACAAAAACTGTTGTCCCTTTGCCCCTTAAGACTCCTTTTCAAATTGAAAATCATTACGCCTTGCAACAGGGCGTAGAGATCAACTTCATTTCAACTCTCTTGCCCCTTCATTTCTGATCTCCTTACCCCTTCATTTCATCTCTCTTGCCCCTTCATTTCTGATCTCCTTACCCCTTCATTTCATCTCTCTTGCCCCTTCATTTCATCTCTCTTGCCCCTTCATTTCTGATCTCCTTACCCGTGCATCTGTTGCCTCACAGGGCCTGGTTGGCTCTGGAAACGAGATCAACCTTCAAGACTTGATGAATGATGAGCAAGCGCTCGCAAGCGCTCTGTCTGTTGCCAAGGATGGCAAGGTCTCCTGGATAGAGCAACAGTCCAAGCGCTTACAGAAGGATACGAAGTACACTATCATGACCAGCAAGCAGTAGAGTGGCACACAGCAGACAATATAAATGGAAGTAAGAATTACACTAGCAAAAGCTCTGTCTGTTGCCAAGGATGGCAAGGTCTCTTGGATAGAGCAACAGTCAAAGCGCTTACAGAAGGATACAAAGTACACTATCATGACCAGCAAGCAGTAGAGTGACACACAGCAGACAATATAAATGGAAGTAAGAATTACACTAGCAAGAGCTCTGTCTGTTGCCAAGGATGGCAAGGTCTCTTGGATAGAGCAACAGTCCAAGCGCTTACAGAAGGATACAAAGTACACTATCATGACCAGCAAGCAGTAGAGTGGCACACAGCAGACAATATAAATGGAAGTAAGAATTACACTAGCAAGAGCTCTGTCTGTTGCCAAGGATGGCAAGGTCTCTTGGATAGAGCAACAGTCCAAGCGCTTACAGAAGGATACAAAGTACACTATCATGATCAGCAAGCAGTAGAGTGGCACACAGCAGACAATATAAATGGAAGTAAGAATTACACTAGCAAAAGCTCTGTCTGTTGCCAAGGATGGCAAGGTCTCTTGGATAGAGCAACAGTCCAAGCGCTTACAGAAGGATACAAAGTACACTATCATGACCAGCAAGCAGTTGAGTGGCACACAGCACACAACAGACGAAGGAAGAAGGACACATAAGAAGTACACCATCATGGCCAGCAAGCAGTAGAGAGGCACACAGCAAACAACACGGTGTGTGAGCTGTCATCCATCAGCATGGCCAGCAGGGCATTGTAATCCAGAGTCCAGGATCCTGACTAGATAGGGGAGCTGCCATTGAACATCATGACATGAAAGGGGGGGATCGTGGCAAGATAGGGGGGCTGTCAATCCAACATAACAACAAGCAGGGCATAATGATCCAGGATCATGACAAGATTGGGGAGATCATGACAACATAGGGGAGCTGCCATCCAACTTCATGATACGTAAGTGAAGCTTTCATCTAGCAACATGGCAAGCAGGGGGTAATGATTCAGGGTCCAGGATTCTGACATGAAAGGGGAGTTCATGACAACATAGGGTAGCTGCCATCCAACTTCATGATAAGTTAGTGAAGCTGTCATCCAGCAGCATGGCAAGCAGGGAATAATGATTCAGGTTCCAGGATTTTGACAAGATTTGGGAGATCATGGCAAGATAGCAGAGCTGTCATCCAACATCATGGCAAGCAGGGCATAATGATCCAGGATCCTGACAAGATAAGGGAGCTGCCATCCACCTTCATGATACGTTAGTGAAGCTGTCATCTAGCAGCATGGCAAGCAGGGAATAATGATTCAGGGTCCAGGATCCTGACAAGATAGGGGAGATCATGATAAGATAGGGGAGCCGTCATTATCATCATTACATTGTATTACATTCTTTTGCATTATCATTACAACATACATTTGTATCCTTACATTATTAGATAATCGTCGTAACATGGCCTTGGACAGGCATTGACCCGAGTTGACCCAAGACGAGCCGGCTCCACAGCATAGGCATTGACCCGAGTTGACCCAAAATGTGCCCGCTCCACAGCATAGGCATTGACCCGAGTTGACCCAAGATGTGCCCGCTCCACAGCATAGGCATTGACCCGAGTTGACCCAAGATGTGCCGGCTCCACAGCATAGGCATTGACCGGATTTGACCCAAGAGGAGCCTGCTCCACAGCATAGGTATTGACCGGAGTTGACCCAAGACGAGCCGGCTCCACAGCATAGGCATTGACCCGAGTTGACCCAAGATGTGCCGGCTCCACAGCATAGGCATTGACCGGAGTTGACCAAAGAGGAGCCTGCTCCACAGCATAGGCATTGACCCGAGTTGACCCAAGATGTGCCCGCTCCACAGCATAGGCATTGACCCGAGTTGACCAAAGAGGAAACTGCTCCACAGCATAGGCATTGACCCAATACGAGCCCGCTCCACTGCATAGGCATTGACCAGAGTTGACCCAAGACGTGCCCGCTCCACAGTATAGGCATTGACCCGAGTTGACCAAAGATGAGCCCGCTCCACAACATGCGGGTGGATCTTTCAACCATTCCCATCATTAGCAGACATAAGCAGATATTAGCAGATAGAAATGGCCAAGTCCGACGGGGGTAATGCTAGGCTAGTGGGGCAAAGCCCCGTTAAAGAGGGTCGTTCAAGTTCAACGCAGCTTATGTGAGCAATATTTGGTCGGCCCTGGCTGTAGTGCATCGCTACAAACAACCCTAGTTCCTTGTGTGGTTTTAAGGTTGTTTTGGTTGGTAAGGTTGTCTTCACGGGACCTTGCACATATGCAGTTATGCCGGCCGCATGTGCAGCTGTCACCTGATATCGGTCGCACATGCTAATGCCCCCTGATATTAGTCTCGCTAGTCACGCGCCAGCACCCCTGAAGTCACACACACAAGGGCCGACCATGATGGGGCCCAGGGCACCCTGCTATTTACTAAACGTAAGCCGAGCTTAGAGGATGGTTTAAATAGGTCTAGTGCCTGGGTCTGGGTCTGGTAGGGAGATCCACCCTTTGAGGCGAAAATCCTGCTTTGTTTAAACAAAGTTAAGCGCGGCTTGTGTGAGCAACAGTTCGCTCATATAAGCTGCGCTTACAGGATGGGGGGTTTAAAGGAGCCAAGTTTATAATCCTTTGAGTCTAGGTCTAATAGGGAGACCCACCCTTGTAGGCAAATCTATCTTGTAACAACTGTTAACCGCGGCTTATGTGGGTAATAATTTTCTCTGGCAAAGTGAAGTCCGGCTGCAACATGAGCTAGGCAGCCACACACGGAAAGATATCCTTGTGTAGTTGTGAAAGGAATTTCACCCCAGGAGGTGGGTCTCCCGATACAAACCAGCGACATATTCAGTTCGAATGGCGTTGCCACTCCTACAAAAGGGTAGTCGCACTGAGCATGTTGTTACAGTTGATGCGTACAGTTGTTTTAGGCACACACGTGAAAACGTTGTTGCAATTTATGCTTCAACCACTTAGGTGCTCAGGGAAGCTAGCCCGCAATCCTAATTCTGGAGTTTTTTTTCTCTCACCGGTGCCGTGCCTGACTCGTCATTGGGCAATCGGTGGGGTTGTCTCAGGAGTTGTTGTAGGCGACCGTGCATACGAAGATGGTGTTGCAATAAAAAGTTGTTGTAGGTAAACACCTGCGTTAATGTGTTATTACAATTAATGCCTGAAGTTGTTGTAGGCATATGCACATGTGAAGATGTTACAATTAATGCTCGTAGTTATTGTAGGCAGACACACATGCAAATACCGGTAGGCTAAATCAATTAACGATTAAAGTTGTTATAGGCAGCCGCGAGGGGGGGGCAAGGAAAAAGATTTCGTACCGCACGTTCGATATGGATAGGGAACCGCGAGCAATAGTCGATACACAAAAAATCATGTCGATACACCCACGGGCGGCCGACATACGAGGGGGGGGGGGGGGGGGGGGGGGGGGGGGGTGGGGGGGGGGTCCGACCGTTTTCCCAATTTTATTTGTACCTCGTGTAACTTTCTTGCCAGTGCGAATTTTTGAGCGTGACGTACACCATTGAGAAGGTCTCGACGAGAGGAGTACAAATCTGAAGTCGTTAGTTAGTGACACCAAGGGTGTAATTCGTGAATCTCCTGGAAGGTACTTCCAGGCTGGACGCCAGGCTGGACGTCACCCAGACCTTCGCGTCCAGCTTGGAACGAGCGGCAGTTGGGCGGGAAAAGGCGCGCGCGCAACGCGTTCTGAATTCCGGTCCCCTACCGTACGAAGTTCCTAAAGCAGTCGAGCCTGGGGTCGAGCACTCGACCCCCCCCCCCCCCCCCCACCCCACCCCACCCCCCCACACCTTCCCCACCCTCCCCCCCGACCCCCCACCCCAAAACACACACACCACCCGAGCCGACCATCAGGCTCCAGAATACAAGTTGAGTAGATCAAGCCATGATAATGATGATGATAAAGATAAAAAGACAGATAAATAACGCCTTCAGTCGATTTTCGTGATCTTCTCCTAGGGCGCGGACGACTGCTGAACGCCCAAGAAAGTTGTAAAAATACTAAAATCTAAATAACTTTGTCCAAACTTGATATTTATAAATTTTGGTTGTATGGTTGGAAAGGCCTTGCCGAGATGATGCTCATGGATCCCCCTTTCACTATGTAATACTGTCTGGGTGTCTAGATATGAGGTCTCAAAGAGGGGGAGGGGGGGGGGGGGGGGGGGGGGGGTCCCCGGGGGTCAAAATAACAACTTCCGAACGTGCGGTCAGCCAACTTTATTCCTGCCCCCCCCTCGGGCAGCTGCACATGTAAATATGTTGTTATAATTAATGATTGAAGTTGTTGAAGGCAGCCTTACAAGTGAAGATTTTATTTCGATTTATGCTTTCGCCCGTCGTCAGTCAGTTCCTCTCCAGGCGAAAAGGATGCTTTCAGCAACGAGTGATGCGTGCACCTCTCTTTCTGGAATTAAACAGATGCCACTTGAGACGTAGAAATCACACTAGCTTGAATGCTGATCTTACTGCCGAAGCCGCGAGCAACCTGTGAAAGCAAGAGCCACGCAACCTTGCTCAAAATAGTCCCAATCTCGATAGATCAACTCGAATGTCGCTAAAACGTCCAGCAAAGAACCTCACTAAGTAATTCATGGCAAGAATCCTAGTAACATTGAGTGGAACCATTGCTTCATGGAATTTCTAAGACACCTAACGTAACGTAACGTGGACGACTGTAATCGTGGCAGATCATATAATTATTAAACCCATCATTGCATGTTGTAAGTCGGTTTGACAGTTCGACGTTTTTTGTGTGTTTCTGACGTGTCAATACAGGTGCTCACAAGGTGTTGGTGCACAGCTTTGTGCACAGCTGACTGGGTTTCTGGTGGTTCTAAATGACAAACTGTATTTTGTTAGTCTAAGAGGGTAGTTCAAGCCCGCTGTCTGAATTCAATGTTCTGGTCTGTTACACTTTGTGTTCGCTAGGTCACACTTTTTAAGCTGGTGCTATTGTTAGAGGCTGGAGCAGGACCAACAATTGCACCACAATCTCTAGTTTTGTATAGATATGGCCAACAATAGCACCACATGATTATAGTTCTGAAGGATTGTAATTCCTAAGGAAAAACCCTGCAGAAGCAGCGGAAGAGCCTGAGGAGGGCTGTCTGAACTCGGATCTATCAGTCACGTGCAGAGTCAAGTGGTACTTGGTGTTCTGAGTTGTAACCGAGAATTGGCAGAGCATTGGTTAAGTGATTACCGGTAGGTAGATCAATCGATCCGGATCCCAACAGCAGTGGGGTCCGTAGTGATCGGTACCAACAACCGTCTTCTCTGATCATACAACGGACGAATACGGTGGTCCGTTGTGATCGGTAAACCTGCGATAGGGTCAAGCAAGCATGAATCAAACGAGCGAGTCGGTGCGAGTTGGAAACAGGAGACTGGACGATCTGGACCCACCTGGACGTTTCTGCCGTATGGCCAGGATGAGCTGGGGCGAGCTGGGGCTCAGAGCCAGGGGCCCCTGCTCAGAGCCCACTGCCTAAGTCACACGTGGCACGATTTCCGACGCCATTCCCCCATCGAAAAAGACCTTCCAATCCCTCCTACGCGTCAGTACCATTGTATTCTTGAAGGCACGCAACACTGCGTACCACTTTCTTCTTCTTCTTCTTCTTCTTCTTCACGATCGCCCACGACGCGACAGGGAGCCCGATTGTTTCTGTCCGAGGCGCCTGGTGAGACTCTGCCTCCCATTGCCTGTCGATCTGTTGGGTAAGGCGTTACAGAAATAGGCACAGACGAGAACATGATCAATGTCATATGCCACTTCGTTCAGAACAGATGGGTGGCACAGATCCATATCATGTTGCATGTAGAGGACAGCCTAACGCGTTTACATTCAATACTGCCCCCCTCCTACACACACCTATCCAGTCTGCAACCTGTGTGCTGTGTGTGTTGTGTAAACAAGCCAAACCCAACCTATCTGGTACCATTTTCGTCTAAAGCAGACATCATCCCATTCCTGTTGTACAACTAACTGTTTAACCTTAGAGGAACTTGAACACCTGTTCCACACTCTGAACACCAGTTACTCACTCTTCATACCATGTGTGGCTTGCTCTTCATCAATCAACCTTCCTTACTTCTGCCTCCCCCTCATTTCTGATGCATCTATCTCCATATCTTCCTAACTTCTGCCTCCCCCTCATTTCTGATGCATCTATCTCCATATCTTCCTTACTTCTGCCTCCTCCTCATTTCTGACGCATCTATCTCCATATCTTCCTTTCTTCTGCCTCCCCCTCATTTCTGATGCATCTATCTCCATATCTTCCCTACTACTTTCTTCCCAGCAGTCGTACCTGGCAAATAGTCGAGACCCCTCTCAAAATCTTCCCAGCAGCTTTACAGGACTAAGATCCCCTCCCCTTTCTTGTAACAGCCCCTTCACCTTCACCTTCACCTTCCACTCCTCCTAACTCACAACTCCTAACACACACGCTAGGCGAAGCCCCAAGATTTGGAGAGTACTGGAAAGCAGCTTCTAGGCAGCTCCCTTCTCCTTCTCGGTACCCTTCCCCTCCTCCTCCTTCCTCCACACAACTCCACCATGGGTCTCCTCTCACAAGGAATCACCCTCCTCACCGTCGCCTCAGCAGCAGTTGGCGCTGAGGTAAGTAGTCTCTCCAACACATACTATCCAAGATGCTTCAAACACATCACCACACACACCACACATACCACTACATACACTTAAAACACACTATCCAAGATGCTTCAAACACACGCCACACACACGCTACACATACCACTACATATACTTAAAACACACTATCCAAGATGCTTTAAATATATCACCACACACACTTCAAACACACCACCAGGCACACCACCACACGCACTTCAAACACACTTCAAAGAAACCACCAGAATTACTTAAAAGACACCACCATGCACACCACCACACACTCTTCAAAAACTCCACCGCACACACCACCACACACACCACTAAATACACTTCAAAAACTCCACCGCACACACCACCACACACACCACTTAACACACTTCAAAAACACCACCACACACACCATCACACACCCTTTAAACACACCATCACACACCGTAACACACACTTCGAAAACACTACCACACACACCACTACACACGCTTTAAACACACCACCGCACACACCACCATACACTTCAAAAACGCCATTTTAGATACTTGAAACACAGCACCAAACACGGCAACACACAAACCACACCACACATACACCACACATCACACCACATACACCACACTCCACACACCACACACACACACTACACACACCACGCACACACTACACATCACACCATACACACACCACACACGCACCACACATAACACAACACCCACACCCCACACACACAACACAACACACACCCCACACACACTACACACATCACGCACACCACACACACTACACATACCACACATAACACAACACCCACACAACACACACACAACACAACGCACACACAACACCACACACACTACACACATCACGCACACCACACACACTACACACACCACACACACACTACACACACTTCATGCACTACACACATCACACCACACACCAGACATCACACCACACTCACTTCACACACCACACACACCACACACACTACACACATCACACCACACACCAGACATCACACCACACACACTACACACACCACACGCACACTACACACACACCACACACACACCACATACACAACACACACATTTCACACACGGCACACACCGCACACACACGGCACACACCGCACACACACCACACACACACCACACACACACCAAACACATAGCACACACACCACACGCTACATACACTCAGTACACACACCACACACACATCACACCACACACACCACACATACCGCAGGTGTCTCATGCCAGTGCTGGTCTATCCCCTACCCACTCACCCCTTATCCATCAGCTGCCCCCTCCCTCCTCGGCCCTCCCAGGTCACCACCATGTCCAGACTGAGGGGCGCCTTCTTTGGCCCTCTGGTCGCAGATGCTCTGTGTCTAGGCTCTCACTATGAGTATGATGCACCAACCATAAAGAAGGCGTATGGGGGGCGGATTGAGGCGTTCATGGGCCCTGGTAAGCACTGAGCAGGTTTATTGTTTCGCCATGATGTTTTGTTTTGTTTTGCCCCGATGAATACGACACACCATCTATAAACAAGGTTTCTGGGGGGACGGATTGAGGCGTTCATGGGCCCTGGTGAGCAGGTGTATTGCTTCGCCATCATGTTTTGTTTTGTTTTACCACTATGAGTCCGACACGCCATCTTTAAACCAGGTGTATGTGAAAAGGATTGAGGCGTTCATGGGCCCTGGTGAGCAGATGTATTGCTTCGCCATCATGTTTTGTTTTGTTTTACCACTATGTGTACGACATGCCATCTTTCAACAAGGTGTATGGGGGGCAAATTGAGGCGTTCATGGGCCCTGGTGAGAAGGTTAATTGTTTCGCCACGCTTTCATGTTTTGTTTTGCCCTTAGGAGTATGAGATGCCAGCTTTAAAGAAGGCGCTTGGGGGCGGATTGAGGCGTTTCATGGGCCCTGGAGAGCAGTTTATTGCTCTCCCATTTTTGTTTGTTTTGTTTGGCCCGATGGGTACAACAAGCCAACCATACAGAAGGCGAATGGGGGGCGGATTGAGGCGTTCATGGGCCCTGGTGCGCAGGTTTATAGTTTCGCCATGCTTTCTTGTTTTTTTTTCCCTCGATGAGCACTACGCGCCAGCTATAAAGAAGGCGTATGGGGGGCAGATTGAGGCGTTCGTGAGCCCTGGAAAGGAGATTTATTTCTCTCCAAAGCTTTTTTGTTTTGTTTTGTTTTGCCCCGATTAGTACGATCCGTCGACTATAAAGAAGGCGTACGGGGGGCAGATTGAGGCATCATGGGCCCTGGTGAGCAGCTTCATTGGTTCGCCATCATGTTTTGTTTTGTTTTCCCCGATGAGTACGTCGCGACAACTACAAAGAAGGTGCTTGGGGGGCAGATTGAGGCGTTTAATGGGTCCTAGTGAGTAGGTTTATTGCTCTCCCATGCTTTTTTGTTTTGTTTTATTTTGCCACTATGAGTACAGCGTGCCAGCTATAAAGAAGGTGCATGTGGGGCAGATTGAGGCGTTCATGGGCCCTGGAGAGGAGGTTTATTGCTCTCCAAAGCTTTTTTGGTTTGGTTCGGTTTGTTTTGCCCGGATAAGTACGACACGCCAGCTGTAAAGATAGTGTATGGGGGGCAGATTGAGGCATCATGGGCCCTGGTGAGCAGCTTTATTGTTTCGCCATCGTATCTTGTTTTGTTTTGTTTTGCCCCGATGAGTACGACGCGCCAACCATAAAGAAGGCGTATGGGGGGCAGATTGAGGCGTTCATGGGCCTTTGTGAGCAGGTATATTATTTAGCCATCATGTTTTTGTTTTGCCCTGATGAGTGCGATGTGCTGGCTATACAGAAGGTGTATGGGAGGCGGATTGAGGCGTTCATGGGCCCTGGAAAGGAGATGTATTGCTCTCCAAAGCTTTTTTGTCTTGTTTTGTTTTGTTTTGCCCCGATAAGTACAACGGGTCAACTATCAAGAAGGCGTATGGGGGACGGATTGAGGCATTCTTGGGCCCTGGTGAGCAGGTGTATTGTTCCGCCATCATGTTTTGTTTTGTTTTGCCCCGATGAGTACGACGTGCCAGCTAGAAAGAAGGTGTATAAGGGAAGGATTGAGGCGTTCATGGGCCCTGATGAGCAGGTTTATTATCTTGCCGTGATTTAAAAAACAAAATCATGGAACCCTTGAGAGACGATTTACTTTTGGGGCATGTTAGAAGATGGGCGGCACCAACCTGGTGTGTAGATGTTTGTTTTGTTTTGTTTTCCCACACCACACACCACACACACAGTCACACACACGCAGCCCCCCCCCCCCCCCCCCCCCCCCCCCCCCCCCCCCCCCCCCCGTACACACACACACACACACACACACAGGCGAGCAGATGGGAGGCACCACCCACGGTGTGGGCTGGGGTCGCCGCAATTACCACCCTGGACAGAAGAAGGGCGACCAGACGGACTACGGCGAGTACAACATCCTCATGCTGGAGTTTCTGGCGGGCAGGGATGACAAGACAGCTCCCATCACACTAGATGAGCTGATCCCCGTGTGGGGGCAGAGGGTGACGGGCAACTGGGGAGCTTGGCTGTGCACACAAAGCAAGCTGACTCTGGAGCAGCTGTCACAGGTGGGTAGGTCTGCTTGGTGGTTGTATCTTCTTTGTTACCCTAAAAACACTCATAAACCCTTAGTGTTGGTATGGAACCTGTATAAAACCTAAAAACATGCTCCCCACTTGCATATTGGGGAGCATGGCTGTGCACCCAAATCAAATTGACCCTGGAGCAGCTGTCCCGTGTGGGCAGGTTTGCTTGGTGGTACCCAAAATAACTGCGACAAGTCCTAAATTGGCGGAGAGTTTTGGCAACAGAACGACAGGTGGCAACAGAAATGGAGCTGACTGAAGCTACTGCGTTATGGGACAGTTTGTTGACATCTCAGGCTTCGTCTCTGTCGTCGGTCAGACAGTCAGACCGTTGGTCGGACCGTAGGTTGGACAGACGGACAAGAGGTGAATCTGAGGACCCTCGCAGGTCGGCTTGGTGCGACCCTAAATAACTACAAAATGTAAGGATGTAAAGTAAAATGTAAAATGTAACCCTAAATAACTACAAAATGTAACTCTAAATAACTACAAAATGTAACGATGTAAAGTAAAATGCAAAATGTAACCCTAAATAACTACAAAGTGTAACGATGTAAAGTAAAATGTAAAATGTAACCCTAAATAACTACAAAATGTAACCCTAAATAACTACAAAATGTATCGATGTGAAGTTTGATTTAGAGATGAGGGATCTGTATTTCCTTTGTAACCCCAAAATGCACTCATAAACCCCAAGTGTTGGTATGGAACCTGTATAAAACCTAAAAACTGAACCATGAACCACCAACCACGAACTCTTAACAAACCATAAACCATGAACCATAATCCACTAACCAGAAGCCATAAACCCTTAACAAACCACAAATCATGAACCATAATCCATGAACCATAAACCACAAACCCTTCACAAACCATAAACCATGAAAAATAAACCATAATCGATGAACCATAGACCAATGACGGGCTTGGGGGCAACTGCAATGCCATGGCAGTTTGTAGTGCCTACCATGTTGTAGGCAAACTGATTCTGTTGAAACTGTTATGTTGAAACCCACCACAGGGGGAGCCATATGACAGGCTAGGGGGCAACTGCAATGCCATGGCACTTCTCCTGCCTACCATGTTGTAGGCAAACTAATAATGTTGAAACCCACAACAGGGGGAGCCGTATGACAGGCTAGGGGGCAACTGCAATGCCAATGGCGGTACGTGGTGCCTACCATGTTGTAGGCAAACTGACTCTGTTGAAATCCGCTACAAGTGTGACGGTACAGACCGGCAAATGTACTAGGGAATCAGTTCTTCGACATATCAGTGCATGTACTAGGGAATCAGTACTCAGACATATCGGTACATGTACCAGGGAATCAGTACATCTGTATATGTACTAGGGAATCAGTACATCAGAACATCAGTAAATCAGCACATGTACTCGGAAATCAGACATATCGGCACATGTACTAGGAAATCAGTACTCAGACATCCATAGACTCTTTTGGTGATTGTCGCAATGGCTCAGTAACAGATCCATGGCATACACTGTTTTCGGAGCCATAGGACAGGCTAGGGGGTAGCTCCAGTACCATGGCGCTTCTCCTGCCTACCATGTTGTAGGCAAGCTGATTCTGTTGAAACCCACTACAGAGGGAGCCATAAGAAAACAGGCTAGGGGGTAACTCCAGTACCATGGCGGTTATTCTGCCTACCATGTTGTAGGCAAGCTGACACTGTTGGAACTGCTAAGTTGAAACCCAGTACAGGGAGTTTCAGCTGAGGAAGGGAGGGCATGTGACAGGCTAGGGGGTTACGACAATGCCATGGCGGTACGTAGTGCCTACTATGTTTTAGGCAAACTGACGCTGTTGAAACTGACTATGTTGAAGCCCACTACAGAGGGAGCCATATGACAGGCTAGGGGGTTACGACAATGCCATGGCGGTACGTAGTGCCTACCATGTTTTAGGCAAACTGACGCTGTTGAAACTGACTATGTTGAAACCCACTACAGAGGGAGCCATATGACAGGCTAGGGGGTTACGACAATGCCATGGCGGTACGTAGTGCCTACTATGTTTTAGGCAAACTGACGCTGTTGAAACTGACTATGTTGAAGCCCACTACAGAGGGAGCCATATGACAGGCTAGGGGGTTACGACAATGCCATGGCGGTACGTAGTGCCTACCATGTTTTAGGCAAACTGATGCTGTTGAAACTGACTATGTTGAAACCCACTACAGAGGGAGCCATATGACAGGCTAGGGAGTTCCGACAATGCCATGGCGGTACGTAGTGCCTACTATGTTTTAGGCAAACTGACGCTGTTGAAACTGACTATGTTGAAACCCACTACAGAGGGAGCCATATGACAGGCTAGGGGGTTACGACAATGCCATGGCGGTACGTAGTGCCTACCATGTTTTAGGCAAACTGACGCTGTTGAAACTGACTATGTTGAAACCCACTACAGAGGGATCCATATGACAGGCTAGGGGGTTACGACAATGCCATGGCGGTACGTAGTGCCTACCATGTTTTAGGCAAACTGACGCTGTTGAAACTGACTATGTTGAAACCCACTACAGAGGGAGCCATATGACAGGCTAGGGGGTTACGACAATGCCATGGCGGTACGTAGTGCCTACCATGTTTTAGGCAAACTGACGATGTTGAAACTGACGATGTTGAAACCCACTACAGAGGGAGCCATATGACAGGCTAGGGGGTTACGACAATGCCATGGCGGTACGTAGTGCCTACCATGTTTTAGGCAAACTGACGCTGTTGAAACTGACTATGTTGAAACCGACTACAGAGGGAGCCATATGACAGGCTAGGGGGTTACGACAATGCCATGGCGGTACGTAGTGCCTACCATGTTTTAGGCAAACTGACGATGTTGAAACTGACGATGTTGAAACCCGCTACAGAGGGAGCCATATGACAGGCTAGGGGGTTACGACAATGCCATGGCGGTACGTAGTGCCTACCATGTTTTAGGCAAACTGACGCTGTTGAAACTGACTATGTTGAAACCCACTACAGAGGGAGCCATATGACAGGCTAGGTCGGTGACTATGGCTAGCTCCGGCTTACGCTATGGTGTCCTTAACTTCACGTCCTGTGAGTAACGGTATTACACGGATGTAACAATTTCAATTTCAATGACAGGCTAGGGGGTTATGACAATGCCATGGCGGTACGTAGTGCCTACCATGTTTTAGGCAAACTGACGCTGTTGAAACTGACTATGTTGAAACCCACTACAGAGGGAGCCATATGACAGGCTAGGGGGTTACGACAATGCCATGGCGGTACGTAGTGCCTACCATGTTTTAGGCAAACTGACGCTGTTGAAACTGGCTATGTTGAAACCCACTACAGAGGGAGCCATATGACAGGCTAGGGGGTTACGACAATGCCATGGCGGTACGTAGTGCCTACCATCTAGGCAAACTGACGCTGTTGAAACTGACTATGTTGAAACCCACTACAGAGGGAGCCATATGACAGGCTAGGGGGTTACGACAATGCCATGGCGGTACGTAGTGCCTACCATCTAGGCAAACTGACGCTGTTGAAACTGACGATGTTGAAACCCACTACAGAGGGAGCCATATGACAGGCTAGGGGGTTAACGACAATGCCATGGCGGTACGTAGTGCCTACCATGTTTTAGGCAAACTGACGCTGTTGAAACTGACTATGTTGAAACCCACTACACTACTACAGGGTCAACCATATGACAGGCTAGGCGGTGTCTCCAATGCCATGGCGGTACGTAGTGCTGCTGCACTGGCTGCTTTTGCTTCGGAGGAGGAGGTTGCTCAAGCCGCCCGCACCATGATGTTTACACACAGGTCGGTTAAGTAAATACATAAATAGATAAATGAATTAATTCATTAATTTGTATTAATGAATAAATAATAATAAAAAGTTGCATTGGATTAGGAGGTGGCTCAAGCCGCCCGCACCATGATGCTTACCCACAGGTCGGTTAAGTACGTAATAAACAAATGAATAAATACATAAATAAATAAATAAATAAGTAAAAAATGAATTGGATTAGGAGGTGGCTCAAGCCGCCCGCACCATGATGCTTACACACAGGTCGGTTAAGTAAGTAATAAACAAATGAATGAATAAATACATTAATAAATAAATAAATAAGTAAAAAATGAATTGGAGGAGGTGGTGGCTGAATCCGCCCACACCATGATGTTTACCCACGGGTCGGTTAAGTAAATACATAAATACATGAATACATAAGTAAAATAAATGTTGAATTGCGCTTGAGTGTTCGCGGTCGCTGTCAACAACCATGGTAGCTTTGTCCAGGTAAAGTAGCAGCCCATTCCCTACCGCCGGATGACGGGGCTCCCTTAATACCACGCCTTACCAGGCGTTATCATTACTTTTTTTTATATGCATGAATCTGAATGTACTCGATGTCCCAACCCACAGGGCAGAGGAGGCGCTGGTAGGAGGGGAGTTCTTCACTCGAGTCGCTTGGAAGGTAGCCCATCAGGCTATGAACCCTCGTGAGGCGATTCAAGCGGTGGCTGCTGATAGCAGTGCCTGGGTGCAGATGCAGGTAAGGCTCAACCGGCCCAACGCAACCCAACCCAACCCAACCCAACCCAACCGGCATCAAGGGATAGTCGCTGGGGCTCCTTCAAAAGCAGGGCTTGAAAGGTAGCCCATCAGTCTATGAACCCCCGTGAGGCGATTCAAGCCGTGGATGCTGATAGCAGTGCCTGGGTGCAGACGCAGGTAAGGCCCTTTGGATTATCTTACGATTGAACTCACAGAGGACGTCGACGTCGCCATCAACCGGCCCAACCCAACCCAACCCAACCGGCATCAAGGGGCTGTTGCTGGGGCTCCTTCGACAGTAGGGCACATGTGCCCGGGCTCCTGCTCAAGGCACTTTGTGTTGTCCATGTGCTTGCATGTTTAGGAGGACGTAGGGCCACATTTGTACTGTGCTGTAACTTCCCCTTTTTAAATGATTTAAACAAACATGAAGTAAACGTACATGATTAAAACGTACATTAATTGTACGTACATTTGTACTGTGCTGTACCTCTTACCTTCCCCTTCATAAAGAATTTATAGTATAATTTAAGTCTTATGCAGCGTTGCAAGTGATGCGGACAATTGGCAGAGTGTGTTAGCGACGGAACGAAAGGTGGCAATGATGGAGCTGACCGAAGCCAGTTAGTTATGAGTTGGCTGACGTGTCAAGCTTCAATGTTTTGGTCGGATGGACAAATGGTTAACACTGGGGGCTCCGGCCCTCCAGAAAGGGGGGTGCTGCCAAAAACACGTGACATAAACATATATGCATTAAGCATATATGAATGAAGCGTACATGAATGAAGCGTACATGAATGAAGCGTACATGAATGAAGCGTACATGAATGAAGCGTACATGAATTAAATGTACATGATACAAATGTACATGAGTTAAGCGCGCATGATTAAACCGTACATGATTAAAACGTATGTGATTTTGTGCAGCACTTCTTAACTTCCCCTTAATAAATAATTTAAACAGGGATGATCTATGTACATGAATTAAGCAGGTATGAATTAAGCGTACATTAATTAAACGAACATGATTAAACGTACGTGATTAAACGCACATGGTTAAACGTACATAATTTTGTGCAGCACCTCTTCACTTCCCCTTCATACATGAATTTAACACACACGAATTAAACATACATGAATGAAACGTATATGAATTAAACGTACATGAATGTGGTTGGGCAAGTCTCTTTAGCCTATTTGGCTACCCCCTGGACTGTAAAAAACTAACTAACAACAACAACAACAACAACAACAACATAAATTACATGTACATGAATTAAACATACATGAATTAAACATGCTTTTGAAACTATGCAGCCGCTCTCAACTTCCCCTTCATTCATGATTTTAACATAGCTTGGGTGCAGAGGCAGGTAAGGATGAGTATATCTGTATATGCCTTGGAAATAATATTGTATACCCCCCCCCCCAACCACCACCACCACCACACATCATCCAAACCATCACCACACCACCCAACACAACACAACACAACAACACCAAACACAACACAACAACACACAACAACACATAACACAACCCAAAACAACACAACAACACACAACAACACACAACACAACACAACAACACATAACACAACCCAAAACAACACAACAACACACAACAACACACAACACAACACAACAACACACAACAACACCCAACACAACACAACAACACCCGAAAACACCCAACACAACACATCCTGAAGGTGCAAAAGGGAATTACGAAGTTTGAAGAAGCAACTGACCTCTCCCGCCCCTTGAGCAAAGAGGAGTTTGTGGATGATCTGGCCATGACCTCCATGGCACGTCTTTGGGACGTTGGAAAGACTGAACCCATCAAGGTAAGCATGTCTGAATGTGACTGCGTGTGCGTTTATTTGTAGGTGTGAGGGGTGGGGTGGGGTGGGTGGGGGGGGTAAAAAGCTTATTTTGGAGGCAGATCTAGTGGACCTGCCTGAAGGTATACATGTTTTTAATGTTTTTGGCCGGGTTAGGCTCTTAATGATATTATGATTTGTTAGGGTTCAGGGTTTTGGGGGGGTTAATTTATAATGTACTTTATCTCACCCTGTGTACCTGTTTACATTACCCTATAATCTGAACCCTATGAATTATCATAAACCCTACATAAACCCTATGTATTATCAGCTTCATTGATATTGATCGATTAATTTTATGATCATTATTGTCACAGTGCAGATTGGAAAGGCAAGTTTCATTGATTGGTTTGTTAGTTGGTTGGTTGGTTTATTTGATTATTTAATTATTTATTTATTTATTTCATTGCCATGAATATAACCCCAATGCAGGTTGGGAAGACAGGCTCTACAAGGGGGCTAATTAATTGTTTAATTAATTGATTCATTGATTGTTTAATGAATTGATTCGAGGGGGGGGGCAAGAAAAAAGATTTAGTACCGCATGTTCGATATGGATAGAAAACCTCGAGCAATAGTCGATACAAAAACAATCAAGTCGATGCACCCACGGACGGCCGAGATAGAGGGGGGGGGGGGGGGGGGGGGGGGGGGGGGGGGGGGGGGGGGGGTCCGACCGTTTTCCCAACTTTATTTGTACTTTGTGTAACTTTCTTGCCAGTGCGAATTTTCGAGCATTAAGAGCACCATCGAGAAGGGCTCGACGAGACGTGTACGAATCTGCAATCGATAGTCGGTTACACCCAGTGTGTAATTGGTGGGTGCCCAGGAAGGCACATCCAGGCTGAACGCCAGGCTGGATGCCAGGATGGACATCACCTACACCTTCGCGCCCAGCGTCGCACGAGCGGCAGTTAGGCTGAAAAACGCGCGCGCGCAATGCGTTCGTATTCGCGTTCTGAATTCTGGGCCCTGACGAGGTTCCTAAAGCAGTCGAGCCTGGGGTCTAGCCCCCCCCCCCCCCCCTCACACCCTCCTCCCCACCGGCCCACCCACCCCACCCACACCATCAACCCCACCCACCCCCACCACACCCGAGCAGGCCCTCAGGCTCTAGAATACAATTTGAGTCAAATAAAACCATGATAATGATGGTGATAATGATAGATAGACAGACAAATAAAGCCTTCAGTCCTTTTCATGCCTCGGGGGGGGGGGGGGGGGGGGGATCAGGGGGGGGATCAGGGGGGGAAAAACAAACATGTGGTCTGCAAACTTTATTCTTGCCCCCCCCCTCGAATTGATTAATTGATTTATTGTGTCATCATGAATACCCAATGCAGGTTGGGAAGGCAAGCCCTACATGGGGGCTAATTAATTGATAACTTGATTGTTTAATTAATTTCTGAATTGATTGTTTTATTGATTGACTAATTTTGTCATCATGAATACCCCAATGCAGTTTGGGAAGGCAGGTCCTACATGGTAACATGGGGGCTAATCAATTGATTCATTGATTGTTTAATTAATTTATTAATTGATTTATTGGTTAATTTTGTCATCATGAATACCCCAACACTAGTTGGGAATGCAGGACCTACATGGGGGCTTTAATTATTTATTAATTGATTCGTGGATCGTTATATTAGTTGATGTATTGTGTCATCACGAATACCCGATGCAGGTTGGAAAGGCAAGCCCTACAGAGGGCACCATGCCTTCTAGCATCTACATCATCCTCAAGTACATGGACAGCTTTGAGGATGCTGTGAAGGCTAACGCTATGGTGGGAGGAGACAATGCATCTCGTGCCATCGCAATTGGCATGGTCATGGGTGCATACCATGGCGTAGAGGGTATCCCGCAGAACCTGAGGGACACACTTAATGCGTGGGAGAAGTGTGACGCGCTGCTGCAGAAGCTGCCCCTCCTCAGTGCCGAGCCTGGAAAGGATGAGCTATAAGCCCCAAACAATCGTTTTACCAAAGGGGGTCATGACTCCTGAGCTCGTGCTACAGTAACAGTGCTTATTGAGCTCAGGTCGAACTAGTAAGTGTAGGCTGGCTAGCCAGGCTACCAGGCTGCTTGAACTTGAACTTGGTTACATAGCTTGAGCCGAAGGAAAAAGAGAAACGGCAATTTGGCTGCTTGCCGTCTTTGACACTGAACAAATTATTACCAAGAAAATGTAAACGCGACCAAATCACATGTTTTTCTTCTCTACTATCATAGGCAGGGTAGTATCTTAAGCCAGAACACCATGTGCTTGCAGTAAACATAATTTCTACACCGGTATTGGATCGTGCATTTTGATTTCACAACACAAGTTTTGTTTTCGCCCAAGCATGTAATGAATTCAATCCAAGGCCCCCCCCCAAGCACTGCTTAGGCCACTCTTGACCTGGTGGGGCATCCTTAAAAGATAATTTAAAAAATGTTTCCATTCCTCCATTTGGCTACCCCTGGACTGTAACAAATTTCCAAATAAAAATGTTTCCTTTCCTAAATTGTTGACACCACCACATTGGGAGACAGGCCTTCAGCCTATTTGGCTACCCACGGACAGTAACACCAACAAACACGAATGGTGTACTCATAACCTGGCCACATTTGCAGGCGGCTTAAGGAGAAGAAGGAGGTTTGTAGTAGTACGATCAGGTTTATTACAACAGTTTTGTTTACGTCAAAGCATGGAAGGTAATCTCCAGGGTGTAATTCAAGGGTAGAAAAATAGGTCGACTTTCAGAAATGGGTCAACTTAATTGATTGGTATCCAGGTTTCCCTCAAGACGGTCAGAGGTATTTTACTATTTTTTGAAGCTGGGGAGAAGGTGGAGCAACCTGGGACCACATCTACTAAGGATAACGGGATCCAGCTTCCAACCTGTGTTTTTAGAAGTTGGGAAGAAGGTGGAGCAACCTAGTGCGTCTGGAAGTAAGCTGTCAAAATCTTGGGGCTTAGCCGAGTAGCTGGCTCAGGGATCTGCCTAGAAGCTGCTGCTCGTAGCTGAAAAGAGAAACTATTATGTTGCAGCCTCCTTGAGCATGCCAAATTGCTGGCTAAAGCTATGCTACCAAGTTAAAATTCAAGCTAGACATAGAGTGTAGGTCTATTAACAATTATGTTGCGCCCTGAGCATGCCAAAGGTAAAAACGATGCCGATGCTGCTGATGAAGATGATGCCATTCTTCCTGGTGCTAATGTTACTGCCTTAGGCGGCGAGCAGCCAAATTGCTCGGGCACAAGATGTGGAGCGCCTTGGACACACACAGAGTGTAGGTCAGGGTGTAGGTCTATTAAAAATAATGTTGCGCCCTCCTTCAGCATGCCAAAGGAAAGAACGATGCTGCTGCTGCTGAGGATGGTGTCATTCTTCCTGGTGCTAATGTTACTGCCTTCGGCGGCGAGCAGCCAAATTGCTCGGGCACAAGCAATGGTGCGCCTTGGACACATACAGAGTTTAGGTAAATTCAAAAGGTTGGCGCCTTGGACATATACAGAGTTTAGGTCAATTCAAAAGGTTGGCGCCTTGGACACATACAGAGTTTAGGTCAATTCAAAATCAAGTTGCGCAGTGTTTTTCTTTTCAGCTAAAGGCAGCAGCTTCTAGGCAGCTCCCCTGACTGGCTATTCAGTCTGACAGTAAGCTGGCAGAATCGGCTGTCCAGAACTGTCAAAATCTTGGGGCTTAGCCAAGGAGCTGCCTAGAAGCTGCTGCTCATAGCTGAAAAGAAAAACTATGATGTTTCAGCCTCCTTGAGCATGCCAAATTGCTGGCTGGAGCTATATAACCAAGTTCAAGTTCAAGCTAGACATAGGGTGCAGGTCTATTAAAAAGCATGTTGCGCCCTCCTTGAGCATGCCAAATTGCTGGCTGAAGCTAGGTTACCAAGTTCAAGTTCAAGCTAGACATTGAGTGTAGGTATATTAAGAATCATGTTGCGCCCATGAGCATGACAAAGGAAAGAACAATGCTGATGCTGCTGATGAGGATGATGGCATTCTTCCTGGTGCTGAAGTTACTGCCGTAAGTAGCCGCCCTCAAACTCTGCACCCATGCCCCTGTCTCCTTCCAGTCCATTGTCGCGTGCAGAAGACACATGGAACAGGCCCCAAAACCTCCCCCAGGGGGATGATAGCCCCCCCCCCCCCCCCCCCCCCCCCCCTCCTCCCCTATTGGTGGTTGGCCCCAGTGAAAGCAGACGGGCTGGCCCCCTCAACCTCACGCCTCATAACAAGGCGTACTATTGTTTTATTTATGTTACTGCCGTAGGCGGCGAGCAGCCAAATTGCTGGCTGAAGCCATGTGACAGTTCAAGTTCAAGGTCAAAGGAAAGGACAAAAAACAGCCTCACTTGCCATGCCAAATTGCCGTTGCACTTGACATTGCACACTAAAAAGTCTCAGTTGCCATGCCAAGCTCTTGCCATTCTAATGTAGGCACACTGATCGCGTACATCTACTCTGACACGCATGGCCAAGGCAGTCCTGTGGCCAGCTAGGGTGTACAAGCTTTTGCCTCTCTAATGTAATCGCCAATCTTGAACATCTGCTCTGACCCGTATGGCCAAGGCAGTCCTGTGGCCAGCTAGGATGTAGAAGCTTTTGCCTCTCTAATGTAATCACCAATCTTGTACATCTGCTCTGACCCATATGGCCAAGGCAGTCCTGTGGCCAGCTAGGATGTAGAAGCTATTGCCTCTCTAATGTAAGCGCGCCGATCTTGTACATCTGCTCTGACCCTTATGGCCAAGGAAGTCATGTGGCCAGCTAGGACGTAGTACGGATTCAGGGAGTTGGAGCCAACATACCCATTCCTCAACAGCACGGCCATCCACAAAACATGATGAACACCTATGTACCCTCCGATTGGTACGGGTTCAAAAAGGCTGAAGGCGAAGGACTCTATGGGTACTAATAGTATTTGAAGGAGCTCCGCGGAAAAACAGTCGGGAAGACCGAATATTGGCAGAGAGTATACCAACGTCCTGCCTATGGCCGTTAACATCATCGACCAACCCAGCTGGTAAAGCCGTCTTTTATGGCAAAGAACAAGGCCGAGCATGAGAGGCGCAAACCAAAAAAGTAGGAAGCAGAAGGGCCTATAGAAGTCGCCGTTCCATAGTAATTTCACGAACTGAGCAATGGTGAATAAAAGACGCATGTTGATGTACATAGTTGTGGTGGACAGGCGGCGATGTTGTACAAATTGCCAGTATATTTTCTCATGCTCTCCCTCAAATCCAGCACTCACAAGAGACCACAAGCCATACATCAGTGGGGGAGGGGAGGAGGAAGAGCCGGAGTCAAGCCTCCACTTGCAAGATTGATGCTCTCATGTAAGCGGGAGCTAGAGCTTGGGAGCTGACTCGGGTCCTGGCTGGTCTGCTCCATGCCCATTGCGTCTGATACAGACGTCGCATCCTCCGTGCGCGCAGTGCTGCCTTGGACCATCAAACTGGCGGTATTCTCAAGAGTCTTCAGCCAGTTAGTTCCTCATGGAAAACGGGTATAGTGATCTAGTCCGGTCTACCAGCAAGGACGGAAGTGTGCAGCTCTCTCTCCAGCCAGATAGAAAGCGATGCTACCAGCAAGGACGGAGGCGTGCAGATCTCTCTCCCTCTCCTCCTCTATCTCTGTAGATCAGAGAGAGATCTCTGTTCTACATGTAAATCGATGCCACAACAGGTACTGGTTTTCGTATGTTACTTCCTCTCCAACAAGCTTTCCAAAGAGGAGGGCACCCCAGCAGTCCGACGGTTGATGTTACTGCCGAAGACACGAGCAACCTGAGCAGGCTAGAGTCGCGTGACCTAGCTCAATCCCGACCGAAGAACTCGACAGGGTAGTGGAATGCCGCTCTCAAAGATAGCTATGGAGAGGACAGGGCCATGGACAAGTTCTAAGATCGTGTAGCAAGCGACACGGAAAATCGCTTTAGCAGTTACCGGCAGGGAGTTTCAGAAGTAGTGGAGAAAGTAGCTACTCGTAGCCGAATATAGCTACAAACATTGAACAACTTTCGCAAAGGATTTTGACCGCTGCGATGCTGATAACTCTAGTTATGCGCACTCCAAATATGAGCAAAAATTGTTGGTGCGGAGGTGGTCGGAATCGTTCAAACGCCTGGACAGCTGTCGGACAGACGGACAGATGGATGGAGAGACGGACAGACGGCGGAGAGAGACACGGGGGGAACTTGGGGCTTCAGAGGGGGCTAAAGCGTCAAGCTCTAAGAGCGTGTCGAAAGCGACACGGAAAATCGCTTTAGGGCGTGTTTCCAGTGGACCAAATAGTTCAACTGTGGGCGCCAGCGTGGCACGAGTGTTTCCAGTGGGCACAGTTCAACTTCAACAGTTCAACTTTTCGCCGATGTGGCACGCCAGGTGGGCAGCCACGTCAGGGTTTGTCCGTCGTCCTCCCCCCTCAACAGTTCAACTGTTGAGCAATCCCGAACACCCCCCCCCCCCCCCCCCCCTGTTCGGGATTGCTCAACAGTTCAACTATTTTGGGGGGAGGGCGGTGGACAATTTCGAGGGAGGCCGTTGGACAAAATCACAAAAGTGATACAGCAGCGAGCATCTTCGCAGATTCTCCCCGAGATCTGTCAATAAGCCCCGAGTTGCGAGTAATTGGGAGCTAATTTCAAGTTGGATGTGCGAAGACATGAAAGAAAGGCGGGAATTAACCAGTTCGAATGATGATAGCGAGAGCCACAGATTCGACCGAAATCTCAATCTGACCACTCGATCCATTTGACCGGATGGAGCAGATGCAGAAGCGGCAGCGGCAGGAGGAGCAAGAGAACAGATGGAAGTGAAGAGCGCAGCGAAATAATACACTGGCGGTGATTTGAGGAAACTTCGAGCAAGCTGCATACACTTGCAGCGAGGGGGGCAGGGGACCAGAACGCGCTCGAGGGGCAGCCGTGATGACAAGGCACTTCTTGAGGTTTTAGGGCCCAGCTCAGCACTCGAACTTGAACTGTAGGGTTGAGTGGTCTACTATACACAGTTCAACTGTTGGTCCACTGGAAACACGCCCTAAGGGTGTGCTTCCAGTGGGGTTTTCGGTCACCGTTGAAGTTCCGCTGAAGTCCACGCTGGCACGAAGTGTTTCCAGTGGGGTTCCGCTGACATTTTGCTATGTCCCGCTGAAGTCCACGCTGGCTTTTTTGACCGCTGAAGGCCGACGTGGACTTCAGCGGATCCTACGTGGACTTCAGCGGAATGCAAAACTTCAGCGGGAGCCCTGACCCTCCTGCTGAAGTTTTTTAATTCCGCTGAAGTCCACGTAGGATCCGCTGAAGACCAGCCCGGCGAGCACCGGCGAGCACCAAGTATTCTCTCCAGGATTCTCTCGATGAGGTTGAGGCTTTCAGAACATGGACAATTTGACGTCCGCGAGAAACCAGCCCCTGCCCCACTGGAAACACACCCTTAGGGCGTGTTTCCAGTGGACCAACAGTTCAACTGTGTATAGTAGACCACTCAACCCTACAGTTCAAGTTCGAGTGCTGAGCTGGGCCCTAAAACCTCAAGAAGTGCCTCGTCATCACGGCTGCCCATCGAGCGCGTTCTGGTCCCCTGCCCCCCTCGCTGCAAGTGCTTGCAGCTTGCTCGAAGTTTCCTCAAATCACCGCATCCACCGCTTACCACCGCCAGTGTATTATTTCGCTGCGCTCTTCACTTCCATCTGTTCTCTTGCTCCTCCTGCCGCTGCCGCTTCTGCATCTGCTCCGTCCGGGCAAATGGATCGGGTGGTCAGATTGAGATTTCGGTCGAATCTGTGGCTCTCGCTATCATCATTCGAACTGGTTAATTCCCGCCTTTCTTTCATGTCTTCGCACATCCAACTTGAAATTGGCTCCCAATTACTCGCAACTCGGGGCGTGTTGACAGATCTCGGGGAGAATCTGCGAAGATGCTCGCTGCTGTATCACTTTTGTGATTTTGTCCAACGCCCTCCCTCGAAATTGTCCACCGCCCTCCCCCCAAAATAGTTGAACTGTTGAGCAATCCCGAACAGGGGGGGGGGGGGGGGGGGGGGGGGGTTCGGGATTGCTCAACAGTTGAACTGTTGAGGGGGGAGGGCGACGGACAAATCCTGACGTGGCTGCCCACCTGGCGTGCCACATCAGCGAAAAGTTGAACTGTTGAATTTGAACTGTGCCCACTGGAAACACTCGTGCCACGCTGGCGCCCACAGTTGAACTATTTGGTCCACTGGAAACACGCCCTTAGCAGTCACCGGCAGGGAGTTTCGGAAGTAGTGGAGAAAGTAGCCACTCGTAGCCGAATAGAGCTACAAACATTGTACAACTTTTGCGAAGGATTTCGACCGCTGCGATGCTGACAACTCTAGTCATGCGCACTCCAACTATGAGCAAAAATGGTGGGTGCGGAGGTGGTCGGAATCGTTCAAACGCCTGGACAGCTGTCGGACAGACGGACAGACAGATAGAGAGACGGGCAGACGGCGGAGAGAGACACGGGGGGAATCTAGGGCTTCAGCCCCGGGACCCCTGGGGGGTCCAGAGGGGGCTGAAGCGAAAACGGATAAGCCCGAAGCACGCGTTGCAAGCGGCGCGGAAAACGCTTCAGCAGGCAGTAGAAGGCCTGGGAGATTCTAGTACTGAAAGTGTGCAGAAAGGGTATGATACAAAAAACAGCCGAACCCTCCCATCGAACCTGACTGAGTAGACCCTAACTCAGATTCCTTCCGCCAGCGAGGCACTTCTCCGACTTCCACGGAAGCTTCCGTTCAACGGTTGCGGTTGACTCGGCAGTTCAGTTCAGACGATTGCGCAAATTATTCAAAAATTTCAATGGACATCTGGCGCATTGCCTGTTCGCAATTGAGGTGTGATGATGACTGAGATTCATAGAGCTGATGGGGGGAGGGGGGGGGGGGGGGGGGGGGGGCTATTGACCAAAAATGTGTCCCAACTGCCACCAACCTCCAGTTCGAAGGGGAAACGTCAACCGCAATAATAGGGTATAGGCTCCACATAGGGATTACAACCCCTCGACCACCCCGACGACGGCCAGATGCTCCCTCCCATAATCCGAAGACGAGGAGATTGTTCCATATTGAACGATGAGGATGAACTGCGCTTGGTCTATCTGCGCCAGCTGAGCGAAATATGAACACACTGTGTGCTAAGGTGCCTAAGTTGCAGGTCCTGGAACTATTAATAATTGAGCAAGAGTTTTTAGAATGCTTAAATTAATTTATGTTTACGATTGAATGTATTACCGTAGTTATTTCAAAGAACATGCTGTCGAAGGTATTATGTCTGAAGTTTTTGAGTCATGGAGGTTTAAGTACCCAAGTGACACCAATGCAGTTAGAGACATCCCTGATGAGAGAAGGGTTGGCTTTAAACGCCTCCGATACCAAAAATGGTTCGCAGCCAACAGCAATGATGAGAATGGCTTGATTCCCTTTACATCCGCCTTACATAAGCAGGATCAGATTCGTTCTATAGCACAGTTTAGAATGGGTTCCCATTGGCTGAACACAGAAAGAATGAGGGTGGTGGATAGAGCACACATCCCTCGCTCAATGAGACACTGTCAAATGTGTGGGTTCCAAAAAACTGAGGATGAAATGCATATGTTTGAGTGCCCTTTTTATAATGATATTCGCCTCCGCTACCAGAATCTGTTTACAGATATTTATAGGCATGTCCATGAGGATACCGACTTAACCGTATGGAATGTGGAATTCTGCGATTCCACATTCAGAACCTTTATGAATGGAAATGGCACTAAGTCTTTTTGGAGCAACCTAGCCGACTATCTTTCTACTTGTAGAAGAGCAAGACAGGAAGCCCTGGACTGCTTAGTGGCACCGTAATTTATTATCCCTTTTTTTTCTTCTTGAGACTTCTCATTTGTTAGCTTCTTACCTCCGCCACTGTAAGTGGTTGAGATCTGGGTCCTGCTCTAAGGGGTTTAATACCTACGCCACCAAAACGGTGGTTGGGAGTTTGGTTTGTTTGTCCTCGACACACCCCTGATGTAATGGGTTTTTTTGCTTTGTGGGTGCTTTTTCTTTTTGTTTAAAGCACAGAGTCTCATACACCCTCGCGGTGTCAAGTAGACTTTAACATGTAATGTAATGTAATGTAATGTAATGTAATGTAATGTAATGTAATGTAATGTAATGTAATGCTTAGAGCTATGCTGAGCAATATAATGATATGGCTTCAATGCAGAGCACTCTCTACCCTACTTGCAGATCCTAGAACACTCTACCCTAATGACTATGTTACCGGCATTTATATTAAGATTGTTTTTGGTAAATGGCTAACGGTATCAGCTTTCAGGCTGCTCACATTCTGCGGGCTGAGTAAATACGGTGTGGAAAGTATAAACATTACTACCTACACCACACCAGGGTTGTTCAGGACGCTGCGTCCTCCGTCGCAGACGCAACGTGGGGAGGGTCCGTTGACCAGAAATAAGGGTCCGTTGCCTCGCAGGACGCAGGCAATACAATTAGTTGCGTCTCAGGCAGCAGAGCTGGGGGTCGTCCTGAGGTACCCTGCACCACACTCCTGAGCACAGGTACGGCTGGACACAATGGTGTCTCAAGGCTGTATTGCGCTACCGTAATTAGAACAGGCCAGGAAACAGTGTAACCTATTTAAGCAGACACATTTAGTTGCGTCACTGGGTTTGTTTTTAAATAACAATCGTTGTCTCAAGGCTGTATTGTGCTACCGTATTTAGAACAGGCCACGAACCAGTGTAACCTATTTAAGCAGACACATTTAGTTGCGTTTCTGGGTTTATTTTAAAATAAAAACAGTCAAATGTGTAACGCCAAACTGTATACCCAGGAGAAAAACGTCAAATGATAATAAACCCCTCAAGAAGACTGTCAAGTTTTAGAAACGTTGAGTTTTCGTGTCGGTACAGTATATGGAGATCTGGACAGAGCTCTGACAGCGAGTGTGCGTGTTTGTGTGGCACCGTAATTTAATTTGTTTTTGTGGCACCGTAATTTATCATCCCTTTTTTTCTTCTTCTTGTGACTTCTCATTTGTTAGCTTCTTACCTCCGCCACTGTAAGTGGTTGAGATCTGGGTCCGGCTCTAAGGGGTTTAATACCTACGCCACCAAAACGGTGGTTGGGAGTTTGGTTTGTTTGTCCTCGACACACCCCTGATGTAATGGGGTTTTTTGCTTTGTGGGTGCTTTTTCTTTTTGTTTAAAGCACAGAGTCTCATACACCCTCGCGGTGTCAAGTAGACTTTAACATGTAATGTAATGTAATGTAATGTGTGTGATGAGTGTGCGGTACGTCAACGATGAGCCATTAGTTCATTGTGCTTTTGAAGCTCTTTCCCACACTCTGTGTTCCAGCTTACAAACACAAGTGTTCAAGTCCTTACACTCACATCATACCCCAGCACCGGAACTCTCTCCCACGCTCTATGTTCCAGCTTACAAACACACGTGTTCAAGTCCATATAAGGACTTCATTCTCCAGCACCGAAACTCTCTCCCACACTCTGTGCTGCAGCTTACAAACACACATGTTCAAGTCCATATAAGGACTTCATTCTCCAGCACCGAAAATCTCTCCCACACTCTGTGCTGCAGCTTACAAACACACATGTTCAAGTCCATATAAGGACTTCATTCTCCAGCACCGAAAATCTCTCCCACACTCTGTGCTGCAGCTTACAAATACACATGTTCAAGTCCATATAAGGACTTCATTCTCCAGCACCGAAACTCTCTCCCACACTCTGTGCTGCAGCTTACAAACACACGTGTTCAAGTCCATATAAGGACTTCATTCTCCAGCACCGAAACTCTCTCCCACACTCTGTGCTGCAGCTTACAAACACACGTGTTCAAGTCCATACAAGGACTTCATTCTCCAGCACCGAAACTCTCTCCCACACTCTGTGCTGCAGCTTACAAACACACGTGTTCAAGTCCATATAAGGACTTCATTCTCCAGCACCGAAACTCTCTCCCACACTCTGTGCTACAGCTTACAAACTCACGGATTAAAAAAAAGTCCTGACACTCACATCATAACCCAGCACTGAAGCTATCTCACGTGCAAATGCTGGCCTACACAATATCAAACACGATTTATGTTGCGTGTCTCGTTAAACGATGTGCGTGGTGCCATACAAAACACAATTAGAAGGTGTGGCATCTATCTAACCCAAATCTAGCACCCTATCACTACTACTATCAGCTATTGAAACTCTCCCTCGAGCTCTGTGCTACAGCTTACAAACACACGTGTTCAAGTCCTTCACTCACATCATACCCCAGCACTGAAGCTATCGCACGTGCAAATGATGGCCCACACGATATCATACACGGGTCATGTTGTGTGTCTAGTTCAATAATCTGGTGCCACACAAAACAACATTATAAGGTGTGGCATCTATCTAACCCAAATGTAGCACCCTATCACTTCTATTTTCAGCTATTGAAACTCTCTCTCAAGCTCTGTGTTCCAGCTTACAAACACACGTGTTCAAGTTCTTACACTCACATCATACACCAGCACCATAACCTTTCCATTTGGCCAAGAGCAGCATCATCTACCGCTTCTAGGCAGCTCCCTGAGCCAGCTGCTAGGCTGAGCCCCACGATTTGGAGAGTACTAGAAAGCAGCATCTAGGCAGCTCCCTGAACCACCCGCTGGGCTAAGCCCCAAGATTTAGAGAGTACTAGAAAGCAGCTTCTGGGCAGCTCCCTGATCCACTCGCTGGGCTATGCCCCAAGATTTGGAGAGTACTGGAAAGCAGCTTCTAGGCAGCTCCCTGAGCCAGCCGCTGGGCTAAGCCCCAACATCTGAACAGTGCTTAAAAGCTGCTTTTGTCAGCTTCCAGATTCACTGCTTTGCTTTAGGTTCAGCTGTGTATCAAGCCAGGGGAGCTGCCTAGAAGCTGCTCCTCGTAGCTGAAAATAAAAGCTATGCACAGCACTGAAGCTATCTCACGTGCAAAATCCGGCTCACACAATATCAGAAAAACGTTATGTGTGTCTTGCTGAATGATCGTGTGCCACACGAAACACAATTGGAATGTGTGGCATCTATGTTACCAAAATCCAGCACCGTATCACTACTACTATCAGCCATTCAACTCCAGAAAATCAACGAACCATTTTTTGCATGCCAAATTTTATAATCATCAAATCAGGTCAATTCATAAAAAAGGACAATTTTCCTTCATGGATGCACAACAAAACCAAAATAATTAAGTTGTCAATCATCTTCGAGTATGATAAACACATATACTGTCTGCAGGTATATAGCAAGGGCCAAGGTCAACTAGGCGACATACAAATATGAACATGGGTCTTGCTTTGCTGTATCCATTATCATCTCTCTCTCTCTCTCTCTCTCTCTCTCTCTCTCTATATATATATATATATATATATATATATATACATACTGGGAACTATACGATGGATACAAAGATGGTTCCAACCATAAATAAACAACCATGAGCCCTCAATGCTAGATCACACACTCAGGCCTCAATGCCAGAACACACATGCCTCAATGCTAGATCACACGCTCTACAGGGAGCAGTTAGAGCTTAGTGTCTTAGTGCACACAATCTGTGTTTTGTACTTGCCAGAAAGAAAAGTAGTGTTGATGCAGAGGGTCTGCACCAAGAGCATGGTCATGACTTGGCCACGAGAATATGCATTTTGAATTGCACACAGATACACTGCTCTTGCACTGCTTACACACAGACCAAGCATCGCTTAACTACTGGCCAGGATGGAGGAGCATCCCTGTGTGAGTATGTGTGCGTTGGCTGTGCACCAATATCCAACTATTATTTACTCGTCACCCATGTACTGCTGACACTATTCACACCCCTCCCATGTACTGCTGATACACGTGCTACTGAGCACTCACAGCCTGTGCAGTGCTTGCACACTCTCCGATGCAGTGTGAGGAGAAGCATCGTTGGATTCCATTTTTCACCTGAGACAATGGACAGATCACACTATTCACATTTTGTTCCTTGCAGCCTTTGCAGCCAACTGACGCATGGGAGCAACATGGGCTTGCCCCACCACTGCAACAATAACCCTCCCAGGCCTTGGGAGGGCACCAGCCGACCACTGTCTCTCTGCCAACAGCCGCAAGCGATTTTTCACCTGAGACAATGTACATATCACATGATTCACATTTTCTTCCTTGCAACCAACTCACGCATGGGAGCAACATGCGCTTGCCCCACCACTGCAACAATAACCTTCCTAGGCCTTGGGAGGGCACCAGCCGACCACCGTCCCTCAGCCAACAGACGCAAGCAATTTTTCAACAGAGACAATGGACAGATCACATTATTAACATTTTCTTCCTTGCAGCCATTTCAGCCAACTGACGCATGGGAGCAACATGGGCTTGCCCCACCACTGCAACAATAACCTTCCTTGGCCTCGGTAGGGCTCCAGCCGACCACCGTCCCTCTGCCAACAGTTGCAAGCGATCCAGCATTTCCAGGTCTCGATTGTCCCCTAGGGTCTGAGCATAAGTGGCTGCTTTCCCAGTCATGCGAGAAACTATCTCCTCCGGGACCCTTCCGATCCTTGACCCTTTTTCGTCAGTGGGAGACATCGACACAAAACCAAGGACTTCAAGAAACTGATCCCAACCTGGGGGCATGGGCAACCGGCTATCATTCATGGGATTCATGTTCATCAAGAGTTCCACAGTCGCAGCAGTTTTCTGCCACTCGTCAAATGCTGGGTCGGCACCTAGCTTGTGCCAGCTAGCAGAAGGGCCCTGAAGCTGTTGCAGTTGACGATTGAATTCCTGACTAAATCCTGGGTCTGCCAGCACCCGTTTTGATTTGGTTCTTACCTCCAGGTCGATACCTTCCAAGCTGATTCCACCATTTCCAGAAGGCGCTAAGAGGGCTGCAGCCAGCCACTCGATCAAAGGAACATTGCCAAAAAGCATGAGGTCACCTTTCTCTCTCTCAAATTCTGGACATTCGCCTGGCTTCAAAGCCAGCTCCCCTTTAAAAATCACTTGCCTCCATCGACAGCGGTCTTGAGGGGATAAGGCCATGTGTGCCTCCCTGATGCCTACTGGGAACTCAAGGGCCATGAGTTTATCCAACTGTGGTGCCAACTCCTGAGCTACGGCCCTTAACCTCTTGCTCTCCTGTGGTGCCTGCTCAATAGCAATGGTATCTGGCTTAACAGCTTTAACCAGAGCTCTTACGGCCGATGCATTTGTAGGGACAAGGTGGGATACGCCTAGGACGTGGAATGCACATTCACCGTTGTTCAACATGATGGGGTGGTTGATGGCTAGATCCAACCAGGCTTGTTGGGTCTCCACCCACGCTACATCACAAGCTGGGGGCATGTGGTTGTAAATGCTGAGATCAATCCATTCGGTGAATCCATCAGAAAGGGTAAGCTTCTCAAGAAACTCCATCGCGTCATCTGTTTTGGATTTTTGTTGTATGGAGGGACCCTCTGCCTTGGTAGCTTTTTTGCCAAACCCTGTAGCCTTCTGCTGGGTGGTTGGGGGCTCTTTTGCTTTCTTCTTTTTGGCCCAGCATACAGATGAAGCGCTGCTCTGCAACCCTCCTTGCCTTGGACGGACAGGAGACAGAGGCGTCTGCTGATGGGAGCCAAAACCCAAACATTGAAAAGGGCTCGGACTTCTGCCGTTGACTCCACTGGCGGCGAAGTAGAAGTTAGAAGAAGAGGGCAAAAGCGACTTGTGAAGTGCCAACATGGTGAAGGCAAGCTGAAGTTATTAAGGACCTGAATAGTGGGATAGAAGATACTGATTTCAACTGATGTGCTTAGTTATGCTACAGCATTTAAGATTTTGAAAATCAGGGGTGGGTGGGGGGGGATAGGCTGCTCAGCCAACTTTAAGATTTGTAGGCATGTATTCTTTGTATTGGCTGAGAATGTGACTGAGATAGGCCAAGCATATTACTTTGATAGGTGTGTGTTGTGTGTATATGTGTGTGTGTGTTGTGTATGTGTGTGCGTGTTGTGTGTGCGCGTGTGTGTGTGCGTGTGTGTATGTGTGTGTTGTGTTTGTGTGTGTGTTGTATATGTATATGTGTGTGTACGTATAAGTTTTGTGTGTGCCTGTGCTGTATGTGTTGTGAGTGCGTGTCTGCATGTGTGCTTATGTGCAAGTGTATGAGTATGTGTATGTGTGCGTGTGTGTTGTGTGTGTGTGTATGTGCGTGTGTGTGTTTGTGTTTGTGTGTGTTTGTGTGTTTCAGTGTGTGGGTGGGTGTATGTGTGGTGCGTATGTGTGTGTATATGTATGTGGGTGTGTGGGTGTGCATGTGAGTGTATGTGTGTGTATGTGCGTGTGGTGTGTGTGTGCATGTGCATGTGCATGTGCATGTGTGCTGTGTGTGTATATGTGTCTGTGTGTATGTATGTGATTCCCTTTTTCTTGCTTTGCTTGCTTGCTTTTTCTTGCTCCACATATGGTTCATGGTCATGGGAGCAGTACCAATGGATGGGACTTTTTAAGCTTTACAATATGCGGAGCCATTGGGGGGAGGGGGGGGGAGGGGGGGGCTCATCTAACTTAATGATTTTTAGGCATGGGGATCTGGAGATTTTTTTTGTCCCCCCCCCCCCCCCCCCCCATGGTAAACCCATATACAATCTTAAGATTTCCCATAATTTCCTACGCTTGAGTATGGCAGTTAATGTGGTGTAAAGTACCTCGTTAAGAACACCTCTGAGTCCTTTCCTTAGCTCCAATGTCGATGCCACTAGTCCTTAGTTTGTCTCCTGAGTTCTGGCCGTACGTAAGCGTCGCCCCCTGCGATGTCCAAGACCCTCTGGTCAGTGCTAAAGCCTCATTTCAAATAGATCAAAGGCGCGTAGCTTGGTTAGTTCTCATCAATCGAAAGCCCCATTTCAAACATATCAATGGCGAGTTGCTTGGTTCATCCTCATCAATCGATGGCATGTCTCCAACTACTCGCTTGCTTTTTGGAGAGGCGTAGAGTCGGGTGATCTATCGCTCGGTACAAGGTTCCCTTGCGATCATGATCGGTACTTATCCCGAGTTCAACGGTCCCTGGGCTGGTAATATCTCCCACGTCTTTCCAACTTCCGCCCCAGACTGCAGATCGAGTGAGTCCCTCGGTGTTCAGCTGTCACTGAAAACTATCGATGGGATACTTTCATTCCAAACGCTGGGGAGCAACTCCAGCAAGCGTCTCCACACTGTCCGGTGCGATCTGTCTAGAAGAGAATGCTCGTGTCTTACCCTGTATATCGCTAGACGGGATTCGCTCGTCTGGCCGTTTCACCAGAAGAGAGTTCGCACGTGTGGCCATCTGCCCATATCGCTAGATAGGACCTACCTGGCGAGTGAGTGCCTCGGAAAGCAAGCTGCTGTTTGGTCTGCCAGGGTCTGACTGCTGCGCTCGACTTTGGCGACTGGAATCGAGATTTCGACAACTTCGGGTAACCAGGATCTCGACTAGCTAGGAGAGAATAATCCAAAGTTGGCGGTTAATGAAACGCGGGATCCGGGGCAAAAAGAGAGCTTTTGCCCATTAGACGGATCCTGGGTTTCTTGGCATGGTAGTCTTACGGTATTTCGAGCAGGTTTGCAAGTAATGGAGACTTCTTACCTGTGCAATGGTGATTAGCGGCCTGTCTAACCTACATGGTCTCGACTACCCCACGGGCCAGCTGGCACTCAGACGAAACATGGTGTGCCTGCCCCCAAACCGGGCGGATCACGGTTTCGAGAAGCGATAGATAGGCTGGGCCGAAGTGTCGGGCAGACATACTGCATACTGTGCCACCAGAGCCTTCGATGACTCGATTGAACTGCAGTAGTGAGGCAGCCACGTCTTTATGACAGGTTGCAACTTGCAACAATTCGTTATAAAATCACCAGTTGTCATATTTTAAGCTCGCTAGCAACCAGTATGCGCCTTAAATAGTGGTAAACGACCATTTGCCAAATCATGTTAGGCTGGAACTTGAGTCCACTCCAGCTGGTTTGCCGTTGCCGTTTAGATATTCTGCTTCTCCTCCTCCAGAGCCACGGTTAACTTTGACTTGTCGTTGCCTTCGCCTGAGACAGCGCTGAGCTATCGTTGTGATTGTTCAACTAGGGTCGAACTGGTGGGCCTGAGAAGTGAGAGAGCCTTCATATATATGTCCTGGCGCCAGCCTGGATCTCACATTGGGGATGGGACAGTTTAAGTTCCACGGTTCGGCCCCCCGTCCGCCCCCGCCCCCCCAGAAACCCTACCCTCCTACGCAACCCTTCGCGGCTGCGAACCCGACTATTTTAATTCGATTTCAGCTTCCTTGTTCTGCGTCCAAAGCGTTTATTTATTTCCTTTACCACAAGTTCTAGATCCTTATGCTTTCTTGCCGTGTCTCGGCAGTAGCCTGATCAACGCTGTTCGCACCCTGTTGTTTTGTCCATTGCGACGAAAAAATAGCTAGTATCCAGGTAAGCAGTGACTTATCGCCTCGCTCACGCTCACCGGACACCTCATGCACGAAGCGCTGTCCCGGTGGGTGCATAGTGATGTGATATGCGCGCTAGTGCTCCGTGCATTGACCGGGAGCAAAGTGCTGTCCGGCATTATTCAGTTACACTTCACAGTTACACCGAGACTCGCAACAGCAATATCCTACACCGGATGTCCCCCGGGATGTTCCTGCGACAGAGCTGATCAGTGATCTCTGCCCACTGGCCTAGTTAAATTATAAAATGCATGTACGAGTGTCGATGTCGGTGCGAGTGTCCTGCCAAATTACCATCTTGAGGCATGCTGGCCACCCATTTCCTCATCAAGTGGCGTCTGAACGGCTACCTCGATCAAATGCCACGCGCTGCAAGCCCTCGCTCATCACTTGCTCTGCTCTGCTCATGCACAACTTAGCATGCCCTTAGAACTCAGTCTGCTCGACCAAAAATGCCAGTTCCATGAAGGGATCTAAGAAATCCTTGTTACCACCCATTATCATCCAGCCCAGTCTCAGCTCTGGCAGCTGATGTCCTGTATTTGAATTAGCCCCGGTTCATGAAGGAGAGTACCACCATAGTTCTACCATCATGCTGTCTCGTAAGGTCCTCTCTGCCAGGTCAATTTGGCATATCAATATCACTGTAGTGTTGTGCCCCTCATGATATGTGCCTCTCTGCCAATCACCTACCAGAAGAAGATAACCAGCCTAACATGGAGTTGTCAGAATCTTTAGTTTGTTAGCAGCTCACTTCTGACAGTTGTCAGGAACTTGGATGAAAGGAGTGAGAATGTTATGTTATCAACTCAGTGATAGACGTACAAATAATACGGAAAACCGCGAACAACCATTTACTGTGAGTATATATATAGAGAGTTTGTACCTCATGTAGTGATTTGACATGGACATATTTATCATCTGTACTGCTTGCATAGATCACCTCCTTTCCGTACTTCCATGCCACATAAATAAACCACCCCCCATCATATTTCTGCATGCAGGTCAGCGGCACTGGGCTGTAAAAGATTGGCTCCACCATCTTACTCAGTATCTATCCAGTGCTCGTGAGATTTACTACCTACAAGCATCCTCAGCTTACCTGTAACTATGGCAGGCGAGGACTTGTGCAATCAACCAGGCAACAGCAAAATCCTCCGCAACATCTTGAGAATCAGTCCCACATCCGGACTGGATGATAAGAGTATTGGAGCACGTGAACTCAAGGCTTTAGCAATGAAAGACAGCACCAAGGTAGCTGACGCGGGTGCCATTCCCCATCTTGTGGCCTTGTTGTCCGCAGGCACGCTATCAGTCATACTGGAGGATGTAGTAGGGGCACTTGGTTTTATAGCCCTAGAGAACTCTGTCAACCAGGGTAAGGTGGCAGCTGCCGGTGCTATTCCTCCCATGGTTGCATTATTGTCCGCCAGCATTCCAGCAAATGTGCAGGAAACAGCAGCATGTGCTCTTGGACGTATTGTTGCTTCCAATCCTGACAACCAGGGCATGGTTGCATCTGCGGGTGTGATTCCCCTCTTGGTTGCTTTATTATCAGCCGACACTCCAGCGCATGTGCAAGTCGCTGCAGCCAATTTTATTTTGAATCTAGTTGTCAACAACCCTGAGAACCAGGAGAAGGTGGCATCTGCCGGTGCCATTCCCCCCTTGGTGGCGTTGTTGTCAGCTAGCACCCCACCACTTGTGCAGGAGCGGGCAGCATTCGCTCTTGGATTTCTGCTTGCCAAGCATGCTGGAAACCAGGTCAAGGTGGCATCGGCCGGTGCCATTTACTTCTTGGTTGCGTTGTTGTCAGCCGGTACTCCAGCACATGTGCAGAGCGAAGCAGCATGTGCACTTGCAAATCTCGTTGCTTACAACCCTGACAACCAGGGCAAGGCAGTATCTGCTGGTGCAATTCCTCTCTTGGTTGTATTATTGTCAGCCAGCACACCAGCGCCTGTGAAACGTTGGGCAGTCTATGCTCTAGGGCATCTAGCCCAGGACAATCCTGGAAACCAGGGCAAGGTTGCATCTGCAGGTGTCATTCCCCCCTTGGTGGCATTGTTGTCCGCCAGCACTCCAGCAGATGTGCAGCAGGAGGCAGCAGGCGCTCTTGCAAGTCTGGTTGCCGGAAACCTTGTCAACCAAGGCAAGGTGGCATCTGCCGGTGCCATCCCCCCCCCTTGGTGGCATTGTTGTCCGCCAGCACTCAAGCACATGTGCAGCAGGAGGCAGCAAGCGCTCTTGCAAGTCTGGTTGCCAGAAACCTTGTCAACCAAGGCAAGGTGGCATCTGCCGGCGCCATCCCCCCCTTGGTGGCATTGTTGTCCGCCAGCACTGCAGCACATGTGCAGTACAATGCAGCAGTCACTCTTGGAAATATAGTCACCAACAACCCTGACAACCAGTGCAAGGCGGTATCTGCTGGTGCGATTCCTCCCTTGGTTGTTTTATTGTCTACCAGCACTCCAGCGGATGTGCAGCTGTTGGCAGCATGTGCATCTCTTGGGCAACTAGCCCAGGACAATCCTGGAAACCAGGGCAAGGTTGCATCTGCAGGTGCCATTCCCCCCTTGGTTACATTGTTGTCCGCCAGCAATCCAGCAGATGTGCAGCAGGGGGCAGCATTCGCTCTTGCAAGTCTAGTTGCCAGAAACCTTGTCAACCAAGGCAAGGTGGCATCTGCCGGCGCCATCCCCCCCCTGGTGGCATTGTTGTCTGCTAGCACTGCAGCGCCTGTTCAGGAGCAGGCAGGACGCACTCTTGGAGAACTGGTTACCAACAACCCTGACAACAAGGTCAAGGTGGCATATCTTGTTACCAACAACCCTGACAACCAGGTCAAGGTGGCATCTGCCGACGGCATTCCCCCCCTGGTGGCGTTGTTGTCCACCGGCGCCCTGGCAAACGTGAAGGAGACAGTAGTGGAATCTCTCAAGCAAATAGCAACCTGCAGTCCTCGGAACAGGAAAATCATGGCTGCTGCTGATGTCTTCACTCCCTTGGTGCGGTTGATGACAGATTCTAGGACGACAACTCCTGTATTTTCAACAGCACCATTGATCGTCGAGGCATTATTGTCTGATCCTCGTGTTCGTCTTACATTTGCATCTGTGACTCCCTTTCTCCCCTTAATGGCAGTGTTGCAAGCCCGTTCTCTCGATCCTGTGCTGCGTGGGACGGCAAGTGTTTGAAGCCATCTTGCTTTTGTTAGTCCTAGCGTCCGGATAGAGCTGGCTGCGGCTGGTATTATTCCTCGTCTTATGGCAGTCCGGGCTGCTAGGAGCTACCCACCACAGGTGCAGGAGCAGCTGGACATGCTCCATGCGTCGTTGCGGGACGTGTGCTCTTGCCGAGATTGTGTATCCAACAGTAAGCGTGTGAGTGGGCAGACTTCTCGTGAAGGCAGTTCAACATCCGTGCTTGAATGTCCCGTGGCCACCACCTCTGCTGCGGAGCCTGTGGACTCGGACAAGCTTATGCAGGTGAGAGATGATGGTATTTTGAGGGCATGGTGATGGTGTGGGTGGGGATGAGGGTGGTGAGGGAGGGCGTATTAATGGTGATGGTGATGGTTACAATGCTAGTGGTGGTGGTGGTGATGACAACTATGCTGGTGAGAGTGGTGGTGGTGGTGGTGATGGTGACAACAAATATGGCGTTTGTGATGGGGTTGTGGATCTGGATGTGGATAAAATGCTCAAACTATCATCGAGGGCCTAACCTGATGTACGCCTTCATCTGGCTCTGATCCTGATGGCATCACAAGCAAATCATTACTCTAGTAAGGCACGGGATAACGCTGATTGAGAGATGTACATGCGCACAGATACATAAGGAAGAACAAAGTGACAATGCTTGTCCACACACATTTTCTCCTCAGGGACTGTTTGAAGAGGAGGAGAGGGAGAAAGCTATGAAGGAGGCCAAGGCTAAAGCCAAGAAGGAGAAGAAGCAGAGGAAGAAAGGGAAGAAGAAGGGGGAGAGCAAAGAAGAGCAGCTGGCAGCTCATCAGTTGTCAGAGGGTGGGGGCAAGGATGCAGAGAAGCATCTGATGCAGCAGCAACCTGCAGGGGATGGTGATGAGGAGGGGGAGCTGTGTGTAGTGTGTTTGGACAGGGAGCGGGACGTGTACTTGCACCCCTGTCGCCATGTTATCATGTGCTCCCGCTGCGTTGATGAGGTGCTGGCAAAGTCATCCCTGTGCCCTGTTTGTCGCGCCGAGGTAACGGATTTTGCGATACTTGAATAGTGAGGAGTGAGTGAGGCAACCATGCACGTCGTAATTAGCCTACCACCCCAGCCCTCCCCCCTCAGATATAACGTAGACTACGGTGGTAGCGTGGCTAGGTTCCCATGTATGTCTTAACTAACCCAGGCATGCATGCAAGGATGGTAGCAGATGCGTGTATTGTGAGCTCTGCATGGCTTTTGCTGCGTATTTGAAAATGTATCAAATGCTGGTATTTGTCTTGATTGCAATATGGTTATTGCAAAGGAATTAGGCTTTCAGACTGTCTGGTATGGAGTGGGGCAATACATATAGTCATCGTACCTCCACCTCCACCACCAAACCCTAGTCAGCAGGCAGGAAACCAGGCCTATGCAGTATGCACTGGTTGTCTATCCCCCTCCATCCATAAGCTCTCTTAAGCTGAATTATGAAAATAACTCAACAACAGGTAGGTGGGTTCACAGATAATCCTTAGTATTGGAATGTTGGCAAAAGTGTAGGTATGAGCTGATCTCATAATTAGCTCAATCATAGAAAAAGTAATGGTAACGCCTGGTGGGGCGTGGTGTTAAAGGGAGCCCAGTCTTACGGCGGTGGGAAACGGGCTGCTACTTCACCTGGGCAAAGCTACCTTGGCGGTTGACAGTGATCGCGAACACTCAAGCGCACCCACGGGGATTCGAACCCGGCACCTTAGTTGCTCTAGGAGCTCTGCAACTGAGGCATTCGTTAAACGGTTTATGCTGATCTCATAGAAAGCTCTATCATATTCTTATCTGGATTATCTTTACTGGTCTGAGAAAGATTGCGTGGAATTTTTTTTGGAAAATGCTTTGTGAGAAGGTAACGGTTCGACCAAATCCAGTCTCAAACACTTTTTCTCTGGGCACTGGAGCAGCTATGACTTCGAACCCTGAATCCTATGAAGCAGGGTACTTCAAAAAGACCCTAGGGGTTGCGTCCTGGGACGCACCCAATTCGGTGGGTTGCATCCTAGGACGCAGCCTAAGCATTAGGCTGCGTCCTACTAGCAACAGAACCCGTAGCCCACGGAAATGGAGTGGTGGTGGGCCAATCAACTGATGGGTGAGGCGCAACCAACATCCTGAACGTGTGCCTGTGACGCAACAGACCCTGCCATGTTGCGTCTGTGACGCAATGGAACCTCCCCATGACGCAGCGTCCTGCGCTACCCTGCTATGAAAGCTGCAAACATCTGATCAAATATTTGTGCACTTGTGCACTAGTTTCATCTTAAGCTCTAAATGCAAAAATAATTAAATATGCATTCTTTCCTACATGTCACTGACTACAGTATTAGCTGGCTGAATTACTTGAATACCGTGGCTAAATTAACTAAAGAGACAAGCACATTCTGATTGTCCTCCTCAGAGAGTCAGTGACTCATAGCCACCGTCACTCATCGTCTGGCGCACACCACAGACGGCGAGCAGCTAAATTGCTGGCTGAAGCTATGCAAGTATGTAACCAAGTACAGGTTCAAGTTGAGCCTTGCGCACACCAGGGTAGTCAGCAGGTGACGATAGATCGCATTTTTATCTTGATAGTTCGAGGTTGGCAAGTCTCCTCAGTCTATTTCACTATGTGGCTGCCCATGGGCTACAACATACACGAAGGTTCTCAGGTTGCAGGCACGACAAGGCCGAGTATGTATGTATGTATGTATATAACATTTCAGGGGTAAGCCAAGCAGACTAAAGGGACTTGCCCTACGGTGATAGGAAAGGCTTTAAAAGAAAAAGCATTGATGGACTGAACCTCAAGCAATCGTTTACAGACAAACCCTAAACCCTGAGTTCGTCCTACAGTGATAATTTAATTACACACTGCGATTCCACATTCAGAACCTTTATGAATGGAAATGGCACTAAGTCTTTTTGGAGCAACCTAGCCGACTATCTTTCTACTTGTAGAAGAGCAAGACAGGAAGCCCTGGACTGCTTAGTGGCACCGTAATTTATTATCCCTTTTTTTTCTTCTTGAGACTTCTCATTTGTTAGCTTCTTACCTCCGCCACTGCAAGTGGTTGAGATCTGGGTCCTGCTCTAAGGGGTTTAATACCTACGCCACCAAAACGGTGGTTGGGAGTTTGGTTTGTTTGTCCTCGACACACCCCTGATGTAATGGGGGTTTTTGCTTTGTGGGTGTTTTTTCTTTTTGTTTAAAGCACAGAGTCTCATACACCCTCGCGGTGTCAAGTAGACTTTAACATGTAATGTAATGTAATGTAATGTAATGTAACATAATTAAATCATCCTCTCACCTGGGATGATAATTTAATTGTACGATTATTATTGCCTTTGTAATTTCATTGAATCCATTTTTCACCCTTCAAAGGAATCAGGATTCATGAACAGCTTCATGCAGGAGTCTGCATCCACCAATTCAGGTTTAATTTCCATTTTCTAAAAACAAAACGGATAGATAGATAAATACATCATTATTTCAACAGACATGTGGGTTCCAAAAAACTGAGGATGAAATGCATATGTTTGAGTGCCCTTTTTATAATGATATTCGCCTCCGCTACCAGAATCTGTTTACAGATATTTATAGGCATGTCCATGAGGATACCGACTTAACCGTATGGAATGTGGAATTCTGCGATTCCACATTCAGAACCTTTATGAATGGAAATGGCACTAAGTCTTTTTGGAGCAACCTAGCCGACTATCTTTCTACTTGTAGAAGAGCAAGACAGGAAGCCCTGGACTGCTTAGTGGCACCGTAATTTATTATCCCTTTTTTTTCTTCTTGAGACTTCTCATTTGTTAGCTTCTTACCTCCGCCACTGTAAGTGGTTGAGATCTGGGTCCTGCTCAAAGGGGTTTAATACCTACGCCACCAAAACGGTGGTTGGGAGTTTGGTTTGTTTGTCCTCGACACACCCCTGATGTAATGGGGTTTTTTGCTTTGTGGGTGCTTTTTCTTTTTGTTTAAAGCACAGAGTCTCATACACCCTCGCGGTGTCAAGTAGACTTTAACATGTAATGTAATGTAATGTAAGACATACACAGCTTATTTTCCTACATTAATATTGTTTCCAACCAATGAGGAAAATGTGGTGATCGATTGGGGAACGTGAGGATCGTTATCCGTCACACAGTTACATTATTCCTCGCATCAGTCTGTTGCAGGCTGTGTACTATTTGTCTACCAGTATGTACAGGGAATATATTCCCTGACTTTCCATCAAGTGTATGTAACCAAGCATGCAACACCACCCAGCGAGCAAGCAGTCCTAGCTTGACCAGTGTGTATCTCTTCCTTCTCTTTCGATATCTCATTCAAAGATGATGGATGATGAAGTGAAAACACCTTGACAACATTAACCAACGTTTTCGTTTTTAGGTTTAGTCTATACTCTACGAATGAAATGGGCTCGGAATGTACTAGTGTCAGTAGTGTGTGTAGCTAACTTGCCACGAATGATATGCATACGTTGGAAGAGCCCTTGGACCAAATCTTGGTCTTGACCGGTCTTGAGCTTAACATTTCTTCACGTGACCTTGACTGTGCAGTACAGTCCAATACCTAGGAGGGTCGCCGGTAGACTTTCGTGGTGATGCCCTTCAAAGTTCGGGCGATACCGGTCACCTGTACTATTAACTTATCTAGACGACTTCCTCCCTATTTATCTATCTAAAAGGAACCACCTATCCAATCTGGACTGGATAGAGGAGCCATCTTCTACATCCCCACGATTCGCAGCTCAAGTCTGAACCGGTGGGAACAGGCTGCGGACCGAAGTGTGACCTGGCCTCGACAGTGTGAATGCGGGCGGGTGGCCGGAAGGCACCGAAGGCGCGCAACTGCTGCTATTTCTGTGCGTTAGGGGTGATCTACGTATGAATATCACCTCGCGATCTCCACCAACCTCCTGAAAAGCCATAAGTAGTCGCTGCTAGGTTGGAGGGGCCGGGAAAGGGTAAGTAGGTTGGCCATGCATGGGATACGCAGCTAGATAGCCGGGGGCTCGGTTGAGTTATAAGTCGGGCCTTCGTCGCCCCTGGATGGTAGGAAATGTCAAGCCTTGGGGGCAGTGTGAGGCTGGACGGTCGCGGTAGGGGAGCCTTAGTCGGTAGGGTGGTTGTGGTTGTAGTCGTAGATACAACCCTAAACCCTAAAACCCTTAACCCCTACAAATGGTGTGCGTGCACTCAGGGATGGGTGAGGTGGACTGGTGTTTTTTGGGGGGAGTGGGGGCATCGGATCTGGGGGGTGGTTGGCATGCATGCATGGGTGAGGCTCTCTCCACTCAGACTTCTGCAACAACCGCTGTGTAGCGGGATAGCCTGCTACTAGTGTAAAAATACATACTGGAGATGTCAAGTTAGACTAGTAGCAGGCTATCCTGCTACATGCTGTCCTCATGCTAGGGGGCCCTTAGGCCGTGGTAGATGGTAATCTCGGCTGTAGTTGTTGTGCTGTGTGTGCAGGCATGGGTGTGGATGGGTGCAGGGTTAGGGTGTGCGGGTTAAGGGTGGGGAGCATGCATAATGCGTGGGGAAAGGCTAAGTTAGTTAACGATAGTGAATGAATAGTATATTGAATGTTACTTAATATTAGAGAGGCGGGCCGTCTCACCAGAATTCTGAATTTATTTGAAAAAATAATATTATTGTGGCACTACTATAATATTAGTGAATATTAGTTTTTCAAGCACAAACATTAGTTGCCGTTCCCAAATAATATGTGGCTACTGCCAAGCTTCCCAACATGTTTGCCCAGGACTAGTCAACCATTTTGCTGTCGGCTGATAAGCTGGGTATGAATCACAAGGCCAACTTCACTGCTAAGTGGGTGAAAGGGCCTACACGCACGCTTTAAGCACATGTCTGCCTATGAACAGTTAACCATACGACTATTGGCTGCCAAGCTTCCCAACGTGTTTGCCCAGGCCTTGTCAACCATGTTGCTGTCGGCTTACACCGGTTGGCTGTGTATGACTAGGGAACGGCAACTAAGATTAGTGTTTGAAAAACTAATATTAACTAATATTATTAAAGTATCACAATAATATTAGTTTTTCAAATAAATTCGAAATTCTGGTGAGACGGCTCGTCCGACACATATGATATTATATTATACAATATTATTTATTCACTAATATTATAACATAGCCGACCCCTATGTATGACTGACAAAGACACATTCACGTTAAAGTGGGTTTATGTGGCTACAGCCAAGGTTCCCAACATGTCTGTCCAGCAAGGTACTACTTCTTGCCAAATTGGTCAGCGCTTAAAGCGCACTAATGTCAAATTGGTCAGCGCCTTTTAGTGCAAAAAGCGCAAAAACTGCGCGCTGCGCCCACAGGGGGTTGAAAAAACTGCGCGTTTCGCGCCGAGGGGCTCAAAAGGCAGCGCGGCACCACGCTGCCGCGCGCGCTTAGTAGTACCCTGCTGCCTAGGAAGTGTCAACCATAATATGCCGAGCTTGCAGGTGGGTGCATGGCGGAGGCTCTTTCTAGGCTGCTGCAATTGACAACAGCTGTCCTTGTGTGTATGTTACAGTCCAGGGGTAGGCCAAATAGGCTAGAGGGACTTGCCCAACCATGGTAGGAAGGGCTAAAAAGAAAAAGCATTGATGAACTGACCCCCAAACAATCATTTTACCAACGGGGGCCCTGAGTTCTTGCTACTGTGATCATCCTTACTCTTGAACCTTGACCCCTTCCCCACAAGAGGGACAAGAATGGTAGAGAGAGATCGACGGCTGCACAAGTCGTATTGCCTGCTTTTCTTCACGGCACAGCCCCCCCCCCCACCCACCCACCCACCCACCCCCACCCCCCCACCCTGCTTTTTGCCTCACGACACAGCCCCCCACCCCCACCCACCTCCTCCCCCCCTGCTTTTTTGCCTCACGGCACAGCCCCCCCCCCCCCCCCCCCCCCCCCACCCTGCTTTTCATCCTCACGGCACAGCCCCCCCCCCACCCCACCCACCCACCCACCACCCACCCTGTTTTTTGCCTCACGTCACAGCCCCCCACCCCCACCCCCACCCCCCTGATTTTGCCTCACGGCACAGCCCACCCCCCCACCCCCACCCCTGCTTTACAGTAGCTGCCTTGTAGCAGGAGCAGAGGTGATGTGGCTTGGCAGCAGGAGAGCTGACCTGGGGACTAGTGAGGCCAGCTGGCTGGACCAGCAGCAGCGACACCAGGCGCAACAGGGGCAGCAGCAGCAGGGCCAGAGGCAACGCCAAGCCACGCCACCTAGGGCCACACAGGGCCAGCAGCAGCAACACGAGGACCAACAGTGGCAGCAGCAGCAGCAGCAGGGCCAGAGGCAACGCCAAGCCACGCCATCTAGGGCCACCCATGACCAGCAGCAGCAACACCAGGACCAACAGTGGCAGCAGCAGCAGCAGCAGCAGCAGGGCCAGAGGCAACGCCAGGCCACGCCACCTAGGGCCACCCACGGCCAGCAGCAGCAACACCAGGAGCAACAGTGGCAGCAGCAGCAGGGCCAGAGGCAAAGCCAGGCCACACCACCCAGGGCCACACATGACCAGCTGAATGCAAGGGGCGGCTCAGCCCCTGCCACACATATGAATTCAGCGCAAAGCCAATTCCAAAGCCAGCAGCAGCAGCAGCAGCCGCAGAGGCAACGGCAACCATCCCCTCCGTTACAGCAGCAGCAGCAGCAGCAGCAGCAATTTGCAGGGGACAGAGCAGCAGCAGCAGCATCCCCTCCATTACAGCAGCCGCAGCAGCAGCAGCAGCAGCGGCAATTTGCAGGAGACAGAGCAGCAGCAGCATCCCCTCAATGGCAGCCCCAGCAAAGGCAAGAGGTGCAGCAGAGGCAGGTTGCATGGGGCGAAGAAGCAGTTGTGTCTTCCCAGTGGCAGCAGCAGCAGCAGGTTGAATGGGTCAATTCAGCAGCAGTGCCCTCCCCCTTGTGGAAACAGCAGCAGCAGCAGCAGCAGCAGCAGCAGCACCAGCAGCAACAACAGCAACTGAAACAGCACAGGTTGCAGGTATCGCCGGGAAGAGCGGAAGTTGTTGGGTGGGGCGAAGATGCAGTTGGCTCCCCCCAGTGGCAGCAGCAGCAGCAGCAGGAACGGATAAGACAGAGGCAGGTCGCATGGGGTGAAGCAGCATTGGAAGCTCCCCAGCAGCAGCAGCAGCAGCAGCAACAGCAGGGGCAGCCCTGGGTTCAACAGCAACAGCAGGAACAGCAACAGCAGTGGTTGCAGCAGCAGCAGCAGGATCAACAGCAGAAACTGCAGCAGCATCATCATCTGCTTCAAGTGCAGCATCTGAGGCATCTGCAGCAACAGCAGCAACAGGAGAAATTGCAGCAGCAGCAGCAGCAGCAGGATCAACAGCAGAAACTGCAGCAGCAACAGAAGCAACAGCAGGATCAACAGCAGCAACAGCAGCAGCAGCAGCAGCGGGATCAACAGCAGAAACTGCAGCAGCAACGTCTGCTTCAAGTGCAGCATCTGCTGCAGCAGAGGCTTGAATTAGATCAGAGTCATAATGAATTGCATGGAGCGGAAAGCCGCATCTTATTTGGAGGGATGGAAGAGGTTGTGGCGACACAGAGGCAACGGAGGCTGGCAGGGGAGGGTCGGAGAATGCAGCAGCAGTTGGAGGAGCGCAAAGCAGCAGCAGCAGCAGCAGCCGCAGCGACAGAGCAATTACGTCTGCAGCAGGCGGAGGAAAAGCGCAAAGCAGCAGCAGCGGCAGAACGAATGCTGCTGAAGGAGCTGGAGGAGCAACTTAGAGCAGCAGCAGCAGAGCAGCTACATCTGCAGCAGGTCAAGGAACAGCGTAAAGCAGCAGCAGTAGCAGCAGCAGCAGCAGAACAATTGCAGCTGCTGAATGTGCAGAAGCAGCGCAAAGCAGCAGCAGCAGCAGCAGTAGTGACAGAACGAGTACGTCTGCAGCAGGCGGAGGAAAAGCGTAAAGCAGCTGCAGCAGCAGCAGACTGGCAGTGGCAGGTAGAAGAGGTTGAGCGCCGACTAGCAGCAGCAGAAAAGCTGAGGCAACAGGCATCAGAGGAGAAGCGCAGAACAGCAGCAGCAGCTGACCGACAGCGGAAGATAGAGGAGGATGAGCGGCGAATAGAAGCAGCAGAACAGCAGAGACAAAAGGTGGCAGAGGAGAAGCGCAGAGCAGCAGCAGCAGCTGACCGACAGCGGCAGATAGAGGTGGATCAGCGGCGAATAGAAGCAGCAGAACAGCAGAGGCAACAGGTGGCAGAGGAGAAGCGCAAAGCAGCAGCAGCAGCTGACCGGCAGCGGCAGATAGAGGCGGATGAGCACCTGGCAAGAGCACTAGCAGCAGCAGAAGAGAAGGGGCAGCAGGAGGCAAAGCAGCAGCGCAGAGCAGCAGCAGTAGCAACAGAGCGGCAGCGGCAGCGGCAGGTAGAGGAGGATGAGCGTCTGGCAAGAGCATTAGCAGCAGCAGAAGAGCAGAGGCAACAAGAGATAGATCAGCAGCGCAGGGCAGCAGCAGATCGGAAGAGGCAGGTAGAGGCAGATGAACGCCAAGCAAGGGCACTAGAAGCAGCAGCAGCGCAGAGGCAACAAGAGGCAGAGCAGCAGCGCAGAGCAGCAGCAGCAGCAGCAGATCGGAAGAGGCAGGTAGAGGCAGATGAACGCCAAGCAAGGGCACTAGAAGCAGCAGCAGCGCAGAGGCAACAAGAGACAGAGCAGCAGCGCAGAGCAGCAGCAGCAGCTGCCGATCGAAAGAGGCAGGTAGAGGCAGATGAACGCCAAGCAAGGGCACTAGCGGCAGCAGATGAGAAGAGGCAACAAGAGGCAGAGAAGCAGCGCAGAGCAGCAGCAGAAAAGCAGAGGCAGCAAGAGGCAGAGGAGAAGCGCAAATCAGCAACAGCAGCAGCAGACCGGCAGCGGAAGGCAGAAAAGGAGCGCCGAGAAGCTGAAGAGAAGCTGCTGCAGCAGGCAGAGGAGAAGCGGAAATCATCATCAGCAGCAGCAGCAGCAGCAGACCGGCAGCGGAAGGCAGAAAAGGAGCGCCGAGAAGCTGAAGAGAAGCTGTTGCAGCAGGCAGAGGAGAAGCGCAAATCAGCATCAGCATCAGCAGCAGCAGACCGGCAGCGGAAGGCAGAAAAGGAGCGCAGAGAAGCTGAAGAGAAGCTGCAGCAGCAGGCAGAGGAGAAGCGCAAAGCAGAGGTAGCTTCAAACTCTAGTGTAGGCCGGCCAATAGCCAACTGGAGTTACAGTCTTCCACGGCGGTATGCTGTGGGTCGCTGCAGTGATGCGCGTTACAAGCAGCTTGATGAGCATGCACTGCGCTGCCCCAAGCAGTCTGAGGGGAGCATCAAGTCTCTGGTCGCGTACTTGGTTCAGCCAGCCTCTGCACAGGTGAGACACATGAAGTGCTTTAACCAGGTTGCTTGGCTACCCCTGCACTGTACTTTAGCCTGCACTATGCTTTAACCTGGTTTCTTGGCTACCCCTGAACTGTACAAGCAGCTTGATGAGCATGCACTGCGCTGCCCCAAGCAGTCTGAGGGGAGCATCAAGTCTCTGGTTGGCACTTGGTGCAGCAAGCCTCTGCACAGATGAGGTGCTTTAGAGTTTAAGGTTTAAAACCAAATGAGTTTGAAACCAGCCTCTGCACAGGTGGGGCACATGAAGTGCTTCTGGGTTTAGGGTTTAAAAACCCTAAACCCTAAACCAGCCTCTGCACAGGTGAGACACATGAAGTGCTTTAACCTAGTTGCTTGGCTACCCCTGCACTGTACTTTAGCCTGCACTGTACTTTAGCCTGATCTGTACTTTAGCTTGAACTGTACTTTAGCCTGAACTGTGCTTTAACTTAGTTGCTTGGTCACCCCTGGACTGTAACACACCTAAATGGGTGACTGTACCACACATACATGGGTGCTTTAGCTACCCCTGGTAGTTGCTTTAGCTGCCCCTGGTTGTTTCTTGGCTACCCCTGGACTGTACCACACATACATGGGTGAGGTGGGCTTATACCACAGCATGGGTGGGTGTGTTATAATCGTAGATTTTATTTTCAGCTACGTGCAGCAGCAGCTTCTAGGCTGCTCCCTGGGATCTCTCTTCATCCAATTCTTAAGTGAACTTGGCACCTGGAAGCTGATATCATCGTCAGCTTTCAGGGCTCATATCATCTTTTGGTTAGGCCCATTGGCAGTCTCAGGGAGCTGCCTAGAGGCTGGTGCTGGTAGCCGAAAATAAAAACAGTAGTTACAATCACTGATGAGAATCAAGTTTAAAATCACTTTTAAAATCACTTTCAAAATCACTTTTTAAATCACTGATGAGAATCAAGTTTCGAGCTTTGGGCTGTATGGTATAGTATTACCCAGTCAACGATCAGACGGGTCTGAGGTTTGAGCCCTGGCCAGGTTCTCCAAATCTCAGGTTTGCCGCCTTGGAAGAGGTAGAGAACTTCCCTCCGTGCTGTAGCGCGGTAGTCCAAGCTCAGGCGCAGAGGGCCTGCGAAACAAAATAAACCCAACATGGTAGCTATTCTCCAGTTTGTACACATGCATGCAAACGGGAGGGTTCCCTGAATCTCACGCCTGTGGCATGGCGTACTAATTTTCAATTCATCAATGATAGGAGTATGAAGTTACTGGTCGCGTACTTGGTGCAGCCAGCATCGACACATTCATCCTCACATTTATGCACACATTCATGCACCCTTCCGTGTACACACTCATGTACACACTCATGTACACACTCATGCACACATTCATGCTCCCTTCCGTGTACACACTCATGTACACACTCATGTACACAGTTACATACACACTCATGCACACATTCATGCTCCCTTCCGTGTACACACTCATGTACACACTCATGTACACAATCACATACACACTCATGCACACACTCATGCACACACTCATGCACACACTCATGTACACACTCATGTATACACTCACATACACACTCACATACACACTCATGTACACACTCATGTACACAATCACATACACACTCATGCACACATTCATGCACCCTTCCGTGTACACACTCATGTACACACTCATGTACACAATCACATACACACTCATGCACACATTCATGCACCCTTCCGTGTACACACTCATGTACACACTCATGTACACAATCACATACACACTCATGCACACATTCATGCACCCTTCCGTGTACACACTCATGTACACACTCATGCACACACTCATGCACACACTCATGTACACACTCATGTACACACTCATGTATACACTCACATACACACTCACATGCACACTCATGTGCACACTCATGCACACACTCATGCACGCACTCATGCACGCACCCATGCACACCCTAATGTACACACTCATGTACACCCTAATGTACACACTCATGTACACCCTAATGTGCACACTCATGCACACCCTAATGTGCACACTCATGTACACCCTAATGTGCACACTCATGTACACCCTAATGTGCACACTCATGTACACCCTTATGTGCACACTCATGTACAATCTATTGTGCACACTCATGTACACACTCATTTACACACTCATGCACGCACACACATATGTAGCTGGTGGCCAGGAAAGACACACACACATACACACACGCACACACACGCACGCACACACACACACACGCACACACACACACACACACACCCGCACACACACACATACCCGCACGCACACACACACACGCGCACACACACGCACACACACACACCCATGCACACACACACACATACCCGCACAGACACGTGCACACACACACACACACACACACACACACGCACACTCACTCATACACACACACACGCACACACACGCACACACACACACACACACTCACACACATTCACTCATGTACACACACTCATGCATGCACACTAATGTGCATCTGGTGGACAGGATGGAAGACCACCAGGAGCGAGCGTCTGCAGCTACCAATAGTCCATTGCGTCCAGACCCCCTCTCCCCCCCCCCCCCCCTCCCCCCCCCAACATACCCACCTACACCAGCACACCTCACACACCTCACCTCACACACCTCACACACCTCACCTCACCTCACCTCACTCACCTCACACACCAGCTCATCTTGATTGTTAAAATACACCAGCGCCCATACACCAGCACCCACCCACACCAGCAACCACTCATGCTCACGTGCACACTCGGGTGCAGCTGGTGGTCCGGATGGAGGAGCATGTGTGTGTGTGCGTGTGTGTCACATGTGTATGTGTGTATATGTGTGTATGTGTGTATGTGTGCATATGAGTGTGCATCAGAGTGTATGTGGACATGTGCGATGTGGACATGTGTGTGTGTGTGTGTGTCCAAATTGCATCATATGATAGTTTATATAAATGGTAACTTTAGCCTGGTCAGACTGCCAGCATCATCTGATATCATATGATGACATGATATCATATGATGACATGTTGCCGTTCCCTACTCATGTGCAGCTGGTGGTCCGGATGGAGGAGCGTGTGCGACTGCTACACCGCTGGGTGTGTGCCAACATCCACTACGATGTGAAGGGACTACGGACTGGCAACTACGGCGACCTGAGTGCTGAAGGCATGCTGCGCAGCCGCACCGGCGTATGTTCTGGTTACTCGAACCTGTACTTGGCCATGTGCAAGGAGGCGGGCGTGGAGTGTGTGGCGGTCACTGGCCTGGCCAAGGGGGTTTCCTGGCAGGCAAGCGGGAGTGTGAAGAAGAGTAATCATGCGTGGAATGCCGTTAAGCTTGATTCGTTGGGCTGGGCACTGCTTGACTGTGAGTTTATACAATTGTTTTGTGTGTGCGTGTGAGTGAGTGTGAGAGTGAGGGAGAGAGGGGGGGGAGAGAGAGAGAGTGAGAGAGAGAGAGAGAGAGAGAGAGAGAGAGAGAGAGAGAGAGAGAGAGAGAGAGAGAGAGAGAAAGAGAAAGAGAGAGAGAGTGAATGACGAGTACTTATTCATATGCCCCACCTCAACCCTCGTCCCATTCCCTGGTTTTCAACCCTCTACCCTCAACTCTCAACCCATTTGCTGGCCTTCAACCCTCTACCACCCCGCTGCAGATACCATTCCTGAGCATCCTCATCATGGACCACCTGCCCACATTGAGCGATGATGCATTGGCCCTGCTACCATCCGCCTTATGCGTGTCTCAATACCCCTTCCTCACCTCTACCCTCAACCCTCATCCAATTTCCTCACCTTCAACCCTCTACCACCCTGCATGCATATACCCTACCTGGGCATCCTCATCATGGACCACCTGCCCACAGTGGGCGATGATGCATTGGCCCTGCTGCCATCCGCCTTATGCGTGTGTCAATACCATCTCCCTACCTCTACCCTCGACCTTCAACCCTCCACCCATTCCCTGACCTTCAACCCTTAACCACCTAACTCTGCATGTAGGTACCTGGGCAGTAGGACACCTTGGTGCTGGTGACGGTGATGCCCACGTTCAAAATTACACCGACTACTACTGCCTCATTGTCTCACATGCCACACCTCAACCCTCGACCACCTAACTCTGCATGTAGGTACCTGGGCAGTAGGACACATTGGTGCTGGTGCTGGTGATGCCCACGTTCAAAATTACACCAACTACTACTCCCTCACTATCTGAGACACCGCACCTTAACCCTCGACCACCTAACTCTGCCTGTAGGTACCTGGGTAGCAGGACACCTTGGTGCTGGTGACGGTGATGCCCACATTCAAAATCACACCAACCACTACTGCCTCGCTGTCTCATACGCCGCACCTCAACCCTCAACAACCCTCTACCACCCTGCTTGTAGGTACCTGGGCAGCAGGACACCTTGGTGCTGGTGATGTCCATGTGCAAGAGTACAAGGAATACTACTTCCACACATGCCCCTGCATCAACCATCAACCATCAACCCTCAAGAACCTAACGGTGCATGTCGGTACCATACTTGGGAAGCAGGGCAGCTTTATGGTGATGTTCACGTACACCAATGCAAGGATCTCACACGCCCCGACGCAACCCTATATCCAATCCCTGATCAACAACCCTCTACCACCCTGCCTGTAGGTACCTGGGCAGCAGGACACCTTGGTGCTGGTGCTGGTGATGTCCACGTTCACAATTGCACCAACTACTACTCTACTACCTCACTGTCTCACACACCACACCTCAACCCTCAAAAACCCTCTACCACCCTTCATGTAGGTACATGGGCAGCAGGACACCTTGGTTCTTGTGCTGGTTATGTCCACGTGCAAGCGTTCAAGGACTAATACTGCCTTACTGTCTCACACACCACACCTCAACCCTCAACAACCCTCTACCACCCTGCTTGTAGGTACCTGGGCAGCAGGACACCTTGGTGCTGGTGCTGGTGATGTCCACGTTCAAAAGTACACCAACCACTACTGCCTCACTGTCTCACACACCACGCCAAAACCCTCAACAACCCTCTACCACCCTGCCTGTAGGTACCTGGGCTGCAGGACACCTTAGTGCTGGTGATGTCCACGTACAAGAGTACAACGACTACTACTTCCTCACACGCCCCGACATCCTCATCATGGACCACCTGCCCACAGAAAGCGACGATGCATGGGCCCTGCTGCCATCTGCCGCCAACGTGCCCACAGTGCAGGCGTACTCAGAAGGGGTGGCCACAAAGGCAACGTATGGCTGGCGGCCAGTGAGCCACACAAGAGCTGATGTGCACCTCCCTCCAGGTGAATAATGTAGACTAAAAGTATTAGATAAGCACTCTATACCTGATCTAGACTACACGGTCTAGCTTGGCTGGCGGTTTGGCTGGCAGTTTGGCTGGCGGCCAGTGAGCCACACAAGAGCTGATGTGCACCTCCCTCCAGGTGAATAATGTATTCTAAAAGTATCAAATAATCACTCTAGACTACACATTCTAGCTCTTTTTGTATCGCTAGCTAGACTATACGGTTCAGCTTTCTTATCTTAGTAATACTCAAACTCAGGTCCGCTATCATGCGCCTCATGTTAATCTGGTGTTTCTGTCAATTAGTCCCTAAGTCCATCTAGTGTTCCTGTCGATTAGCTCCTCCTGGTAATCTATAAGTATTCATGATCGTTTGAGCTTGGGCGGCCAGTGAGCCATACAAGAGCTGATGCGCACCTCCCACTAGGTGAATAATGTAGACTAAAAGTATTAGATAATCACTCTATACCTGATCTAGACAACACGTTCTAGCTTGGCTGGCGATTTGGCCGGTGGCCAGTGAGCCATACAAGAGCTGATGCGCAACTCCCAGTAGGTTAATAATGTAGACTAAAAGTATTAGATAATCACTCTACACCTGATCTAGACGACCCGTTCTAGCTTGGCCGGTGGTTTGGCTGGCAGTTTGGCTGGTTGCCAGTGAGCCATACAAGAGCTGATGCGCACCTCCCACTAAGTGCATAATGTAAAATACAAGTATTAGATAAGCAATCTATACCTGATCTAGCCGATGTTTATGATTTGTAGGGGACCAGCTCATTAAATGTTTCTCTAATGTAGCCCCTCCTGGCAGCCTGTACCTTTTTTTAGTTGTGAAAGGTATTTCACATCAGGAGGTGGGTCTCCCGACACAAACCAGCGACACCAAGGATTCAGTTTGAATGGCGTTTCCACTCCTTCTTTTTTATTGTTTGAGCTTGGGCAAGTCCCTTTGGCCTATCTGGCTGTCCCTGTACATTTACATATATTTAGATGGCGGGTTGAACGCAGGATAAAGCAAAGCAACATCCTCATCAAAGCAGGTATGCGCCCAAGGTACACTGACTTTAAAATACAAACATACATGCATACATTCCCCAAGCACATACAAAAATACAAACATACAAACATACAAACATACAAACATGCAAACATACAAACATACAAACATACAAACATGCAAACATGCAAACATGCAAACATGCAAACATGCAAACATACAAACATACAAACATACAAACATACAAACATACATCCCCCGAGCATATAAAAACATGCATGCATACATACCCCAAGCACCTATGCTTCACTCTGTCTTGATGCTTCAATGAGCTCACACTGTTTGCTCACTGTGCTCGCTGTTCAACCCTTTCACATTCAACATACATAGTGATGTTCATCATCCCCCCTTGACTCCTTCAAGCCGCGGGCACATTTGGAGTCCAGTAGGGCACGAGGGAAAATGTCCACATCCCCATTCCCATCCCCATTCCCATCCCCACCCCCATCCCATCGCCATCACCACCACCACCACCACCACCATCATCATCATCATCATCATCATCATCATCATCATCATCATCGTCGCCGTCGTCGTCGTCGTCGTCGTCATCATCATCATCATCATCATCATCATCATCATCATCATCATCCTCATCCTCATCCTCATCCTCATCCTCATCCACATCCACATCCACATCCATATCCACATCCTCCTCCTCCTCCTCCTCCTCCCCCTCCTCCTCCTTATCACTGTCATCACATCCCCTCCAGGTACGACTCAGATCAAGCTCAGCTTTGAGTACTATGCTAAGAGACTCGGGGATATGTCAGCAAATGCCACCAAGCTAACCCCACAGACGTCGGGGGCTGCGTGCACCAGCGCCCTCTCTTCAGACGGTAGCCAGCTCACAGTGTGTGTAACACTGCCATCAAGCACCAGCCGTGTAAAGAAGTATGGACTGGAGATAGAATTCTGCATGCAGCTTGGAGGTGGTAGTTATAGACCCAGCAGCGCTAAGTACTCCCTTCACACTGCCGCATAGCATCAACCCGCACACGAGTCCTTGCTGGAGTGACTGGAGTCTGTGCTTCCTCGGGTCTCATTTGGTTCAGACCCAACAGCATCAAGTGCTCCCAGCACACTGCCACGTAGCATCAACCCATACACGAGTCCTTGCTGGAGTGACTGGAGTCCATGCTTCCTTTGGTCACATTTGGTTCATACCCAGCAGCGCTAAGTACACCTCATACACTGCCACGTAGCATCAACCCGTACACGAGTCCTTGCTGGAGTGACTGAAGTCTGTGCGTGCTCTGGTCAAATTTGATTCAGACCCAACAGTGCTAAGTACTTCTTACGAACTGCTGTGTAGCATCAACCCTTGTAGGTGTCCTTGCTGGAGTGCTTACTTCATGCGTGCGCCAGCTCACTGTGGGTGTGGCACAGCCATCAGGCATATGACTCGTGAAGAAGTACGGGCTTGATATAGCATTCGGCATGATTCTCAAAAGTGCTAGTCATTATATCATACCCAGCTGTGCTAAGTGCTCCATACGCACTGTCGCGTAGCATCAACCCTTACATGAGTCCTTGCTGGAATCCTTGCTTCATGCATGCGCCAGCTCACTGTTTGTGTGAGACTGCCATTCGTCGCTAGTCATGCAAAGAAGTACGGACTGGTGATAGAATTCCGCATGCAGCTTAAGAGGTGGCCATTTCATACCCAGCAGTGCCAAGTACTCCCAACACACTGCTGTGTAGCATCAACCCTGACATGAGTCCTTGCTGGAATCCTTGCTTCATGCATGCGCCAGCTTATTGTGTGTGTGTCACTGCCATCTAGCGCCTGCCGTGTAAAGAGGTACAAACTGGAGATAGAATTCCGCCTGCAGCTTGGAGGTGGCCATTTCATACCAGCAGCGCCAAGTACTCCCTGCACACTGCCGCGTAGCATCAACCCTCACTGAAGTCCTTGCTGGAGAGACTGGAGTTCATGCTTCCTCTGGTCACATTTATTTCATACCCAGCAGTGCCGAGTACTCCCAACACACTGCTGTGTAGCATCAACCCGTGCAGGAGTCCTTGCTGGAGTGACTGGAGTCCGTGCTTGCTCGGGTCACATTTGGTTCAGACCAAGCAGCACCAAGTGCTTCCAACGCACTGATGTGTAGCATTAACCCTTACATGAGTCCTTGCTGGAGTCCTTGCTTTTTGCATGCATCAGCTCCATCTCTTTGGACGGCAACCAGTTCACTGTGAACTTGACACTCCCTTCGAATGCCAGATGCGCAAAGAAGTACGGACTGGTGATCGCATTCCGCGTGCAGATTGCAAGTGGTTGGTTAAGAACCGACTGAGCTAAGTACTTTCTACACACTACTGTGTAGCATCAACCCTTACATGAGTCCTTGCTGGAGTGACTGGAGTCCAAGCTTCCTCCCGTCACATTTGGGTCAGACCCAACAGTGCCAAGTACTCCCAACACACTGCCGCGTAGCATCAACCCAAACACGAGTCCTTGCTTCCTCTGGTCACGTTTGGGTCAGACCCAGCAGTGATGAGTACTCCCAACACACCGCCGCGTAGCATCAACCCGAACACGAGTCCATGCTTTCTCTGGTCACATTTGGGTCAGACCCAGCAGTGCCAAGTACTCCCAACACACTGCCGCGTAGCATCAACCTGTACACGAGTCCATGCTTCCTCTTGTCACATTTGGGTCAGACCCAGCAGTGCCAAGTACTCCCAACACACTGCCTCGTAGCATCAACCCGAACACGAGTCCTTGCTTCCTCTGGTCACGTTTGGGTCAGACCCAACAGTGCCAAGTACTCCCAATACACTGCCGCGTACCATCAATCCGTACTCGAGTCCATGCTTTCTCTGATCACATTTGGGTCAGACCCAGCAGTGATAAGTACTCCCAACACACTGCCGCGTAGCATCAACCCGTACACGAGTCCATGCTTCCTCTCGTCACGTTTGGCTCAGACCCAGCAGTGATAAGTACTCCCAACACACTGCCGCGTACCATCAACCCATACACGAGTCCTTGCTTCCTCTCGTCACATTTGGGTCAGACCCAGCAGTGCCAAGTACTCCCAACACACTGCCGCGTAGCATCAACCCGTACACGAGTCCATGCTTCCTCCCGTCACATTTGTGTCAGACCCAACAGTGCCAAGTACTCCCAACACACTGCCGCGTAGCATCAATCCGTACTCGAGTCCATGCTTCCTCTTGTCACGTTTGGGTCAGACCCAGCAGTGATAAGTACTTCCAACACACCGCCGCGTAGCATCAACCCGTACACGAGTCCATGCTTCCTCTTGTCACATTTGGGACAGACCCAGCAGTGCCAAGTACTCCCAACACACTGCCGCGTAGCATCAACCCGAACACGAGTCCTTGCTTCCTCTGGTCACGTTTGGGTCAGACCCAACAGTGCCAAGTACTCCCAACACACTGCCGCGTAGCATCAATCCGTACACGAGTCCATGCTTCCTCCAGTCACATTTGGGACAGACCCAGCAGTGCCAAGTACTCCCAACACTCTGCCGTGTAGCATCAACCCGTACACGAGTCCTTGCTTCCTCTGGTCACGTTTGGGTCAGACCCAGCAGTGATAAGTACTTCCTGCACACTGCTGTGTAGCATCAATCAGTAAATGAGTCCGTGCTAGAGTTCTTACTTTTTGCATGCATCTGCTCCCTCTATTCATACGGCAGTCAGCTCACTGTGAACTTAACATTCCCATCCGGTGCCACTGGCCAACGTTTCAGAATTCGAAAACATTAACCAGACCTGAGAAAACGATGGCCAGTTGCTCAAATAGCATTAAACGCGTGCAAAAAACGATTATTTTTTCCTAAACAATCACTGGGTGCAAAACGCGCAAAGAAGTACAGACTGGTGATCACATGCAGATCACCAGTCTGTACTTCTTGATCACCAGTCTGTACTTCTTTGCGTGTTTGGCACTTCTTGATCACCAGACTGGTGATCAATTCCGCATGCAGCTTGCAAGTGATTGGTTTAGAACCGACAGAGCTAAGTACTTCATACACACTACTGTGTAGCTTCATCTATTGCAGGAGTCCTTGCTGTAGTCACTTTTATTTGTTGGGCTACGTGTAGTTAGCTACTTCTATGCAGCTCCCTTTCCCTGTCCTTGAGCCAAATTTGAAGCTAGCTCGTGCGTCTGAAAGATGACATGACAGGCAATCCAATGCAGCTGAAAACTTTGGGATTGACCCAGTGGCTGGCTAATGGAGCTGGATGGAAGCTGCGTTGCGTAGCCCAACGAAGAAGCACAGGCTGGAGTCCTTGCTCACTCTGGTCACACAAGCAGGAGGTTATAGTGCTTGACCAGAGGGAGTATTCTCTGTGTTTTTCACTCCGTCAGACGTTTTGCACTGCCTTCTTAACAAAATCAATGGTGCCACGTGGCCTACAGCCTTCAAGGCTGCTTGCCATCTTCATATTTGGTAGGTTTTCTTGGGCAGTTGGTCATTGTTAGTAGGGGTAAGTATGGTGGCCAGTTGTTCTTGGGCAGTTGGTCATTATTTATCAGTTCTTGGCCAGTTGTTCTTGGTCAGTTGATCATTGTTCTTGGTCAGTTGGTCATTATGGTAGGTAGTTTTTCTCCGTCAGTTGGTCAGTATGGTAGCCAATTGTTCTTGGGCAGTTGGTCAATATGATAGCCAGTTGTTCTTGGGCAGTTGGTCAATATGATAGCCAGTTGTTCTTGGGCAGCTGGTCATTGTTCTTGGGCAGTTGGTCAGTATGGTAGCCAGTTGTTCTTGGGCAGCTGGTCATTGTTACCCAGTTCTTGGCCAGTTGGTCAGTTGGTCATTGTTCTTGGGCAGTTGGTCAGTATGGTAGCCAGTTGTTCTTGGGAAGCTGGTCATTGTTACCCAGTTCTTGGCCAGTTGGTCAGTTGGTCATTGTTCTTGGGCAGTTGGTCAGTATGGTAGCCAGTTGTTCTTGGGCAGCTGGTCCTTGTTACCCAGTTCTTGGCCAGTTGGTCAGTATGGTTGGTAGTTTTTCTCGGGCAGTTGATCATTGCTAGTTTGGGTCAGTATGGCAGTCAGCTGGCTACCACTCGTCGCCATGTTTTTGAAACGCTATTTGTATGGGTATAATTGTTTGTTTGGACAAGCGAGACGATGACAGAAAGCTTACCGTTTGAGCGATGTATTATTCTTCATTTGTCCAAATTCAAATTATGAGTACTGTACCAGACTGTACAATAAGCAATTTGAAATGAGAAATTCTAAACATCAAAACCAAATTAGAATTTCCTACCAAATGTATAAAACATTATCCCAGCCGAGACACTTCATAATTCATCTCATTTCACCCAATAGTTTCTCCCCCCCCACCATCTCCCCCGCAACCCCACAACCAGCCACTCCTCTCATAACCATCCTTCATATCATTCCCTTCCATATCTCCCAACCCATTCGCACCAAAAGCGAAAACGGTAACGTGGCGCAAAAGAGACACATCCATAGGAACATAACGGAACAAGAAAGAACACAAACAAATCAGGCTAAACGGAAAACACAAACACGGAATAACACAGAGAACAAGGCGGATTCCCCCCCATCCTCCCATGTGAGAGTTCATCCAAGATACACTACTATTCTAAATACAATCGTCCCACAAATACGACATTAACTTAAGACCACCTCCATAGCACTAAACATTCACCATCCCCTGCCTCTCCCTCACCCCCCTCATGTCCCACAGTACCAGGAAGGGAAAGAGAGTTCACCACAATCCATCTATTCTCACCCCATGATTGATGTCTCCTCATTCGTCCCATACTTCCTCATTCAAGGAAACAACACTACCTTCATCTGTGTACTATTGGGCTCCCGTAAGCAAGAAGGTGGGTTCGTTCATCTGCTTTGCCTCTTGTGCCGAATATGTTACAAAGAGGGAACTTGAAAAACAAGAGGTGGTACTGGCATCGGCGAGCTGACCGATAGAGCAGTGTTGTCGAGGGCAACCAATCTGCTTTGCCTCTTGGTGAGAGTTCAGGACATGCCTCCAGGTCTCCTGAGCAGGGTACTACAAAGCGCGAGCGGCAGCGTCTTTACGCGCACGCTTTTTGAGCCCCACTGCGCGTTTCGCACAGTTTTGTCGACCCCCTGTGGGCGCAGCACGCAGTTTTTGCGCTTTTTGCACTAGAAAGCGCTGGGCAATTTGACGTTTGTGCGCTTCAAGCGCTGACCAATTTGGCAAGAAGTAGTACCCTGGACTCCAGGTCTCCCTAGCTATTCCTCTTGAAGAACGGAGCCGACCTATTTTTTTCATTCTTGCTTGGCTCATCACGAGTACATATATAATGCTTATAGACAATTCATTGGATTTAATTTGATTGTTACATGGTTTTCCAGGCCTCTGTGGCCGTCTTCCAATCCCAAGTCCTCCAGTGCGATACCTATGTAAACCAGGGAGCATACTAAGCGGAATATACAGGTTAAATAATTGTTCAGGATAGCAGGGGGGGGGGGGGGGGGGGGGAAGGTGCTAGACCCCATCACAAAAAAGTGCTGAGGCACCCTTCTGCAGACCCCCCCCCCCCCCCCCCCTGGCTCCGGAACCCACTGTACAGCCACTATCTCACCCACCACTTAGTGATATGGTGTCTAATTAGGCTCATTTTACAGGGTTTTCAAAGGCCTATCCATTGAGGTTGGTCTCGAGACCATTGGGAATGTTTGAAGCATAGGAAATCATCATCACCAATGTTACATTGTTTGGTGGGACTTGGGGGGAGCGGGGGGGGGTAAGGTTTAGGGAATTAGGGTTTAGGGTAATCTGATGGCGCTCTGAGTTTCCGTGGTTGCCGCAAAGCAATTGTTTACCGCACTTGTCGCAGGTAGTGCCCTTGGATTGCGGGTCCATCGAATAACATCAAATAGCACAAGGCACCAGAACGAAAAATACGCTGAGAGAGAGAGAGAGAGAGAGAGAGAGAGAGAGACCCTAGCCCCCCCCCCCCCCCCCCTCTGCCCTGGGCATAATATGGGGTGGATCCCTACCCCATAGCATAAATGAACTAGTATTTAGAAGGGGGACACCCTAGTTTCACTCCCATGTCATTCTGAGGGCTGTAAAAAAAGTGCCTGAAAAGTACCTAATTTTCTGAAAATGTCAGCTTTTTTCCTTAACCCCCCCCTCCCCCCCCCCCCCCCCCGCCGCGGCCCCAAACTTGGGAGGACCAGCACTTTTTTCTACTGGGCCAAATTAAGAAACAAGACCGGATTCGTCATCCTCTCAATGATATCTACAAGGTTTGATGATGGGGTATTGGGGTCATTTTGGTTTGAAGTTGCCCCCCCCTTGCAGGATAGACACAATAAATAATACCCACCCCTGGACTGGAAATGTGTACAGCACACCAGTGCAGCTACCCCTGGATTGTAAGATGTGTACAGCGCACTGGTGCGCCTACTCTTTTGTAGGAGTGGCAACGCCATTCAAACTGAATCCTCGGTGTCGCTGGTTTGTGTCGGGAGACCCACCTCCTGGGATAACAAAACTTTCACAACTAAAAAAACAAAAATATGTCTACATGAGAGGCATGATCCATGATTTCCGAGTCTATCTGGCCACAGTTTTTCTTTTCACTACGAGCAGCAGCTTCTAGGCAGCTCCCTGGGCTCTCTCTTCATCCAAACCTCAAGCAACCTGGGCACCTGGAAGCTGATATCGTCAGCTTTCCAGTGCTCCTGGAATCTTTGGGCTTGGCCCAGTGGCAGTCTCAGGGAGCTGCCTACAAGCTGGTGCTGGTAGCCGGAAAGAAAAACAGTGTGACTTGCTGTGTCTTATTGGTCTCCATCATTGGTCTTTATCATTAGAAATCAAGCAAGGCTCATGTTGACTAGGGCCTATCCTATCACGGAGGGCACACAATTGTATTTGTTTTGTAATAAGGACTTTCGCCTGAAAGGGTGGGTCTCTCCATGGACCCTAGATAGACTCAATGACAAGTATTCAGTATTGACTATAGCTTTTATTTTCGACTACGAGCAACAGCTTCTAGGCAGCTCCCCTGACTGGCTACCAAGCCAAACTAAATGCAAACTAGTGCACCTAGCAGACACAATGAGCTGCCCAGAACTGCTGAAATATTTGGGTTAAGCTCTGTAGCTGGCTCAAGGAGCTGCCTAGAAGCTACTGCCCGTAGGCGATAAGACAAGTTCTATGCAGTGTCCCAAGCGACGCTAAACAATGGCGGAGAGTGTTCGTGACGGAGCGACAGGTGGCAACGGAAGCGAGTTATTTACGAGACTGTTGGCTGACGTGTCAGGCTTCATCGCGGTCAGACGGTTCGTCGGTCGGACGGACAAATGGGTAACCCTGGGGGCTCCCAACTCCTTGAAGAGGGGGCTCCACCAAAAAGCTGTGGTATTCGCCACACTGCCAGTTTGTCAACTACAAAGCACACCTGGTGTTGACTAGGGCCTGTCTTATCACGGTGGGCCTACATGTATTCACCACACTGCCAGTTTGTCTCCAACAAAGCACACCTGGTGTTGACTAGGGCCTATCCTATGACGGTGGGCATACATGTATTCACACCACTGCTGGCACTTAGTGCACTACAAGGCTCTGTCATCATCCGGCAACAGCAAGACTGGTGTTGACTAGGGCCTATCTTATCACGGTGGGCCTACATGCATTCATCACACTGCTGGCACTTAGTGCAATACAAGTCTCTGTCATAATTCGGCAACAGCAGGACTGGTGTTGACTAGGGCCTATCCAATCACGGTGTGCATACATGTATTCACCCCACTGCTAGTTTGTCTCCTACAAAGCGCACCTGGTGATGACTAGGACCTATCTTATCACGGTGGGCATACATATATTCACCACACTACTGGCACTTCATGTACTATACGGCTGCCATCATCCAGCAACAGCAAGACTGGTGTTGACTAGGGCCTATCCTATCACGGTGGGCATACATGTATTCACCACACTGCTGGCACTTTGTGTACTTCAAGTCTCTGTCATCAGCAGGCAACATCAAGACTGGTGTTGACTAGGACCTATCCAATCCCGGTGGGCTTACATGTATTCACCACATTTTTGTGCGAAAGGAATTTCACCCCAGGAGGTGGATCTCCCGAAACTGAGGATTCAGTTTGAATGGTGTTGCCACTTCTACAAAAGAGTAGGCGCACTTAAGGTCGGCGGGAGATACACTGCCAGTTTGACTCCTACAATCCAAGGCACACCCTGACACCCAATCAACCAGCACTAGCACCACTGAGCCGTGACAGCTCTAGCTAGCTTCTGGTGCGATCTAATTGCGGGGAAAGGGAGCTGCCTACAAGCTGCTATGCGTAGGTCAAACAAGAAGCAATTACTCCTACAAGGCACACCCTGACACCCAATCAACCAGCACTAGCACCACTTGGCCGTGACAGCTCTAGCTAGCTTTTGGTGCCGTCCAAGGTGGCGAAAGGGAGCTGCTTAGAAGCTGCTATGCTTAGGTCAAACAAGAAGCAATTGCTCTTACAAGGCGCACCCTGACACCCAATCAACCAGCACTACCACCACTGAGCTGTGACAGCTCTTGCTAGCTTCTGGTGCCATCCAAGGGCGGTGAAAGGGAGCTGCCTAGAAGCTGCGATGCAAAGCTCAAACAAGATGCAATGACTCCTACAAGGCACACCCTGACACCCAATCAACCAGCACTTAGACTACTGAGCCTTGTCAGCTTTAAGACGCTCTAGCTAGCTACTGGTGCCGTCCAAGGGCGGCAAAAGGGAGCTGCCTACAAGCTGCTATGCAAAGCTCAAACAAGAAGCAATGACTTTTACAAGGCAAACCCTGACACCCTATCAACCAGCACTAGCACCACTGAGCTGTGACAGCTTTAGCTAGCATCTGGTGCCGTCCAATGGCTGGGAAAGGGAGCTACCTAGAAGCTGCTATGCGTAGGTCAAACAAGAAGCAACGACTCCTACAAGGCACACCCTGACACCCAATCAACCAGCACTAGCACCACTGAGCTGTGACAGCTTTAGCTAGCTTCTGGTGCCGTCCAATGGCTGGGAAAGGGAGCTACCTAGAAGCTGCTATGCGTAGGTCAAACAAGAAGCAATGACTCCTACAAGGCACACCCTGACACCCAATCAACCAGCACTACCACCACTGAGCTGTGACAGCTCTAGCTAGCTTCTGGTGCCGTCCAAGGGCGGGGAAAGAGAGCTACCTAGAAGCTGCTATGTGTAGCTCAAACAAGAAGCAATGACTCCTACAAGGCACACCCTGACATCCAATCAACCAGCACTAGCACCACTGAGCCGTGATAGCTTTAAGACGCTCTAGCTAGCATCTGGTGCTGTTCAAGGGCAGGGAAATAGAGCTGCCTAGAAGTTGCTATGTGTAGCTCAAACAAGAAGCAATTACTCCTACAAGGCACACCCTTAGTCCCAATCAACCCGCACTAGCAACAAGGAGACTGTGGCCATCATGTCTCCGGTATGGTACTAGCATTCTTTGCCGGGTTTGAATCCCCACGGGTGCGATTTAGTGTTTGCGGTCGCTGTCAGCCGCCATGGTAGCTTTATCCAGGTAAAGTAGCAGCCCGTTCCCTACCGCCGTAAGACGGGGCTCCCTTAATACCACGCCCTACCAGGTGTTATCATTACTAGGATTCTGGTCATCTGTTAGCATGAGTGTATCCTCGGTGCCCAGTGCCGCCAGGCCCTGCCTGCAAAGGTTGAGCTTATGATTAGGGATGATGATGATGATGATGATGATGATGATGATGATGATGCTGATGCTGATGCTGATGCTGATGCTGATGCTGATGCTGATGCTGATGATGCTGATGATGATAACATTTTTCCTGGTGTCCTACTGGACTCCAAATGTGCCCTCGGCTTAACTGAGTCAATGGGGACTTTTAAACATCATGCACAAAGAAAAAAAGAAGAAGAAAAAGAAAAAAAAAAGTGCCAATCTGTTAGTGGACTTGATATTGCTTTGATGCCTTGATTTGATATTGCTTAGATGCCTTGATTTGATATTGCTTTGATGCCTTGATTTGTACCCTTTGTTTGTTAAATGTAGAATGGGTTCAGGGTTTTGGGTTGCATGGTTGATTGGACGATGGCTTGCCCAGCCCTTGTTCAGCCCTTGTTGCGGACAATCAGCAACTAAAGCAACACCTGAAGCATCATCCTGCTGCATCTGCCATGCTAGTGCAGGGAGACCCATCCATTGAGGCAAAAATACTTCTTGCCTCCCCCCAAAATATACCATCCACATTTCTGCACTGGAGCTGCTGCTGCAGATGCTGCTAATGCTGCCAATACTACAGATGTTACATTTGCTACTGCTGATGCTGGTGCTAATGCAACCGATGCTGCAGATGTTGCATTTGCTAAAGCTGCTGCTGCTATGCTACCGATATTGCAGATGCCGCATTTGATAAAGCTGATGCTGGTGCTGATGCTGGTGCTAATACTACCAATACTGCAGTTGCTGCATTTGCTGAAGCTGAAGTTGATGCTGCTGCTGGTGCTGACACTGCTGCTGCTGCTAATGTTACCGATGCTGCAGATGTTGCATTTGCTAAAGCTGCTGCTGCTAATGCTACCGATATTGCAGATGCTGCATTTGCTAAAGCTGATGCTGGTGCTAATGCTACCGATACTGCAGATGCTTCATTTGCTGAAGTTGATGCTGCTGCTGCTAATGATACCGATGCTGCAGATGTTGCATTTACCAAAGCTGCTGCTGCTGCTGCTACGGATACTGCAGTCTGACTAGGATAAAGTTACCATTTATATACAATATAATATGCTGCAGTTTGTATGATGTCATTTGATATCATACTCGCCTTTGGTCTACATCATATGATATGTTGGTCCCTGCATGTAGGCCATAGCTTCCACCCTCAACATGAACGTTGCCTCATTGAACTATACTTGCTCATATAAATCAACGTGTTAACCTAAGCTTCTGTCTGCCCTCCTGTCTGTGTGTGTACAGGCCATAGCTGCCACCCTCAGCTTCAACGATGCCTCATTGAACTATACTTGCTGATATAAATCAACTTGTCAACCTAATATTATGTTTGCCTTCCAGTCTGTGTGCAGGCCATAGCTTCCACCCTCAGCATATGCCAGTCCTTACCTATATGACATACCCAACCAGCACGAGCAGTTTTAAGCTACCGAGCAAACGATGAGCAGTCCAAAGGCTGATAGGCCATACACCCATGCAATGCAACACTACTGGGACTTCACTCATTTGAACGTGTAATATAGGAACAGATCAACACCCCATTGCTCACCGTAGTCATTGATATGACTGGGTAGACCACATCCCGCTGCTTGCAGCCATCTGACGCATGTGAGCAACATGTCCTCGTCCCACCACTGCAACAATGCACTTCCTTGGGCCACCAGCCGAACATTGCCCCTCTGCCAATTGTTTCAAGCGAGCCAGCATGTGCAGCTCTCGAACAGGCCTTAGATTCAGAGCAAATGCAGCTGCTTTGCCAGTCATTCGAGAGTCGATTGTGTCCATGAAGCCCATTTCGATCTCTCTTGCAGCGGGAGATATAGATATCTTACCCAGGAGGTCAAGAAATTTTTGATATTGTGGGGGCGAGAACGGGGAGCCATCGGCATCCCGGGGGTGGATAGGCCTCGGGAATGCCTTCATATCTGTGTACTTGTTGTACCACCCAACAAATTGTGATTTGAGGCCTATTGGTAGTCTGATCAACCCACCAGTCAGGTCTTTTACTGGTGCGTTTAAAGCATCAGACCACAAGAGTTCAGTGAGCAAGATCCGACATTGAGATTGATATTCTTCCTTGAAGCTTGGGTCTCCCGTAATCTGTTTCACTTTGGTTGTTTCTTCTAAGTCAATAGCTTCCAGGCTGGTTCCATTCTCTCCAGAAGATGATAAATGGGCTGCAGCAAGAAGCTCGAGGCCCCCAACTGTTCCGTGAACCATCAATGCCTCATGTTCTTCACTCCAGATGGTATCTGCAGCGATGTTTTCTTTGTGGCATACTTCACTCCATCGGCTTTTGTCTTCCGTTGATAAGGCCATGTGCGCCTCCCTGATACCTGCTGGACACTCTAGTGCCATGAGTTTATCCAACTGGGGTGCCAACTCCTGAGCTTCAGCCCTCAAACGCTCGATTGATTCTGGTGAATCCTCAATAGCAATGGTATCTGGCTGAATAGCTTCAAAAAGAGCTCTTAGGGCCGATGCATTTGTAGGGTTACCGTGGGCTATGCCGAAGAGGTGGACAGTACACGCACTGTTGTTCAAGGTGATGGGGTGGTTGATGGCGTCATCCAACCAAGCTTGTTGGGACTCCTTCCAGGCTAGATCACAAGCTGGAGGCATGCTGTCGAAAAGCCCCTTAATAAGTTTGGTTCTGATATTAGCATGAGCTTTCGGGTCAAAGTCCACGAAGGACTGCTCAGCAGCATCAAAGGATCCCAATAATTCGAGCTCCTCCTCCTCCGTCACCGGTTTCCTCTCTCGGTAGCTCTCTGCCACCTCAGTCTTCTCTGTTGTGGATTCATACCGTAATGAGGGATCCTCATCCCTCGTGTCATTTTCGCCAGATCCTTCGGCCTTCTGACCTTCTTCGTCCTCTTGCCGTTTGTCATTTTTTGCCCAGCATGTAGGTGAAGCACTGTTCTGCACCCCTCCTTGGACTGGCCGGATAGGGGATAGAGGAAGCCGCTGTTGGGAACCAAAACGGGTGCACTGGAAGGGTCTGGGACCTCTTTTGTTGACTCCCATAGCTAAGTTGGAGCCACCTTGGGAGCCATGATAGCGGGAAAGCGGCTTGGGAAAAGCTATCATGGCGTAGCCGAAATACGGTTATAAAGTTGTCAAGGAATTAATGAATGGAACAGTTTTGGAGGGAATTATGATAAAGGATGTCTACGCCGATAAGCACGTCCTATCAAGTTTACCCGACAAAACTTTACCCGACGAGTGTGCCAATATCTTATTACGTGTAGGTGACGCGGCATAATAAGATTGTGGTGTGCACCAGGTGCAGGTGTGCACTGCAATGTTGATGATGAAGCTGAAGTTCTTCTATTCAAAGCTGGTTGTAGCGGGGTTCCTCTCGCGCTTACACTCGACCTGTCTGTACCTGTCCAGACAGGTTTACATCCGGTGAGGGAGCTGGGGGATCAGCTCCTCCGCGGGTTCCTCCAGCAGCTCCCTCATCAGATCCTACACCCCCCTACACAAGATCCATCGTCAGCACGTATACGGGAGGAACTACTAGCTTTCCTCGCCTGGCCTGTCGGTACTGTGTTGACGAGCCCGTCTGAGCGGCACCTTCTGGCTCCGGCGTCAACACACCAGAGAAAGTAACCAATCGGAGTCTCGAAAAGAAAACGTCGAAGGCGCTGCTTGTAATACCTACTCCACAAAAGAAACGAAAAGGACAGAACGCCAAGCCGACTACTGGACGAACTTGGTAAGACGGAACGGGACGGAAAGAAATAGAGCCGGCACCTCTAGAACCTGACATAGGTAAGCTCGAGAGTAAGTTAGGGATCACGGGACCTGTCGGCTTTTTCCACGAACGGAATAAAAAGTTTCAAAAGTTGCTTTGGGAGTGGGTATTTCCTCCGGCCGGAAAACGTCCGTTGGGCTTGTCGCTGGACCTCCGACAGAAGTACACGGCCCCGTACACGGCCCCGACCAACGAGTGTCCAACGAGTGATGAGCTGGAAACCCCTACCCTACTCGTTGAACCTCAGCACGCTCGCTGGCAGCGCGGCCTCTACACGCTTGACACGTACCAGACACGTACAAGCAGTACCCAACACAAGAAATAAGCGAGGTTGTGAAATAGAGACAAAGAACGGAAAATAATCGAACAAGCGAGTGCACAGCGGGGCAGGGGAACAAAAATCCGCACAGATGTAAGAGGAAGCTGGGGAATGGTGCGACCCAAATCGGACGGCCGGTCAGTTTGGGTGACGTGCAGGGGAGGTGTCGTAATACCGCATCAACTCTGAAAACAACCATTGGGCATATTATGGCAGTGGAAATCTGATAACAAGATTTTGACAGGCAATTGTGCAGCACGCGAGAACGCTATTCGAGTACCGCATAGGGGGCAAGGGGCTGTAGTTAACTACCTTCATGCATGCCACTGTTAGCCTGAGTCATTCTGTATTTAGAACCTTGGTGCAAAAATCAAAGGGTGCATGGTATCACAGTTCTTACACCCCATGCTTCCCAGGTCAGCTTGGGTGATCTAAAAATGTACCATCCATAATTAACGATGGCTGGCTGCCCAGTGTATGAGGCTCATAGGCAGTAATTGTATAACCCAAAACTGAATAATGAAACTGGTTTTGTTAATGTAAGTTATTTACAACGGCATAGGCTCGATAGAGGAGAAGATGCTATTAAGCGCAACAGGCGCAATCATATAGAATAGAGATGTGTACTGCAGGGTACTGCAGTCACGTGCAGGCCACAGCTAGCCTGTGGCCTGGCGGCAGGCAACACGGTACCAGGAGGGAACAGGTACCGGTGTGCATTATGCCGACTCAGAGACTGATATATAAATCAGTCAATAACATCCCCCCCAATTCAAATATAAAAGCTAGGGAGACTTTGGGGAATTTCTAGGAGCTAAAAGGGAGAAATCACTTTAGCAGGGGTCTTCAAAGAAATGTCAGTCTACTGGGGTAGCTGGCTTGGGTAATAACTCAATTAACAGTATGATACTCATGCTCCATCTTGTGCCAACTCCCCACTCAGCTGCTCATACCCGTCCTGCCAACTCCCCACGTCAGTATTCCCATGAACACAACCAGGTCTGAATTCCGTGAGTGATGGATGGGGGCTGACACATAGGACCCTTCCCTTGATGTGGTTGGGCGGGCCCCTTAAGCCTATTTGGCTACCCTGGACTGTAATAAACAAACAACAACACGGTTAGGCAGGTCCCTTCAGCCTATTTGGCTACCCCCTGGACTATTATGAATAAACAACAACATAGGAGGCTGAACAACACAATTTGTTTTGCATTGAGCGCATGCAGTTGAGGAGTACGTTTGTATGGAGACAATGCATATGTACAGATGAGGCCATGCTCGAGCGTAGACCTCACTACGCTTGCTTATGCATCCTCACTGCCTACGCGCACCCACCCATGCCTTAGTACATTTGCCCATTCATCCTCACTGCCTATTTACCCGCACCCACCCATGCCTCACTACACCTGCCCATGCATCCTCACTGCCTACCCGCACCCACCCATGCCTTACTATACTTGCCCATGCATCCTCACTGCCTACCCGCACCCACCCATGCCTCACTACACTTGCCCATGCATCCTCGCTCCCACCCACACCCACCCGTGCTTCATTACACTTGCCCATGCATCCCCACTGCCTACCTGCACCTACCCATGCCTCACTACACTTGCCCATGCATCTTCACTGCCTACCTGCACCTACCCATGCCTCACTACACTTGCCCTTGCATACCCACTGCGTACCCGCACCCACCCATGCCATTTATTCATCACTCATGGAAAAAAAATCATTCGGACAGGCTCCGCAGGAGGCCCTTGAGGTTTGATAACCTTGATTTCACGCGCACATGTAACTACAATCCAATCTCAAAATACAATCTAAACAGGACACCACTCCAACTCCTAGCTAGCTAGGGCTTGGTTAAGGGTGGTAGAGGAGATTGAGTGCCGGGCATTCTTTCCCGGGCCCCATTTTAAAAATTAGTTAAGACCAGATTCTTCATCCTCCCAACAAGCTCTACAAAGTTGGGGCATGGGGTCATACACTTTGGTATCTGCCCCCCCCCCTCGCCTACAACCGTTCCCTGGTCGGAATCTGTCCGAGTCCCAGGCGAGTCCAGGACCCTAGACGGGGGGGCGTGTACTTATATCAGGGGTCCAGCGACAAGCCCGACGGACGATTTCCGGCCGGAGGAAATACCCACTCCCAAAGCAACTTATGAAACTTTGTATTCCGTTCATGGAACAAGCCAACAGGTCCCGTGATCCCTAACTTACTCTCGAGTCTAATATAATAATATATCGCCCGATACTCGACTGCCCAGGTATGTGGTCCATAATGGGGATTCATATGAATTCTGCTTGCGAGAAATGGAGACTGGAGAGCAGGCCGAGAGAGGATGTAATCAATCCATCAAAATCCAAATATTGGGCATGAACATGCGTTACATTCATGTCATATAATGTAACAACTCACATGCAATGTACGTAAACTATGCACGTACATTCGAATCCAATATTACATATAGATTAGATTATATTCCAATCCTTTATGATCACATGCATCGTTGATCGGCTGATGGGCACATGCTGAGTGCTCCGTATGCAGTGTTTCTTTTGGGTGCTCTGCATAACAGCTTTATGAAAGCTTGGAATAAGTTACCAGGTTCAAGTTCAAGTTATGAAAGCTTGGAATAAGTTACATGGACGATAGGGGGCTGCACTAAGTAGCCGCGCACCACATCATACTGGCGGTTCCAGCTATCGGAAACCCTGCCAGGCAGTACGTGATAGGATATAGTGAGTCATATCATAACAAGCTCCCATTCAGCTCCATGAGTCAGCTAATGGGGCGAGCTCACTATGTTCACCTTCATTAGAATGCCGGAAGAAAACAATTAAGCTCCCTGAGCCAGCCACTGGAAAGCTGATTATGTTAGCTTCCAGGTGCACTAGGTTGCGTGAGGTTTGGCTACCGGTAGATCGCCCGCCAGGGGACGGAGCTCCCTAGAATCTGCTGCTTGTAACCGAAAAGAAAAGCAGTGGTTTGCGCACTAAGACACCCTCATGACAATACCGGTGCTCAGCACTCACGGGTATACAGTCATACGGCACCATTGAGACTACCCTCTGTACTCAGCTTTGAACACTAAGGCACCCTCGTGACTACAACGGCACTCAGCACTCACGATCCTACACTTATATGCAGGGATCGGCAAATCATATGATACTGACCAAAGGCCAGTATGATATCATACAAATTGCATCATATGAAACTGTATGTGAATGGCAACTTTAGCCTAGTCAGACTGCCGGCATCAGATGATATCATATGATATCATGTTGCCGTTCCCTACTTATATGGAACCGTTGACCGCATTCTATACTCAGGTTTGTTCACTAAGGCTCCCTCGTGACAATACCGGTACTCAGTGTTCAAGAGTCTACACTAGCATGGCACCGATGAGACCCATTCTGTACTCGGCAGTGTGGCAAACCAGCATTACCTAGAGCTGAACAAGTCTATACACCTTCTATTCTGCTTGTATGCTCCCTGGTTTCTGTGGGTATGGCGCGGGGGGACTTGGAATTGGAAAACGATGAGCAGCCCGGAGTTGGCTGGAAAAACATGTACAAATCCAATCCAGAACCAGCATTAATGCCACCCATTATGTATTCCGCCCGAGGATAGTGATCAGCCTGGAGGCTGGACGGTAGACTATCTAGATGTAACCAGCCCAATACAATCCTACACAAAGGCTTTCTAGCGGCACTACAGCAGTCCGCAGATTGAGACCACACGAGGAAATTCATCCCTATGGATATTCACCCTTGAGAATATGAACCCTAAAGATTTAAACCCCAGTAGATATTCACCCTTGAGGATATTCGCCCTAAGGATTTTAAACCCTGAGGATATTTACCTACGAGGATATTCACCCATACGGATATATGCTTATGAGGATATTCACCCCTGAGGATATTCTCTCATAAGGAAATGCACCCCGGCTTCCTCATACCCCCATTCTTTTCAAGGCCATTGTTAGATTGGGCGCAGTTTTGTGAACCCCCGTGTCAGCCCAGCCTCTGCGTATCAGTCACAGTTCTAATCCTAACGCTATTATTTTTCCTACGACTTGTACTCTAGCAACAGTGCACATGTCCATATACTTGTAGGTGAACTTGAACTAAAGCCGTGGCAGTCCTCTTGCCCTTAAGCAACAGTCAACACGGACATCCTCGAGTTCATGTTGACCAGGCTGTGGAGTATTTTTTCCCAGCCTCTCAGTCTTCAAGGCCATTTGCAGGGCAAGCAGTGTGTGTAATGCCTTGGCAAGCTATCTTCAGCCCTTAAGCAACAGACAACATGGCTACCTGCGAGTTGGCGTTGACCAGGCCATGGAATGTTCCCCAGCTTCACATTCTGCAAGGTAATCGGTAAGGCAGGTCGTGTGGACAAGGCCTTGGCATGCCTTCTTCATCACACATGGCTATGCACGAGTTGACGCTGGCTATTCTGTGTAATATTTTCCCCAGCCTCTGAGTCTGCAAGGCCATCTGTAAGGCAAGCAGTGCGTGTGAGGCCTTAGCATGCTTTCTTCAGCTCGCAGGCAGCACTCAACATGGCTATTCACGAGTTCGCGTTCACTATGCTGTGGAATGTTTCCCCAGCTTCTCGGTCTGCAAGGCCATCTGAAGGGCAAGCAGTGCGTGTAAGGCCTTGGCATGCATTCTCCAGCCCTTGAGCGACAGTTTACATGGCTATCCCCTAGTTTACGCTGACTAAGCTGTGGAACGTTTTCCCAGCTTCTCGGTCTGCAAGGCCATCTGAAGGGCAAGCAGTGCGTGTAAGGCCTCGGCATGCTTTCTGCAGCCCTCAAGCAACAGTTCACATGGCTATCCACGAGTTGACCTTGACTATGCTGTGGAATGTTTTTTCCCAGAATCTGCCTGCGTAAAATATTTTGGTGCAATCCGTGTCAGCTGAGCTTTGTTTTTGTCACATGCCCGCAGTGTTCAGGAGACACACCCCTCCCTAGGGAGGGCGTTCCTGGCCTTTTATACCAGTCTGCCTCCTCTTCCAGCGCACACACAAGAGCCTGCGGCAATGGCGTTCACGATGTTGATCACAGACACAACCATCACTAGGTGAATAGGGCAAGGGCTCCTGGCCATTTATACCAGTTTGTCTCCTTACCCAGCACACGTACAAGAGCCTGTAGTGATGGTGTTCACAGTCTACACCACATACACAACCATCACTAGAGCGGGGGGTCCTGGTCTTTCATATCAGCCTGTCTCCTCTTATTGAGCAGACACAAGAGCCAGCAGTAATGGATATCACCACATACACAACCATCACTAGGATAGGGGGGTCCTGGTCTTTCATATCGGTCTGTCTCCTCTTATTGAGCAGACACAAGAGCCAGCAGTGATAGTGTTCACCACATACACAACCATCACTAGGATAGGGGGGTCCTGGTCTTTTATATCAGTTGGCCACCTCTTATTGAGCAGACACAAGAGCCAGCAGTGATAGTGTTCACCACATACACAACCATCACTAGGATAGGGGGGTCCTGGTCTTTTATATCAGTCGGCCACCTCTTATTGAGAAGACACAAGAGCCAGCAGTGATAGTGTTCACCACATACACAACCATCACTAGGATAGGGGGGTCCTGGTCTTTTATATCAGTCGGCCACCTCTTATTGAGAAGACACAAGAGCCTGCAGTGATGGTTATCACCACATATACAACCATCACTAGGATAGGGGGGTCCTGGTCTTTTATATCAGTCTGTCTCCTCTTATTGAGCAGACACAAGAGCCAGCAGTGATGGTTATCACCACATACACAACCATCACTAGGATAGGGGGGTCCTGGTCTTTCATATCGGTCTGTCACCTCTTATTGAGCAGACACAAGAGCCAGCAGTGATGGTTATCACCACATACACAACCATCACTAGGATAGGGGGGTCCTGGTCTTTTATATCAGTCGGTCACCTCTTATTGAGAAGACACAAGAGCCTGCAGTGATAGTGTTCACCACGGACAAAACCCTCCCAAGGGCAAGGGGTCCTGGTCTTTTATATCAATCCACCCCTTGCTTCCAGCGCATGCATAAGAGCCTGTAGAGATGGTGTTCACCACAGATACAATCCTTTAAATGGCAAGGGGTTCTGGTCTTTTACATTAATCCGCCCCCCGCTTCCAGCGCACGCATAAAAGCCTGTTGTGATGGTGTCCACCACAGACACAACCATCACTAGCGCAGGGGGTCCTGGTCTTTTATATCAGTCGGTCACCTCTTACAGAGCGCGCACAAGAGCCTTTAGAGATGGTGATCACCACGGACACAACCCTTACTAGGGCAGGGGTTCTTGGGAGTTACCCAAGCGATTTAGGTGGAGGTAAGCGTCGGTGCCATAGCCCTCCATTGAAATGATTTGCAAGTCACCGCCGAAGTACCTGTGCGATGGTGACAGGGAAGGATACGGATGAAGGGTAGGAGGGTTTTTTCAGAATTCGAAAACATTTAACAGACCTGAGAAAACGATGGCCAAATTCTCAAATAAACACGAAAAGCGTGCAAAAAACGATTTATCTTGCCTAAGACAATAACTGGAAGGGACAGGTAGAGGGTGACAACCAGGCTGCTGCTGGTAGTAGGATCAGCATAGTTTTTCTTTTCAGAAACGAACAGCAGCTTCTAGGCAGCTCCCCGAGCCAACCACTGGGCTAAGCCCCAAGATTTTGACCGTTCTGAACAGCGGATTCTGTCAGCTTCCAGACACACTAGGTTGCATTAGCTTTTGCTGAATAGCCAGTCAGGGGAGCTACCTAGAAGCAGCTGCTTTTAGCTGAAAAGAAAAACACTGAGGAGAAGGGTCACGAAGGTGCTGTTGGTGGTTGGCCCCAGTGAAAGCAAACGGGCTGGCCCCCTCAACCTAACACCTCGTAATAAGGCACACTATTTATTTATGAATGGGGGTGCTGTTTATGTGAGTGGGTGGAGTGCGGTGCGAAGTGTAGAGGGTGGAGGGTGCTGTAAATCTAATAGTGTTGGGTGTTGGGTGTTGAGTGTATAGTGATGAGTGTCGAGTGCCGAGTTTGCAATAAAAGTGACTGGGAAGAGTGCAGATTGTTTCGTGAAAAGTGCAGGGTGTGTAGGGTTGAGTGTTGATTGCAGAGGGTGGAGGGTGCTGTAAATCAGTGCAGAGTGTTGAGTGTATAGTGATGAGTGTCGAGTCTACTACACAAGTGACTGGGAAGAGTGCAGACTGTAGAGTGCTAAGTGTAGAGTGTTTCGTGAAAAGTGTAAGGTGTGTAGGGTGGAGTGTTAAGTGTGAAGTGTAGAGGGTGTAGGGTGCTGTAAATCTGACAGTGTAGAGTGTTGGGTGTTGAGTGTATAGTGATGAGTGTCGAGTCTGCTATAAACGTGACTGGGGAGAGTGTAGAGTGTTTTGTGAAAAGCGTAGGGTGTGTAGGGTGGAGTGTAGAGGGTGCAGGGTGCTGTCAATCTTACAGTGTCGAGTGTTTAGCGTCGAGTGCAGAGTTTGCTGTAAATGTGGCTGGGTAGAGTGCAGATCACTGAGTGCTAAGTGTAGAGTGTTATGTTTTAAGTGAAAAGTGTAGGGCGTGAAGGGTGGAAGGTTAAGTGTAGATTGTTCCGTTTTAAGTGAAAAGTGTAGGGTGTGAAGGGTGGAAGGTTAAGTGTAGATTTTTCCGTTCTAAGTGAAAAGTGTAGGGTGTGAAGGGTGGAGTGTGGGTGGCACACAGCACCTGGATGAGGACTACCATGTGACGGTGTAAATAAATAAATACATTAATTAAGTAATAAATAAATAAATACACAAAGAAAGAAAGAAAGAAATGAAGTAAGAAAGTTATAAATAAATAAATAGTGCGCCTTATAACGAGGCGTGAGGTTGGGGTAGGCAGCCTGTTTGCTTGCACTGGGGCCATCCACCAGGTACATATATATATCATACACAGAAGGGCCTAAGGCTCACCGTGAGAACAAACGACTGAGCGGCAGGCCATAGCCATAGCCAGCCAACACCACAGGCCCCCCCTCCGTTACATCGACAGTGTCCATCTCTACGGGAGCCTTGGCGGTGGAGTACAGGTAGGTCCAGATCTTGGGCATGCCACTTCGCGGGATTCCACCGCCTTCGTCAGACACTTTGATGGTCACATCCTCTCCACCCTCAGCAACAACAACTCTGCAAAGGGTTGGTTGGTTGGTATGTTGGTTGGTTGGTTGGTTTGCTTGACGGTTTGCTTGTTGGTTGGGCACTTAAACATTTGGTTTATTGGTTGGCCGGTTGGGTGGAGGTTTAGCTTTCATTGTTGCGTGCCGATCTTCTGTTGGTGTTCTTGTCCTCAATCAGAACACACTTAACAACACAACCATCCAAACACGGAATTTGAGGATTGCCTGCTAGGTTTGTAATATACCAAATAACACAGTACACGAAACAGCACGAAACAAGAAATTTCCCTAACTGGGGGTGGGGGTGGGAGTGGAGGGTGGGGGCTTGTTATCCATATCATCATCCACATCCACATCATAAACCACGAGACACCAAACAACAAAATAAACCAAGCAACAAAATAAATCAAATGTGAATTGCAATATTACCTGATAGGGGGGGGGGCTCGTTGTTCATTTCATCGTCAAACCTGTCCTGCACCACAATACACCAAACAACAAAATACATCAAACATGAATTGCAAGATTACCTGATAGGGGGGGGCTCGTCGTCCATATCATCGTCAAACCTGTCCTGCACTGCACGGAGTGAATTCTTCACTAGCTCGAACACCATGTGGTGGAGATGACTCGGCACGTAGGGGAAGGTGAACTTGGGGTCTCCGTATATCGTCACCTGAGGGGTTGTGGGTGGAGTTGGGGTGGGTTTGTGGGGATGGGGGGTCTGGGGCGGGGAGGAGTGAGGGTTCAGGGTCCAGGGTCCAGGATACGAGTACTGGTTAAGGTGTTGCAGGTGGGATTAGGATGTTGGGGAAGGCTTCACCAGTTCGAACACCATGTGATGGAGATGGCTCGGCACGTAGGGGAAGGTGAACTTAGGGTTTCCGTATATTGTCACCTGACAGAGAAGGGTCCAGGGCTCAGGGTTAGAGTGCCGGGGAAGGTGTTTAGGGGTTTAGAGTGCTGGGGGAGGTGTTGCAGGTGGGATTAGGGTGTTGGGGAAGGTTATCGGGAAGGTTAACTTGAGGTTTCCGTTTATTGTCACCTGATAGAGAAGGGTTCAGGGTTTAGGGTTTAGGGTTTTTGGTGCTGGTTGAGGTGTTTTGGGTTTTAGAGTGCTGGGTAAGCTGTTGCAGGTGGGGCATGTAGGGGAGGGTGAACTTGGGGTCTCTCTTTATTGTCAACTGACAGAGAAGGTTCCAGGGTACAGGGTACAGGGTTGCGTGATTTAAAGTGTGCGGTGAGATATTGATGAGCAAAATAGGTGTTTGGTGACGAGAACACCCCATAAGTGTGCTGGGGAAGGTGTTGGAGGTGGGGCACGTAGCGGAGGGTGAACTTGAGGTCTTCGTTTATAGTCAACTGACAGAGAAGGGTTCAGGGTACAGGGTTACACGACTCCAAGTTTGTGGTGAGATATTGGTGAGAAAAGTTGATGTTTGATGACGAAACACACCCATTAGAGTGCTGGGGAAGGTGTTGCAGGTGGGATTAGGGTGCTAGGGAAGGTGATTGGGGAGGTGAACTTGGGGTCTCCATATATTGTCACCTGACAGAGAAGGGTTCAATGTTTAGGTTTTTGGTGCTGGGGAAGGTGTTGAGGGTTTTAGAGTGCTAGGTAAGGTGTTGCAGGTGGGGCACGTAGGAGAGGGTGAACTTGGGGTCTTCGTTTATTGTCAACTGATAGAGAAGGGTACAGAGTACAGGGTTGCGTGATTCATATTGTGCGGTGAGATCTTGTTGAGCGGAGTAAATGTTTGGTGACGAAAATACCCCGTAAGAGTGGTGGGGAAGGTGTTGCAAGTGGGGCACGTAGGGGAGGGTGAACTTGGGGTCTCCGTTTATTGTCAACTGACAGAGAAGGATCCAGGGTACAGGGTTGTGTGAATCGAAGTGTGCGGTAGAGTGTTGGGGAAGATGTTCGGGAAGGATTTATGGTGCTTGGGGAGGTGTTCGGAAAGTGAACTTGGAGTCTTCGTATATCAGCACCCCCCAAGCCCCACCCCGCCTCCAGGCCCCCCACTCCCAGACTCCCCTCCCCCACTCCATCCACAAACCCCACATGCACACCCACAAACTTCCACACCCAGTAGCTCCTCCTTCAATCCCGCCTCAACGAATGGCTCAATGGTAGAGCTCGTTGAATTTAGAAGGTGCGGGGTTCGAATCCCTACGGGTGCGCTCTAGTGTTCGGGGTCGCTGTCAACTGCCATGGTAGTACAGCCCAAGTAAAGTAGCAGCCGGTTCTCTACTGCCGTAAGACAGAGCTCCCTTAATAACACACCCCACCAGGCGTTACCATTACTTTGAGCGCTGGGGGCTGCTCCCAGTAACTGCAGCTAGAACTAGGGAACGGCAACATGTCATAATATGATATCATATGATGCCGGACTGTCTAGTCTGACTAGGCCAAAGTTACCATTTATATACAACATCATATGATGCAATTTGTATGATATCACATAATATCATCCTCACATTTGGTCACCATCATATGATATTGCACCTACCAAAGGAGAACTGCCATACTCTCTCATGCCATGGTAGCACCCTACTGAGGCTACTACCAGGTAGCACTGCCCAGGTAAAGTAGCAGCCCGTTCCCTACCGCTGTAAGACAGGGCTCCCTCCCGGGGGCTCCCGTCATACCACGCCCCACCAGGCGTTACCATTACTTAGCACCTACCTTAGGAGAACTGCCATGTTCTCTCATGCATAGGTGTTCGGGAAGGATTTATGGTGATTAAGGAGATGCTAGGAAAGTGAAAACAGTGCCTTTGTATATCAGCACCCCCCAACCCCCACCCCCACCCCGCCTCCGCCCAATCCACCCCCCACCCCCGCCCAATCCACAAATCCACATGCACACCTGCACCCACAAACTTATACACCCAGTAGCACCTACCTCAATCAGGCTTTGTCATTACCCCCAGTCATTACCCCCAGGCTTTCTCATTATACACCCAGTAGCACCTACCTCGGGAGAACTGCCATACTCCCTCATGCATATTGAGCGTGCGTCATTAATCGAGTCTTGTGCCACTTGCACCGGGGAGCACTTGGTGCAGATGAGGCCGATGTGGTTGCTCTTAGGGGGTTCATGCAACGCTATGTGCTGGCCTACACGTGGTGGTGGTGGTGGTGGTGGTGCAGATGAGCCCAATGTGATTGCTCTTAGAGGGCTCGTGCAATGCAATGTGTTGCCCTACACGTGGTGTTGGTGTGGTGCTGGTGTTGGTGCAGATGAGGCCAATGTGGTTGCTCTTGGGGGGTTCATGCAACGCTATGTGCTGGCCACACGTGTTGGTGTTGGTGTTGGTGCAGATGAGCCCAATGTGATTGCTCTTAGAAGGCTCATGCAATGCAATGTGTTGCCCTACACGTGGTGGTGGTGGTGTGGTGGTGGTAGTGGTGATGGTGGTGGTGCAGATGAGCCCAATATGATTGCTCTTAGAGGGCTCATGCAATGCAATGTGTTGCCCTACACGTGGTGGTGGTGGTGTTGGTGGTGTGGTGCGGTGGTGGTGGTAGCGGTGTAGGTGATGGTGGTGTTGGTGTTGGTGGTGCAGATGAGCCCAATGTGATTGCTCTTAGAGGGCTCGTGCAATGCAATGTGTTGCCCTACACGTGATGGTGTTGGTGTTGGTGGTGGTAGTGGTGTTGGTGAAGGTTGCGGTGGTGGTGCAGATGAGGCCAATTTGGTTGCTATTGGGGGGTTCATGCAACGCTATGTGCTGGCCTGGGCAATCAAACAAAAAGTATCAGTATTGTCAGACAAGATGTGTGGGTTAGGCATACTACTGTGACAAACTGGTTGTACTTCAACAAGCTGCTTGTACTTTAATCAGATGTGCTTGCTCTTGGGGGGTTCATGCAACACAATGTGATGGCCAGGGAAATCAAACAAAAATTATCGGTCTTGTCAGACAAGATGTGTGGGGCTAGACATACTACTGTGACAAACTCGTTGTACTTCAACAAGCTGCTTGTACTTCAATCAGATGTGGTTGCTCTTGGGGGTTTCATGTAACGCTGTGTGCTGGCCAGGGAAATCAAACAAAAAGTATCAGTCTTGTCAGACAAGATGTGTGGGGTTAGACATACTACTGTGACAAACTTCAGCACTGTACTTTAGCAAGCTGCATGTACTTTTATCAGGTGTGGTTGCTACTGGGAGGTTAAGGTAATGCTATGTGCTGGCCAGGGATAATCAAACACAAGTTGACAGTCTCGTCAGATCCACCGACTACTGGGCATGCAATAGCGACACATGCCACAGCGAGTACAGCGACACCACCACATGCATGGGCTGGGGTGATGCATGCCCGGCCTCCATGGAAATTGGGTGGGGTTAAACGAACTACTGGGACATACTACTAAGTGGTTGTACTTCACCGGTAGTGGTTGCACTTAACGGTAGTGCTTGTTCTCACCGAGCAGATTCTCATGAGAGCACATATGAGCATCGCAATTCAAGAAAAGGAGCTAAGGTTTGAGTTGTTTGGGCCAACAGCTACAATAAACGGGTAACAGCTCCCAACATTTAAAAATTTTAAGCATCCAAACATGTGCATATACATAGGTTTGGGAGCAGAATTGTTATTATATATTATTATTTTGAGAGGTGATCAGATGGTTATACCCCAAAACATATGCTTCTGTCTTTGGCTACATACAGCAGCTTCTATGCAGCTCCCCTTCCTCATCCTACTTCCCCATTGGGGACAAAGCTGTTACTAGGTCGTGCATCCTCAAGCTGGCATGACAGGCATTCCTAAGGCAGTAGCAAACTTGGTCTTTGACACAGCTGCTAGCTTGGGGAGCTGGATAGAAGTAGCACTGTACAGCCCAAGATAGAAATAATGCCCGTTCACAACTCACCAATTATAAATCGGATGCACTTTTCGCTGAGGTTGAATACTGAACTTGGAGGATTTTTTGAGAGCGCATGGGTTTGAGGAGGCCAGCCAGGGATGATATCTGGCACCAGCATGAGAACGCATGGGATTGAGGAGGCCAGCCTGTGCACTTAGCAATTAGAATGCGGATATTAATACAATTCAGATACCTATCCGGCTGAGGTAGAAACAATAAAACAACTGGTGGATATCTGGCTCTAGCATGAGAGCGCATGGGATTGAAGAGGCCAGCCAGCGCACTTACCAATTAGAATTCGGATACCTATTCGGCTGAGATAGAAGCCATCCAGAAACTGGTGGATTTCTGGCATTTCTGTCAGCAGGGCATGCTCAGTCAGCTCCCTTCGAAGCTCTGAGATGCCCTTTGCCATGAGCTGCAGGAAGTTGAGGGCAAATCGCAATTGACAAAATATGCGTGTTGTATGAAGTTGTAGGGTTGTGCGGTTTTCTGTGAGGTAGGATGACATCGTCAATCAAAACAAGTAATCGTTGGTGGGCAATGGTGTCATCGTTGCACTTTTTTCCACAACATTTGCATTGGCGATGGTGATGGTGATGACATCCTGATGCCCAACTGGACTCCAAATGTGCTAGCAGCTTGACAAAGTCAAGAAGGACTTGTTGGTGCGTGTGCATGCGTGTGTGTGCATGTGCATGGTCAGTTGGTTTGGCTTAGGTTGAGTTGTGTCAGGTCAGGGTTGGGTTCAGTTTTGTTGAGTTTTGTTTTGTTGTGTTGTATTAGGTTGGGTTGGGTTGGGTTGGGTTGGGTCGGGTCGGGTTGGGTTGGGTTGGGTTGGGTTGGGTTGGGTTGGGTTGGGTTGGGTTGGGTTGGGTGAGGATAGATACAGATACTTGAAACGGCAATACGTACCAGAATTGCTTTTTCCTCTACCAGTAGCGATCACTACCTGGGATTGGTCAAATCTTCCACTACCATGAGACTCGAATTTGGTTCCGCCCCCTGAACCCTGGCCTTCGGGCCGCCTACCTAAATTGCTACCAGGAGCCCAACCTGGAAAGAAACCAAATCCCTGATCACCACCAGAAGACCCCCTTTCTGAAACGAAAAAAAACTCTGATACGTACCAACTACACTACTAGTAGTACTGTGGGCATAGCACTGTGGGTACAGAGGGGGCCCAAGGCATGTTGACGGCCCAGAGCATGGTGGGTACAGAGGGGGCCCAAGTGTACCCACGTACCAACTACACTACTAGTAGTAGCAGACTACAATACTACAATAACATAGCATACTACTACTATATACTAGTGGACTACAATAGCATGGCGTTGGTAGATGGGTTGGTTTGGTTTGGTTTGGTTTGGGTTTGGGTTGGGTTGGGTTGGGTGAGGACAGATACAGATACTTGAATGGCAATATGTATCAAAATTGTTTTTTCCGTTACCAGTAGCGATCACTACCTGGGGCCCTGTGTTGGCTAAACCTTCCACTGCCATGAGACTCAAACCTCAGCCCTGCCCCCTGAACCCCCCAGGCTGGCCCTTCGGGCCGCTTACCCAAATTGCTACCAGGAGCCCAACCTTGAAAAACACCAAATCCCTGATCACTACCAGAAGACCCTCTTTCTGAAACGGAAAAAGCTCTGATACATACTGGGGCTGCAATAGCAAGGCGTCAGTAGATGGGCTGGTTTGGTTTGGTTTGGTTTGGTTTGGGTGAGGACAGATACAGATACATGAAATGGCAATACATACCGGGACAACATTAGCATGGCGTCGGTAGATGCCACGCAGGACCTCTGTAAACTTGAGCTCATCTGAAGCGTCCTTGATTGCTGGAAAGTTTCTCAAGTCCTTGAAAGACTCCACATACCAGTCGCGGACCTGACACCAAGAATACATACTTCCTTGGTGTGCCGATTTGGTTGGCTTGCTTGCATATGTATTTGTTAGTGTTGCGTGCAAGTGCGCACACGTGTGTGTGTGTTTGTGTATATGTTTTTCTTGTGTTCAAGCGCTCGTGTGTGATTGTGTGCGTGTGAGTGTGTGGAGGATGCAGAGGTGGATGCTGTGATCAGGATGCTCTGGCTTGCAAGAAAGGAGGTTGCCGTCATCAATAACATGGTGAGGCATGTGTTTGTGTGTGTGGTGGAAGGATGCAGAGGTGGACGCCCTGTTCTGGATGCTCTGGCCTGCCAGGTGGGAGGTTACTGGTCTCAATGAGATGGTGAGGCGTGTGTGGGTGCATCCGCACCGCATTTGCGTGGATGAGGGTGCGGTGCATGTATGGAAGTATATGTGGGTTGTGTTATGAGCGGATTGGGGGACGGGGTGGTGTGTGCATGCGATTTGGTGGGGTGGGTGGGTGGGGCAACAGTAGGTTTTTGAGGCATGTTATAAACTATGACATGTCACATGTTCCTGGAGGTGACATGATGGAGAAATATCACCCACGCCTGACTATGTCTCCAGCCTCTTCACTGGTGTTCAGAACCCCCCAGCATGGCTCACACAAAGAGCGTAGTGGGCACTTGGTAAATTGCAGGACACTTGTGTCAACTCAGACAACTGATGTACATGCACTGCAGCATGTGATCGTCCCAATGCGATGCACAATGCAATCACTTGATTCATTTGCGTTGCTGATTACCTTCAATATGTTGGATTTGGCTGACAAGCCATAAGGCAGATTTTCCAACTCTGCCACCCTGTGGGCAAATCTGACTGGGAGCTCTTTGTGCAAAAATTGGGCGGATAGAATGAGCTGTCTCTCGAAAGGATTCGCGCCGAAGTCCAGCATATATTTCAACTGAACTCCTGTTTGCTTCTTCATCGCGTGCCGGAAGATATCCTCCACAATCGGCCTGAAATGAAACAATCATTGAATCAGCAACGCATCACTCGATGTTCTGGCATCAGCTTTCTCGCTGTTCGCCATTCGATCAGCGCTTTGGATTATTACCGTTCCCAATGATCAACGAGACGACTGCCTTTTTGTACAGTAGACCTTGCTGATAGAGTCATGCTCCTCGCCAATTGGAAGCAGCTTGCCGTGAAGGCATGAACTACCCGATTTGCAAGCATCGTGGCGATTGGCCTCTAAGGGGAAAACTGGAGTGCAGCAAGTCTCGGTAGGTCAGTTACAATGCGTCGAGAACAGTTGTGGGTTCATCAAAAATCGTTTCATCGCAGATTGTTCCCGCACTGCAGATGGGATTGGCGAGGAGGTATTGATTGTTCCCTGCCCGTAATGACAATCATGGTGTCCATGTGATGCGATGTGATGTGATGTACTGTGATGTACTGCACGTGCATGTAGAATGTATATACACGCAAGTATCCGCATCATAATCATCCTGATGCGCATCATGTCATCTGAAAGGTTGCTGATCACTTTTCCCACCTGGATGGATTGGCGCTTTCAATGCTTTCGCTAAGTTTAGAATGATGCGCTTCATTTTTGCCAGACCAGATGAGGTACGGTAAGTTAGGGGCAAGACGAAATATCCGTTAAAACTTTATGATAAGAACTAGATGAGGTGCTGGAGTGTACCCCAGTTCAGAAGTGCCTTCCAGTACTTGAGTGCCCCCCAGCCATGCCACATATATTCTACATGTTGATAAGGCCTGTCTTCTCGGGAATGATGTTAGCCATTAAGCCATAGTTATCAACTCTCAACTAGCGACTGACCCTCTCTGACATTACTTATTGTACTGTACTTATTGTACTGGGCCTTAATCCTGGACCACACGGCTACAGACTGCCTTGCATTGTCACATGTAAGCTTGCAACATAATTAGATTCGTGCATAGGGCCACGCCACGATGTCAGCATCCATTCATCTCCTTAGAAAAGACCAGCCTTTGCGGATGCTACTGTCAGCTTTGGGGGGCCCAACAACAAATCATTATTATTGTCACCTCTTATCATATCACATATTGATGTACGTTTGCAGTACAGTTCCAAACAAATGCATTTTGATTCGAAACGAAGTGAGCTGAGAAGTGAGAACATCTTCTAGCGATTTCGACCTCCTGTTTCAGAATCTTGTGCGTGCAATCCCCCTGCCATGGCTTACACTGTACACTGGAATACTGGACTGCCCTAATGACGGCCAGTTGGTCGCCGACCTAGGGGCCTCTGGCTCTGGCCTCTGGCCTCAGACTTGGACCTATGCGATACTTTCACGATTTCGTGCTGTTCGTGCTGTTTCTCAATTTTTGTCGAAAAATCGGTCAAATCAGCCGGTTACAGTGGCTGCCCTGACATCTATCTAAGCGACTCGTGTTCGAATCCCGTCGGGGGCGGATTACCTCGGAGGGCACTTTTTCGCGTACGGATCTCAGGGTTGCGGACTGTGGGCGCGGCGTTTTCATTTATCGTTTCCCTCCTGTCCTGTGGACTCAATCTAGGGACCTGGAGCATGTCTACGATTTCCCCATGGGAAATTCGCATCTCCGTGCCTCTCGCAGCTCATTGCATCAGCGCATTGTGATTGACAAGGAAATCTGCTGTTTCGCACTAGTTCCTGCAGGTTGCGCAGTAGCAACTGTAGCCTCGGGAGTTGCTGCACCTGCCTCCATGGAACTTCGGGGAGTCAGTGTCTCAGTGAGCTCTTAAGTGCATTAGCCTTACTGGCCACCGAGTTGTATAATAATGCCATGCCATGCTGTATTGATTCTTGAACCTCCAAATATTAAATTGTACGGATAAGTAAGCACCTGCTTGTGCATCTTTCACCAAGGAGGCTGCCACTGCTGGTTGGCGAACATTACCCCCCCCCCCCCCCCCCCTGGGCCGACCTCCAGGGGACCCGCCAGGGCACCCTACTATTTTTGAATGAGCTGCCCCCGCCCACATAGACCTATACACACACCTACACAGCCCCAAACACCTACACTCCAGCACCATCTTCACGCTCCCTCAGTACCTCAACTTTTCCCATGAATTGTCTACATCATATCATATTATTATATTATTATGCAACATGAACAGGGCAGTTCAACAGATACATGTTTGCATCACAGTCTCAAAACACGCACACTCCTGAGGGGTGAGTACTTGCCTCCATGCAGATTGTAACTGGGATGAGTGTGTTTTCACGCACACTTGTGATTAATTGTTTTCGGATTATGACAGAGGCATGCGTGTGTTTAGGAACATTTTAGGGGGGGCGGTGTGGCCCCTAAAATATCAGAGGGCTTTGAACAACCCTAAACATGGCATATTTTGATATTTTTCATCTGGGTTTTGCAAACTGCATTGCAGCTGATATAGGAAGTATATAAGCTTCCACTGTTTTGACTTCTGTGACGTTAGCCACTTTTTTGTTTTTGTTTGTTTGTCCTTTTGTCCTTTTGTTGAGCAACACAACAACATAAAAAGTAATGAATGCGGACAAAACTTTGGAAGGGAAGAAGATTCACCAACAACATATCAACTTGTCAAGCCCTTTCAAGTTTCCACCAATAATAGAGGGGATATGATAACATGAATGGATGCACCTTATTATTTCCGTTGGGGAGTTGGATTGCACCCAAACACAGCCTGAACTGCCTTCACCAGCCTAATAATTATCATTGAATCATTGCATTCGTTGACTCGTTTCAGAACTTTTAATACATTTAAACATAAGTAACGTTCTGTAGTAAAACCCTAAAACCCAACGAATTCTCAATGTCTCAGCCTTGTATCTTTCACGCTAGACGTGCTATTCCCCACGGCGACCATCTCGCCTCCCCCGGCGAATTCTCGTAGAGATCGCGAGTTCTTTTTATGCGCACTTGCGTCGCCAGACACTCGCACTCGGGCGCCCCGAAAACACGTCGACTTCGGACTTCGGAAAACTCCCGTTGTACCGACGCTGTACTGCAGCCGTTGAACGGTGCAACTGTGCAACGGGCCTAAATTATATACGGCGGGTCGATACCTGAGTCGATATTCCCACACCTGGGCTGATCAAGGCGCCATGGCATCGAATGATCCTATAGAAATTGAGCGACCGAGCTCAGAGGAGTTGGAGGACGATGACGAGGATGAGGAGGGGAGCACCAGCAGCTCCACCGCTAGCAACGATGGAAACTCTGGGGACGAGGAAGGCGCGTCAAGTGCAGCGAAGAAGAAGAAGAAAAAGGTGCTGCTCCTTGGGCGGAAGATGGGAGATACTTGAAGGCGTGTGGCGGTTTAGAAATCCAGAGTTCCATCGGCAGCAAAACATGTGGGAATGTCAGCGAGAGCAGCCTGAGTGCAAACAATTAGCAGCCTGGACACCCTAGGTATCCAATTGTGCGCTCGTTGTTTTGCTGTGCAGATAAAAATGGAAACCACAGGTTGATGTGATAGTCAACCAGCCATACTGCTAGCTGTCTGAATGCATCAGGCATGAGCAGCCCACGGTTCGTTTGCCGATTGCATAGCCCCCGATGCGCGATGAGGTGAATGCTTTCATCAATTGCATCATGGCCGATTTGTCGAGTTAGGCGTGCTGGTGTGCCGCTAATTGTAGCCCACCCTGGTTCTATTTTTCGTCGTACAGTGGTCGCTAGCGTTAGCTCACACTATGCCCACAGCATCAATAGCTTTAGCGTCGGTCCCAACGACCCCGTTTCTTCGCGCTCCATGCGACATGACCTCGTTGCCACTCTGTCTTACCTGCCCTGCTGTCCCAGTCTATCGTTGTCCAAGTAAGACTAGTAGACGAGTGTTGCTTTTATCTGCTGCACTATGAAAAATAGTAACGGTGCCAACTACCCCTAGGTAGCACCAGGGGTCCTTGGCACCACCACTTGGCAGGTTTACATTCCTGGTCCACCATCCTTAAGGCTGCAGGCATATTAGGCATGGTGCTAATTTCACTTCACACCATTCCTGAGTACTTAAACTCGAACTTGCTTAAATGTCTGCAGCCAGCAATTTGGCTGCTCCCCATCTTTGGCGGTAACATTAACACCAGCAATTCAAATCAAGGCGTTCATTTCTGAGTACAGTTCGCTAATGCATGGTTGTGGACAGTTTGCAGACATGAACAAGCCAACTGCCCTTTCTCCTCATGCTCCATGCACGCCGCTGCCACTCATTACCCTTTTCAGAAGAAGAAGAAGAAGAAATCCGGAGCAGCAGGAGGCGCAGGGGGAGCAGCCACGGCAGGGGCATCAGGGATTCCCAAAGCTGAAGCTGAAAAAAGGTGTGCCTAGGTGGTGTAGCGTGTGCGTGTGGGGGTGGGGAGGGGGAAGTTGACCTGTATTACCATTGTCGACAAAGTTATAGACACTGGTGTGGCATTACGTGTGTATTTGTGGGTTGGCGTGTGTGTGTGGTGTGTGTGTGTGTGTGGTGGTGTGGTGGTGGTGGTGGTGGTGGTGGGCATGTATTATCATCGTTGACGAAGTTGTGGGCACTGGTGTGTATTTGTGTGTGTGTGTGTGTGTGTGGTGTGTGTGTGGTGTGTGTGTGTGTGTGTGTGTGTGTGTGTGTGTGTGTGGGGGGGGGGGGGGGGGGGGGGGGGGATGACCTGTATTACCATTGTCGACGAAGTTAAAGACACTGGTGTGGCATTACGTGTGTATTTGTGGGTTGGTGTGTGTGTGGGGTGTGTGTGTGTGTGTGAGGGGGGGGGGGGGCATGTATTACCATGGTTGACTAAGTTGTGGGCACTGGTGTGGCATTAAGTGTGGGTGGGTGGGTGGGTGGGTGGGTGGGGGGGGGGGCGGCATGTATTACCATCGTTGACTAAGTTGTGGGCACTGGTGTGGCATTAAGTGTGTGTGTGTGTGTGTGGGGGGGGGGGGGGGGATATGTATTACCATTTGTTGATAAAGTTGTGGACCACTGGTTTGGCATGGAATGTGTATTTGTTTGTGTGTGTGTGTGTGTGTGCGGGGGGGGGGGGGGGGGGGGGGGGGGGGGGGGGGGGGGGGGATCTGTATTACCATTGTTGACAAAGTTGTGGACACTGGGTGTGGCACAAAATATGCATTTGTGTGTGTGTGTGTGTGTGTGTGGGGGGGGGGGGGGGAAGGGTGACCTGAATTACCATTGTCGACAAAGTTGTGGAAACTGGTGTGGCACGAAATGTGCATTTGTGTGTGTGCGTGTGTGTTTGGGTGTGTGGGTGTGTGTGGGTGTGTGTGTGTGGGGGGGGGGGGGGGGGGGGACCTGTACAACCATTGTCAGCGAAGGGATGAACACTGGTGTGGCATTAAGTGTGTATTTGTGGGTTGGTGGGGGTGCGTGTGGGACGGTTGGGGTGGGGTGGGGGGTTAGTTGGTGGGGTGGGGTGTGGGGAAGGGGGGGATGGCCTGCATTACCATTGCCACAAAAGTGATGAACACTGGCATGGTATTTAGTGTGTATTTGTGGGTTGGTGAGGGTGTGTGAGACGGTTGGGGTGGATGGGGTGGTTGGTGGTTGGTGGTGGGGTGGGGTGTGTGTGTGTGGGGGGGGGGGATGACCGGCATTTCCATTGCCAACAAAGTGATGAACACTGGCATGGTATTAAGTGTGTATTTGTGGGTTGGTGAGGGTGCGTGTGAGACGATTGGGGTGGGGTGGTTGGTGGTGGGGTGGTGGTGGAGAGGGGGGGGGGATGACTGGCATTACCATTGCCAACAAAGTGATGAACACTGGTGTGGTATTAAGTGTGTCCTATGGTTTGGTACAGGTGGGTAAGTGGGGGTGTGTGTGGGAGTGCTGGTGGGTGGGGTGGTGGTGGTGGGGGGGGTATGGCCTGCATTACCATTGCCAACAAAGTGATGAACACTGGTGAGGCATTAAGTGTGTATTTGTGGGTTGGTGTGTGGAGGGGGATGGTTGGTTGGTTGGTTGGGGGGGGGGGGGGGCGGGGGCTGCATTGCCATTGCCAAAAAACTGATTGGCACTGGTGAGGCATGGAGATTGTATTGATGTGGTGGTGGTGGTTAGCTGTGTGTGGGGGGGGGTGGGGAGTGTGTGTGTGTGTGGGGGGGGGGGGGAAGTGGTGTGTGTGTGGGGGGTGGGGAGTGTGTGTGGGGGGGGGGGTGGGGAGTGTGTGTGTGGGGGGGGGGTTAGTGTGTGTGTGTGTGGGGTGGTTAGTGTGGTGTGTGTGTGGGGTGGTTAGTGTGTGTGTGTGTGGGGTTGTTAGTGTGTGTGTGTGGGGGTGGGGAGAGTGTGTGTGTGGGGGGGGGGAGTGTGTGTGTGTGGGGGGGGTGGGGCGTGTGTGTGTGTGGGGGGGGGGGCGTGTGTGTGTGGGGGGCGTGGGGAGTGTGTGTGTGGGGGGGGTGGTTCGTGTGTGTGTGTGTGGGGTGGTTCGTGTGTGTGTGGGGGGGGTGGGGCGTGTGTGTGTGTGGGGTGGGTGGGGCGTGTGTGTGTGGGGGGGGTAGGGCATGTGTGGGTGTGGGTGATATGTTTTGGTGGAGCATGTATACAATTGATTTAAAATGATAGATTACTGGTGGTTCCATGCCATTTATTTAAGCCTGCCTTAAGCAGAACTGGCATATCTTGTTTTTGTCACAAAAATAAAAAGATGTAATATTGTAGTCATGTGTGTGTGGGGGGGAGATGACCTGAATGATCTTTACTGGCAACCTGATGAGCCCAAGTGACTCATTGTGTCAACAGCCTGCACCAGCAGCAGTAGCAGCTGCAGCAGGTATGGCCCTGTGACAGATCACCATCCTCACCCCATGCCCCCTCAAGGAGGCGACAACTACCCTTAACCCGACAAACTGGCAGGCTAGTCGTGAATCGAGCAACATCATCATCATCATCATCAGCAGCAGCAGCTGATTGAGCAACATCATCAGCAGCTGCAGCAGCCAACTGGCAGGCTAGTCTTTGATCGAGCAACATCAGCATCATCATCAGCAGCAGCTGATTGAGCAACATCATCATCATCAGCAGCAGCCAACTGGCAGGCTAGTTGTGAATCGAGCAACATCAGCAGCAGCAGCAGCAGCAGCTGATTGAGCAACATCAGCAGCAGCAGCAGCCAACTGGCAGGCTAGTCGTTGATCGAGCAACATCATCATCATCATCAGCAGCTGATTGAGCAACATCAGCATCATCATCAGCAGCAGCAGCAGCCAACTGGCAGGCTAGTCATTGATCGAGCAACATCATCATCATCATCATCATCAGCAGCCAACTGGCAGGCTAGTCGTTGATCGAGCAACATCAGCATCATCATCAGCAGCAGCTGATTGAGCAACATCATCATCAGCAGCAGCAGCAGCCAACTGGCAGGCTAGTCGTTGATCGAGCAACATCAGCATCATCATCAGCAGCAGCTGATTGAGCAACATCATCATCATCAGCAGCAGCCAACTGGCAGGCTAGTCGTTGATCGAGCAACATCAGCATCATCATCAGCAGCAGCTGATTGAGCATCATCATCATCATCAGCAGCAGCAGCAGCAGCCAACTGGCAGGCTAGTCATTGATCGAGCAACATCATCATCATCATCATCAGCAGCAGCTGATTGAGCAACATCAGCATCATCATCATCATCAGCAGCAGCCAACTGGCAGGCTAGTTGTTGATCGAGCAACATCAGCAGCAGCAGCAGCAGCAGATATGGCCCTGTGATGGATGGCGATACTCACCCCGCGCCCCCTCGAGGAGGGGACGACTACCCGGACCCCGGCAAACTGGCCGGCTAGTCGTTGATGGAGCAACACCAGCAGCAGCAGATATGGCCCTGTGTCAGGTAACCATCCTCACCCGCGCCCCCTCGAGGAGGCGACGACTTCGCTGAATCCAGCCAACTGGCAGGCTAGTCGTTGATGGAGCAACATCAGTAGCAGCAGCAGCAGCAGATATGGCCCTGTGACGGACGACCATTCTCACCCCGTGCCCCCTCAAGGAGGCGACAACTACCTGGAACCCGGCAAATCGGCAGGCTAGTCGTTAATCCTGCAACATCATCATCATCATCAGCAGCAGCAGCAGCAGCAGCAGATACAGATATGGCCTTGTGACAGATAACGATACTCACCCCGCGCCCCCTCGAGGAGGCGACGACTACCCGTAACCCGGGGAAATGGCGAGCTAGTCATTGATCTATTAGATAAACCTAGTGCCAGCTAGCGCTATCAAGTCTGGAAAGCTATCCCAAGGAAGACCGAGGCACGGTCAGGGTTTATACTGCACGGAATCACTCGGAACCCCCTCGAGGAGGCGACGACTACCCGCAACCCGGCGAACTGTCAGGCTAGTCGTTGATTGAGTAGGTAAACCTTGGGCTGTCAAGTCTGGAGAGACATGATAGCGTAAGATGGGTGTAGGTATGAAAGTGGTTGTGGGTATGTGGGTGGGTGTGGGTAGATAAACCTAGCGCTATCAAGTCTGGAGAGACATGATAGCACAAGATGGGTGTTGGAATGGGTGTGGGTGTGGGAATGGGTGTGGGTGTGGGTAGATAAACCTAGCGCTATCAAGTCTGGAGGGGTACCCCGAGGAAGACCAAGGCACGGTCAGGGTATAGACTGCACGAAGACGTCCCCTAATTGGACACCACGCTTTCCCCATTGGTCACAGGCCCTGACCTGCTGAAAGGTTGCTTGGCTAAAGGGTCAATACTAAGATGGAGTATCAAAGTAGCCAAGGAAGTGAATGAATCAAGCACCAAAACAAAACAAACCAAATGCCAAGCCAAGCCAAACCCAACCCAACCATGCAACGAATAATGAATAAAACGCCTAACCAAACCAAATGTCAAGCCAAGGCAGGGGGCCATCAAGAAGTATTTTTTAGACACACACGCTATGAAGTTTTTTTTTTGCCCTTACCCCCCCCCCATTGGCTTAAAAGGCCAATATCTTCCTCAATAATAATAATTATGTAATGAAAGTTAGGTGCATACTAACCCTCACGTCGAGCTCTATCAGTTAGTCATCTTAAAACTTGGTTTGGCTTATGTATAAGTGTATAAGCGACCCCTGCCCCACCACCACCCTAGCACAACCCCCCCACCCCCCCACCCCACCCCCCCCCACACACGAAAGTAACTCCGGTAATAATAGGTAAGCTGCAACTCAGCTGCAACTAGTGAGTTTCATCTGCATTTACATTTTTACAAAGTGTAGTTCATAAATAACATCAGTCAGAGGCCGGTCAGAGGAGTCTCGTGAGATACAACGGTGTGGGGCCAAAGGGGTCTTAGTCAGTGAAACACCCCTCCATCGACCCGACACCTGCATGAAGTACACGAGTTGTCTAGCCTGATCCAGTTAAAGTTCAGCTACATTTGCGCTTATGGCTAGGCTCTTGATATTCGGCCCCTATACTTATTGGGGCTTTGGCTGGAAGCCAGTTTTGGTTTTGTCCCTATCATTCTCAACTATGTGACTGCAAGTTTGGTGGAACACCAGACAGTGGCTTAAAGAACTTGGATGGAGAGGGGGGAAATACCAGACTTGGACGCCTTGGCTGCCATGCACTGCTTGCTGGCCTGGTGCGACTTAAGGCTTGCCTTGTTGCTGGGAGGGCACTGGACCACGGCATTGCAGATGTTGCAAGTTGTCGTCAAGGGCTCGGGTGCGGAAGGCGACTCGGCTCGAGTTGTGGGCGATTTGGCCTGGGCTGCTCTAGCCTCGGCCTCAGCCCTGGCCTTAACCTTGACCTTTCTTTTCATCCGTTGCTGTAAGCAAGCGCGGATTCCTGCTGCTGAAACTTCCAACTGCTAAGTCGAGAACTCGTCGGCTCTGGTTGTGAAGTTCTGGTTGGCGTCCAAACTGGATGTACCTTCCAGTACATCCACTTAATTACACCCTGGGTCTAATCGAGCAACGACTGAAGATTCGTAACGCTTTCGTCGAGGCGTTCTCGATGGTGTGCTGCACGTTCGATTCTGGCCACAGACGAAGAAGTTGTGAAGAAATTTTGAGATCGGCCTCGACCCCCCCCCCCCCCACCTTTGGGACCCCCCCATATCTCAGCCCCCTGACACTTTTTTCCACTTTTTCAACGGTTTCGGGGTCTACGACCAAATCGGAGACGATTAACAGCATGCGCCTCCCCACATACGTTTTGATGGCCCCCCGAGCCAAGGTAATTCAAGCATGCAAAAATTACTGAATCAAGCGCCAAACCAAATGCCAAGCCAAGCCAAGCTAAACCCAAGCATGCAAAACATACTGAATGAAATGCCAACCAAACCAAATGCCAAGCCAAGCTATACCCAAGCATGCAAAACATACTGAATGAAATGCCAACCAAACCAAATGCCAAGCCATACCAAGCTAAACCCAAGCATGCAAAACATACTGAATGAAATGCCAACCAAACCAAATGCCAAGCCATACCAAGCCAAACCCAAGCATGCAAAACGTACTGAATGAAATGCCAACCAAACCAAATGCCAAGCCAAGCCAAGCTAAACCCAAGCATGCAAAACATACTGAATGAAATGCCAACCAAACCAAATGCCAAGCCAAGCCAAGCTAAACCCAAGCTTGCAAAACGTACTGAATGAAATGCCAACCAAACCAAATGCCAAGCCAAGCCAAGCTAAACCCAAGCATGCAAAACGTACTGAATGAAATGCCAACCAAACCAAATGCCAAGCCAAGCCAAGCTGAACCCAAGCATGCAAAACGTACTGAATGAAATGCCAACCAATCCAAATGCCAAGCCAAGCCAAACCCAACCATGCAACAAATAATGAATTAAACGCCTTGCCAAACCAATCGCCAAGCCAAGCTAAACCCAAGCTTGCAAAACATACTGAATTAAGCGCCAAACCAAACCAAATGCCAAGCCAAGCCAAGCTAAACCCAAGCGTGCAAAACATACTGAATCAAGCGCCAAACCAATGTTGCTTGGCTACAGGTTCAATACCACGATGGAGCGTATCAAATCAGCAGAGGAAGTGTGGGTGTCACTCAACAAATGTAACATCTTCGATGCTAAGGTTAAGAAGGTGAGTCAATGCTAAAGCTAAGGATATGTGGGTATCACTCAACCCATGTAAAATCTTCGATGCTAAGGTTAACAAGGTGAGTGGGTGCTCAGGTTAAGGACATTTGGGTATCACTCAACACATGTAAAATCTTCGATGCTAAGGTTAAGAAGGATATGTGTGTGTCAATCAACAAATGTAACATCTTCAATGCTAAGGTTAACAAGGATATGTGTGTGTCAATCAACAAATGTAACATCTTCGATGCTAAGGTTAACAAGGATATGTGTGTGTCACTCAACACATGTAAAATCTTCGATGCTAAGGTTAAGAAGGATATGTGTGTGTCAATCAACAAATGTAACATCTTCGATGCTAAGGTTAACAAGGATATGTGTGTGTCAATCAACAAATGTAACATCTTCGATGCTAAGGTTAACAAGGATATGTGTGTGTCACTCAACACATGTAACATCTTCGATGCTAAGGTTAAGAAGGATATGTATGTGTCAATCAACAAATGTAACATCTTCGATGCTAAGGTTAACAAGGATATGTGTGTGTCAATTAACAAATGTAACATCTTCGATGCTAAGGTTAACAAGGATATGTGTGTGTCAATCAACAAATGTAACATCTTCGATGCTAAGGTTAACAAGGATATGTGTGTGTCAATCAACAAATGTAACATCTTTGATGCTAAGGTTAACAAGGATATGTGTGTGTCAATCAACAAATGTAACATCTTTGATGCTAAGGTTAAGAAGGATATGTGTGTGTCAATCAACAAATGTAGTATCTTCGATGCGAAGGTTACAAAGGTGGGCTGTCCGTGTTGATGTTGCCGTCCCACCAAATAAGGAGGAGAACCCCCCCTGACCCTACTCCTCCAACACAAACACACACTTACTAACACATGCACACGCACACACACTAACACGCGCACACACTAACACTCACACACACTAACACAAACAATCACACGCACACACAGAAAAATTACACACTAGCACAGCCAACACACTCACACACACTCTAAAAGTAAGTTACATCTTCTACGGCAGGTTAAACAGTTGGGCTGTCCGTGTTGATGTTGAAGTTGCCGTCCGACCATATGAGGACTACAGCAAGAACCAAAAAATGTTCACCAAAACAATGGTTGTCAAAGCAAAATGAGAAACAATGTTTGTTTCGTCCCACCAAATGAGGAAGAGAACCCCCCACACCCTCCTCATCCAACAAACATGCACGCACTAACACATGCACACACACAAACACTCGCACACTCACACACACGCTCGCTCTAACACAGACAATCACACACACACAGAAAAAATCACACACACACACACTCAAACACACACGCTCGCACACATGCACACACACTAACACACACATGCGTGCAGACATTGACAAACGCATGAAAACACTAACACACACATACACACACATGCACACAAGCACACCAGCACACGCTCCCCACCTGTGTGCAGCTGATGGAGGCTGTGAAGGACAACGACACTAACACACACATGCATACAAGAACACACACACATGCACACACAAACACACACATGTACACACACACCAACACACGCTCCCCACCTGTTTGCAGCTTTTGGAGGCTTTGAAGGACAACGACACTGTGACGTCTATCAACTTGTCAGAGAATCACATTGACGACGAGGGTGCTACGGTAAGAGCTCCTCGTAACCCGTGTGTGTGTGTGCATGTGTGTTAGTTTTGTGTCCTTCACAGCCTCCATTAGCTGCAAACAGGTGCGGAGTGTTTGTAGGTGTGCTTGTGTGTGTTTGTGTGTGTGTGTGTAACGTCTATCAACTTGTCAGAAAACCACATTGACGATGAGGGCGTTACGGTAACAGCTTCTCGTAACCCGTGTGTGTGTGTGCATGCGTGTGTTAGTTTCGTTGTCCTTCACAGCCTCCATCAGCTGCAAACAGGTGCGGAGTGTTTGTAGGTGTGCTTGTGTGTGTTTGTGTGTGTGTGTGTGTAACGTCTATCAACTTGTCAGAAAACCACATTGACGATGAGGGCGTTACGGTAACAGCTTCTCGTAACCCGTGTGTGTGTGTGCATGCGTGTGTTAGTTCCTTGTCCTTCACAGCCTCCATTAGCTGCAAACAGGTGCGGAGTGTTTGTAGGTGTGCTTGTGTGTGTGTGTGTGTGTGTGTGTAACGTCTATCAACTTGTCAGAAAACCACATTGACGATGAGGGCGTTACGGTAACAGCTTCTCGTAACCCGTGTGTGTGTGTGTGCATGCGTGTGTTAGTTCCTTGTCCTTCACAGCCTCCATCAGCTGCAAACAGGTGCAGAGTGTGTGTAGGTGTGCTTGTGTGTGTTATTTTTGTGTGTGTACGACGTCTATCAACTTGTCAGAGAACCACATTGACGATGAGGGCGTTACAGTAACAGCTTCTCGTAACCCGTGTGTGTGTGTGCATGCGTGTGTTAGTTCCTTGTCCTTCACAGCCTCCATCAGCTGCAATCAGGTGCAGAGTGTTTGTAGGTGTGCTTGTGTGTGTTAGTGTTTGTGTGTGTACGACGTCTATCAACTTGTCAGAGAACCACATTGACGATGAGGGTGCTACGGTAAGAGCTTCTTGTAACCCATGTGTTTGTGTGTGTGACGTCCATCAACATGTCAGAGAACCACATTGACGACGAGGGTGCTATGGTAAGAGCTTCTTGTAACCCATGTGTGTGTTAGGGTGTGTGTTTTTGTTTTTTTGTTTGTGTGTTTGTGTGTGTGTGTGTGTGTGACATCTATCAACATGTCAGAGAACCACATTGACGATGAGGGTGCTACGGTAAGAGCTTCTCTTACCCTACCAGCTTGTATGTGTGAATCAGGGTTATATTTCTTGGGCAAACAAGCACATCAGTTTATCCGATTAGCGATCGAAAAAAGGAAAACAAGTTTTCGCCTTGGCCCTTCAAAGCCACTTTCAGATTTTAAAAAAAATTAAAAAATTAAAAACATATATATACAAAATTATAAATTAAAAAATTAAAAAAAACGCTGTCCGTGGAAGAGGCTGAAAACCACGAAGCTAGAAAAAAGCCACTTTCAGATTTAAAAAAAAATCCTGGAGCACATGCAGGATGTATTAGGTCTGCAATGCATTAGATCAACAGTGGCCTGCTTATGACAGTGTGATGTATGTTAAACACTAGGGCACAGAGCCCTTCGTTCCGACAGCATTCCAACAGCAGAAGTGGACCAACCGTTGGGGGTATTTTTTAATTTCATTACCCTTTATAAAGAGTAAATGAAGCATTTCCGAGGCAGAACTGGACCAACCGCCCCAACGAACGCTAACTTGCCCCTCAGCTCATTGAACTAGCCTTGCTGATCTATCACAAGTTGTCATCCTAATATTCTGTATGGCTTTTTGACAGGGATGTTTTTTCCGTGTGAGCAGGCCATAGCTGCCACCCTGTCTGTGTGTGCAGACCATAGCTGCCACCCTGTCTGTGTGAGCAGGCCATAGCTGCCATCCTGTCTGTGTGAGCAGGCCATAGCTGCCACCCTGTCTGTGTGTGCAGACCATAACTGCCACCCTCAGCATGCACGGTGCCCCTAAGCTCATTGAACTAGCCTTGCTGATCTAGGACAAGTTGTTGACCTAAGATTTTGTCTGCCTTCCTGCCCTTGTGTGTGCAGACCATAGCTGCCACCCTCAGCTTGAACGGTTCTCCTAAGCCAATCTCACTTGACTTGCTGATCTAGGACATGTTGACCGACTACTGTCTGCCTGCCTGTCTGTGTGCAGGCTATAGCTGCCACCCTCAGCCTGAACAGTGCCCCTATGCTCATTGAATTAGACTCTTGGGGGAACAAACTCACTAGATTTGCTGATCTACAACGTGTTAACCTAACACTGTCTTCCTTCCTGTGTGTGCAGGCCATAGCTGCCACCCTCAGCTTGAACGGTGCCCCTATGCTCATCGAATTAGATTTACGGGGGAACAAACTCACCGAAGTGGGCATGGCAAGAATGGAGGGTCTGAAAAAGATCAGGAAGCACATCGATGTGAAGTTGGGGGACCTTGAAGAAGAGGAGGCAGCAGGGAGTGAGAGTGACAGTGCGAGTTTGAATGGCGATGGCGATGGAGGGAGCAAGGGCCCCATGTTTAAGAAGTTTTTCCAGACTGGGGATGAGGATACGGAGAGTGACGTGAAGGAGGAGGAGCAGAGACAGTTGACTAATGCATGCGAAATCTGGGAACAGGTAATTTGGTGTTTAAAACCTGGGTTGAGTTTGGCCTGCTAGGTTGTGGTTGTGTTCCAGACTGGGGATGACGATACAGAGAGCGTGGTGAAGGCGAAGGAGGAGCAGAGACAGTTGGTTAATGCATGCAAAATCTGGGGACAGGTAATTTGGTGCTTCAAGCCTGGGTTGGGTTTGGGCCAGCTAGGTTGTTTTGCAAGGCCAAAAATTGTATTTTGTTGTGTTCCAGACTGGGGATGACGATACGGAGAGCGTGGTGAAGGCGGAGGAGGAGCAGAGGTAGTTGGCTAATGCATGCAAAATCTGGGAACAGGTAATTTGGTACCGTCTGGGTCGAGTTCTGCAACAGCTAGCCCCCCCACCCCCCCACCCCCACCCCCGTTGCTCCCACACACAGATCAGAACTCACGTGGATGAGGGCCTTGAAGCCGTACCCCAGATCATGGCAGGCCTAAACCAGCTATTTACCCTATTGAACTCCCCCCCCCCCCCCACCCACCCACACACCCACCCACACACAGCCCCGGTTGTTTCCACACAGATCAGAGCTCACATGGATGAGGGCCTTGAGGCTGTACCCCAGATCATTGCAGGCCTAAACCAGCTATCTACCCTACCCGAACTACCCCCCCCCCCCCCCCCCCCCCCCCCCCCCCACACACACACACACCGCCCCCGTCGCTCCCACACACAGATCAGAACTCACGTGGATGAGGGCCTTGAAGCCGTACCCCAGATCATGGCAGGCCTAAACCAGCTATCTACCTTAATGACCGGTGACACTGGTGAGACCGGAGAGGCCCTCGAGGAGACTGGAGAGACCGCCGAGGACGATGCTGACAGTGACGGGCTACACACTAGTGGGCGTAAGCCAGTTTTGGACACCACGCTTGAGCGGGGCCTGCCACTGCTAGAGAAGATCTTGGCCATGGTGCCGAGGGAGATCATGTTGCAGCACGCCACGGCACCACACAGAGCTCTGGGGACTCACCGGTTATGGGCGTGTGATATTATTATGCAGCTGCTGGTATTGGGGGACGATAGTGTGCAGCAGCAGGTATGTGTGTAGAGTGTGTGATGATGTTATGGAAGTGTGGCATTATTATGCAGCTGCTGATATTGGGGGACGATAGTGTGCAGCAGCAGGTATGTGTGTAGAGTGTGTGATGATGTTATGGGCGTGTGGCATTATTATGCAGCTGCTGGTGTTGGGGGACGATAGTGTGCAGCAGCAGGTATGTGTGTAGAGTGTGTGATGATGTTATGGGCGTGTGGCATTATTATGCAGCTGCTGGTGTTGGGGGACGATAGTGTGCAGCAGCAGGTATGTGTGTCGTGTTAGTTAGTCATGTGTGTGTGACGATGATTATAAGAGGATAGTTCAAAGACCCCCACCCCCACCCCCACCCACCCAGGAAGTTGTGGTGTTGTCTTGTCTTAGGTCGGCACCCCACCCCACCCCATCCCACCCAGGAAGTTGTGGTGTTGTCTTGTCTTAGGTCGGCACCCCACCCCAACCCACCCCACCCCACCCAGGATGTTGTGGTGTTGTCTTGTCTTAGGTCGGCACCCCACCCCAACCCACCCCACCCAGGAAGTTGTGGTGTTGTCTTGTCTTAGGTCGGCACCCCACCCCACCCCACCCCACCCAGGAAGTTGTGGTGTTGTCTTGTCTTGGGTCTGCACCCCACCCCACCCCCACCTTCAAAGTTGTTGTCTTGTCTTGAGTCAGCACCGGCCTGCCTATGACATGACCTGGTCCCCAATAAAACCTAACTGTAGGTGCTGGACGCCAAGCTTGTGCCTCGCGTGTTGCACCTAGCACTACTGCATCCCCTCAAAAGAGGCCTGCACTGCTCTGCACTCGCCCATCCTCAAATATTCAAAATACTTAAAGGCTGGATAAGCAAGCACTTCCTGACCTGGCCCCCAATAATCTCCACTGTAGGTGCTGGACGCCAAGCTTGTACCTCGCATGTTGCACCTTGCTCTGTTGCATCCCCTCAATAGCGGCCTGCACTGCACTCGCCCATCCTCAAATATTCAAAATACGTGTAGGCTGGATAAGCAAGCATTTCATGACCTGGTCCTCGATGACCCCCACTGTAGGTGCTGGACGCCAAGCTTGTACCACTCATGTTACACCTAGCGCTGTTGCATCCCCTCAATTGCGGCCTGCACTGCCGATCGCTTGCCCATCCTCAAATATTCAAAATACTTAAAGGCTGGATAAGCAAGCACTTCCTGACCTGGCCCCCAATCAACTCCACTGTAGGTGCTGGACGCCAAGCTTGTACCTCGCATGTTGCACCTAGCACTACTGCATCCCCTCAATAGCGGCCTGCACTGCCGATCGCTTGCGGTCGTGCAACGGTGTTTGGAGTCAAAGCTTGCAGAGGGCCTCCTGCTGCCGTCGCTGACACAAGCTGGGTGGGGGGTGGGACTGGAAGAGACCGCTGGCCAGCTAGCTCCTTCCATGGTGGATCAGCTCATGGATCTAGGTGAGTTTGGGGGAAAGATGTTACCTTGGGTTGGTTGGGGGAGAGAGGGGTAAAGGTGTGTGTGTGGGTGGGGTGGGGGGGACTTGGGGTTTCTACAGGTGTTGGTTGACTGTTTTGGGGAGGAGGAGATGACTGGTAAGATTGCCCCCCCTTCCCTGGAGGGCCCAATCTATATGAGTTTAGGGGATCTATATGAGTTTAGGGGAAAGATATTACCTTGGGTCGGTTGGGGGGGAGAGGGGTAAAGGAAGAGGAGGGAGGGTGTGTGTGTGGGAGGGGGACTTGGGGTTGGTTGAGTGGGTGTGAGTGTTGGGCTGGAGGAGACCGCTGGCCAGCTAGCTCCATCCATGGTGGTTGAACTCGAGTATCTAGGTGAGTTTGGGGGAAAGGTGTTACCTTGGGTTGGTTTGGGGAAAGAGGGATAAATGGGGGGGGGGGTGGGGGGCTCGTTAGTTGGGAACGGCAATATGATATCATGTCATCATATGATGCCGGCAGTCTGACTAGGCTTAAGTTACCATTGATATACAATAGCATATGCTGCAATTAGCATGGTATCATTCTCGCCTTTGGTCAAAATCATCATATGTTCGACAGCATATCCATGCCATGGTTGTTTGTAAGGAATTACAATACTTCAAAACTAGAATCATGTGGTGCTATTATTGGCCAGATCGTGTTACAAAACTAGAGATTGTGGTATTATTGTTGGTCCTGCTCCAGCCTCTATCAAAAGCACCATAGTGGCAGGGATTTTTATTTCCTCTATATATAGCGATCGCTAGTTTTGACCCCGTTTTAGCGAAATTATCGCCATGAAAAAAGTTTTTATTTATTTTTGCCATCAATAGCCCTAAAAAGCTACGAAAAGCTACAGAAAGCTCTAAAACGCTGTCCCTGGAGGAGGCCTAAAACCATAAAGCTAGAAGAAACCCACTTTCAGATTTGAAAAACAAATCTCTGCATAGTGGATAACATGGTTCTTCTACTCGTAGCCTGTTTCAGTGATACGATTGGTCTAGTGGTCACCAAATCGCTAAAACAAAGCGGGGTTGGTGGTTCGATTCCCCCTACAGTCACCCTGAGCGTTGCAAGTCGTTGTCAACCGCGATGGTAGCTTGTCCAGTCGAGGTGGTAGACCGTTCTCTGCCCGCGTACGACGTGTTCCCTTAATACCTAGCCCCACCAGGCGTTATCATTACTCGTGAATCTGGGTGAGGAGCAGGGAGGTGTGTGGTATGTAGGGAACGGCAATATGATATCATGTGATGCCGGCAGTCGGACTAGGCTAAAGTTACCATATAAATACAATATCATATGATGCAATTTGTATGATATCATATGATATCTTACTCGCATTTGGTCAGCATCATTTGATTTGCCGGTCCCTAGTGGTATGACCTACAGCAGCCTGCACACCTCCCTGTATGCGTGGGTTGGGGGATTGGGGGGGCGTGTAACAACAATCAGACTGTAGGAGGGCTGTCCCCCCCCCCCCCCCCACACACACACACACACACACACATACACACACACACACACACACTAAGCATATCCTTCTCTCCATCTCTTGCTAAACAGATCACCCAGTTCCACCTAAGCTCACTTCTCAACCGACCGTTATCCCCCATCCCCCCTTCCGTCCCTGTATTAGCCTGCACCTGTTCAGGTTGTTAAAAAGGTGCTCAAGGTCGTGTTAAGCACCAGTTCAGGTTGTTAAACAGGTGCTCAAGGTCGTGTTAAGCACCTGTTCAGGTTGTTAAACAGGTGCTCAAGGTCGTGTTAAGCACCTGTTCAGGTTGTTAAACAGGTGCTCAAGGTCGTGTTAAGCACCTTTTTCAGTTGTTACACAGTGCTCAAGGTCGTGTTAAGCACCTGTTTCAGTTGTTAATCAGGTCTCAAGTCGTGTTTAAGCACTCTGTTCAGGTGTTAACAGGTGCTCAGGTCGTGTTAAGCACTGTTCAGTTGTTAAACGGTGCTCAAGGTCCGTGTTTAAGCACCTTTCAGGTTGTTAAACGGTGGGCTCAGTCGTGTTTAAGCACCTGTTTCAGGTTGTTTAAACAGGTGCTCAAGGTCGTGTGTAAGCCCTGTTCAGGTGTCACGGTGCCCAGGTCGTGTTAAGCACCTGTTCAGGTTGTTAATCAGGTGCTCAAGGTCGTGTTAAGCACCTGTTCAGGTTGTTAAACAGGTGCTCAAGGTCGTGTTAAGCACCTGTTCAGGTTGTTAAACAGGTGCTCAAGGTCGTGTTAAGCACCTGTTCAGGTTGTTCAACAGGTGCTCAAGGTCGTGTTAAGCACCTTTTCAGGTTTGTTAAACAGTGCTCAAGGTCTGTTAAAGCACCTGTTCAGTTTGTTAAACAGTTTCTCAAGGTCGTGTTAAGCACCTGTTCAGGTTGTTAAACAGGTGCTCAAGGTCGTGTTAGCACCTGTTCAGGTTGTTAAACAGGTGCTCAAGGTCGTGTTAAGCACCTGTTCAGGTGTTAATCAGGTGCTCAAGGTCGTGTTAAGCACCTGTTCAGGTTGTTAAACAGGTGCTCAAGGTCGTGTTAAGCACCTGTTCAGGTTGTTAAACAGGTGCTCAAGGTCGTGTTAAGCACCTGTTCAGGTTGTTAAACAGGTGCTCAAGGTCGTGTAAGCACCTGTTCAGGTTGTTAAACAGGTGCTCAAGGTCGTGTTAAGCACCTGTTCAGGTTGTTAAACAGGTGCTCAAGGTCGGTTAAGCACCTGTTCAGGTTGTTCAAACAGGTGCTCAAGGTCGTGTTAAGCACCTGTTCAGGTTGTTAAACAGGTGCTCAAGGTCGTGTTAAGCACCTGTTCAGGTTGTTAAACAGGTGCTCAAGGTCGTGTTAAGCACCTGTTCAGGTTGTTAAACAGGTGCTCAAGGTCGTGTTAAGCACCTGTTCAGGTTGTTAAACAGGTGCTCAAGGTCGTGTTAAGCACCTGTTCAGGTTGTTAAACAGGTGCTCAAGGTCGTGTTAAGCACCTGTTCAGGTTATAAAACAGGTGCTCAAGGACGTGTTAAGCACCTGTTCAGGTTGTTAAACAGGTGCTCAAGGTCGTGTTAAGCGCCTGTTCAGGTTGTTAAACAGGTGCTCAAGGTCGTGTTAAGCGCCTGTTCAGGTTGTTAAACAGGTGCTCAAGGTCGTGTTAAGCGCCTGTTCAGGTTGTTAAACAGGTGCTCAAGGTCGTGTTAAGCGCCTGTTCAGGTTGTTAAACAGGTGCTCAAGGTCGTGTTAAGCGCCTGTTCAGGTTGTTAAACAGGTGCTCAAGGTCGTGTTAAGCGCCTGTTCAGGTTGTTAAACAGGTGCTCAAGGTCGTGTTAAGCGCCTGTTCAGGTTGTTAAACAGGTGCTCAAGGTAGTGTTAAGCGCCTGTTCAGGTTGTTTTAAACAGGTGCTCCGTATGTTAATCGCCTGTTTTCAGGTTTGTTAACAGTGCTCAAGGTCTGTCAAGTGCCTGTCAGGTTGTTAACAGGTGCTCAAGGTCGTGTTTTTTTAAGCGCCTGTTCATGTTTTTAAACAGGTGTTCAGGGTCTTGTTAATCGCCTGTTCAGGTTGTAAAACAGGTGCTCAGGAAGTGTTTAAGCACTTGTTCAGGGTTGTTAACAGGGGGCTCAAGGTCGTGTTAACGCCTGTTCAGGTTTGTTAAACAGTTGCGTCAAGGTCGTGTTAAGCACGTTCAGTTGTTAAACAGGTGCTTCAATGTCGGTTAAGCGCCTGTTCAGGTTGTTAAACAGGTGCGTCAGGTCGGTTAAGCGCCTGTTCATGTTTTTACAAACAGGTGCCACGGTCTGTTTAAGCGCCTTTCAGTTGTTTAACAGGTGCTCAAGGTCGTGTTAAGCGCCTGTTCAGGTTGTTAAACAGGTGCTCAAGGTCGTGTTAAGCGCCTGTTCAGGTTGTTAACAGGTGCTCAAGGTGTTAAGCGCCTGTTCAGGTTGTTAAACAGGTGCTCAAGGTCGTGTTAAGCGCCTGTTCAGGTTGTTAAACAGGTGCTCAAGGTCGTGTCAAGCACCTGTTCAGGTTGTTAAACAGGTGCTCAAGGTCGTGTCAAGCACCTGTTCAACAACTACGAGTACAACCAATGATGTACGTAAACAGGGTCAACAACTATATGTAAAACCAATGGTGTACATAAACACCCTGGACACCTGTTAGACAACCTGGTCAGGGTTGCGGCAGCCGTAGGGATGGAAGGGGGGATGGGGGATGACGGTTGGTACATGAGTTTGTGGGGGGAGGGTGGGGGGGCAGATGTGTGTGTGTGTGTGTGTACAGGAGTGGGTTTAGGTAGAACTGGGTTATCTGCTGAGCAAGGGAAGGAGAGAGGGAGTGAAGGGTATGTTTAGTGGGGGAGGAGGAAGGGGGGGGGGGGGGGGGGGGGGGGGGGGGGGGGGTCAGCCTTCCTACAGGCTGGATGTTGCACACGCCCCCCCCCACCCCATACACACATGCACACATACACACACAGTCAACCAGCGCCCTGAGCTACCTCACGCCGCCCGAACCCAACCCAACCACCCTACCACAACCTCCTAAACCCGCACTACCCTAAACACAACCAACCAAAACCAATCCTAACCAATCAAACAAACCCTAACCAGTCCAAACTAACCCTAACCAATCCAACCTAACCAATCAAACCCTAACCAATCAAACCCTAACCAATCAAACCCTAACCAATCAAACCCTAACCAATCCAGCCCTAACCAATCCAGCCCTAACCAATCCAGCCCTTACCAATCCAAATCCAACTCCAACACAACCAACCAAAAACAATCTAATTCAAACCAAACCTACCCTCTAGGAACGGCGGCCGCCAAGCAACCCTAACCAATTAAAACCAATCCAAACCAATCCAAACTAATTAAAACAAACAAACCCTCCAGGAACGTCGGCCCCCAAGAAAACCTAACCAATCCGAACTATTATAAACCAAACCAACCCTCCAGGAACGGCGGCTGCCAAGCAACCCTAACCAATTAAAACCAATCCAAACCAATCCAAACCAATCCAAACCGGCCCCTCCAGGAACGGCGGCCGCCAAGCAAAAAAGCGGCTCCCGGGTCTCGGTCATAGGTTTGGTCATTAGTCTTGCAGCAGCCTTTTCTGACGTGGCCAGCTCGGGAGAAGAGGTGGAGAACACCAAGGCCATCCGCTGTGCGCTGCAGGCCAATGATCGGTGGACAGAGTTCAGTAACAAGGGGGGCCCACTGCACCAAATGTTGACGGAGCAGGAGGGCGATTTAGGGGGGCCTCGAGTTCAGCGGCAGACTGAGGAGGAGAACTCCGAGCTCGCTGAGTTGGCTGGGGGGGGGCTGATGAGTGGGCGGGAGATCCTAGCTCTCTTGCAAGGTATGAATGGCCTTGGCCTGATGAAATGACTGGCATGGCTGGCAACCCTAGCCGTGGTTGTCGTTGCCCCTATGGTGCTCTTCAGAAGGCCACTGAGCAGGTCTTTCAGGGGGCCTTCGACATGATATCGCCGCTGATGGCGTCGTGCTGATGGATCTGATGAAATGACTGGCATGGCTGGCAACCCTGGCAGTGGTTCTCTTCGCCCCTCTGGTGCTCCTTCAACGGCCGCTGAGCAGATCCCTCGCGCAGCCTGCGGCATGATGACGCTGCTGTTGGTATCGTACTGCTGGACATGAAATGACTGGCATGGCTGCCAACCCTGGCTGTGGTCATCGCTGCCCCTATTGTCCTCCTTAGACGGCCGCATTTGACGGCATTTCTGTTGGCTTGGCTTGGCAACAGCATGACGGCATTGTTGTTGGCTTGGGTTGGCTTGGCAACAGCATGACGGCATTGCTGTTGGCTTGGCTTGGCGTGGCGACAGCATGACGGCATTGCTGTTGTGATAATGCTGTTGGATTGGATTGAATTGTTACCTGGTTGACCAGCCAACACTGGGCTGCTTGCCGTGTTTGAAGTCCAAGTCTTTTGGAATGGATTGTTACATGGTTTTTCAGCCAACTCTGGACTGCTCACCGTCTTCCAAGTCCCCCCATGTGATACCTATATATATGTTACCACCTGGTTACTATCTTTGAAACCAAGGAGCCAACTATGCAGATTAGGCAATTTGAAGACTTGTACAGGTCTGATGCCATGAGTCCAAGGGGACACGCCTTCAGGGTGCCCATCCTTTCACAGACAATAAATTTAGTTCACTACTCGTCGGCTGTGCTAAAGGAGGCCGCCGTCTGCTCAATAGGATTTGATCAGTACATGGGTTTTTAGCCGACTTAGGGCTGCTGACCTTCTTCCAATTCCATGCAACGGTCTCCTCAGCATGGTGTAGTGTTTTTGTACACTTCAGTTGTGCTTGCGTTTGAGAGCCTACCCGACTTCTGGGTGTAGGGTTTAAACTCTAGTGTGATGCTGTTCTCGCTATGTGTGCTCTCTGTTCTCTCTCTCTCTCTCTCTCTCTCTCTCTCTCTCTCTCTCTCTCTCTCTCTCTCTCTCTCTCTCTCTCTCTCTCTCTCTCCGTGTGTGCTGTGCATTGATTTATCCAAGATCTGCGTTTGATACGTGAGACACGGCGTTTTGAACAATCCTCGGGCTGATCCCTTCATAACTTGAACTTGGTTTCATGGCTCTAGCCATTAAGGCTGGTATATGTCTTTGGCACTAACGTCCCTGTTGACTTGATACTGTAAAACAAACGCTACTATTGTTGTCATGTAACCAAGTCCAAGTTCGATTTCTGTTATTCTAAGAATTGTTACTTGAACTTGAACTTGGTAACATACCTTCAGCCAGCAATTTGGCTGCTCGCCGTCTATGGCAGTAAAACAATTATTACCACGAAAATGTAAACTCGAACAAATCCCTTTTTTACGAATTGTTACAAGGTTATATACGCCAGTTTTGTCGTCTTGTCATCTGCACATTGCAGCGAACAATTAACCCCCGTGCGAGAACCACGGAAACCAGGGATTTCTAGTGCACATGTGCAGATTCGAACCGGGAACTCCTCTGGTTATGGTGACCATATTAACCTGTACACCACTCGGGGCCGACTCGGAGCATCTATTATTCTGACCATGCTATCCGCCTGCAAACTTGAACGTAAATTTGGTAACATAGCTTTAGCTTACAAGCTATCTCCCCCTATCCAAACCCCAGACCCGGTCGTTAAGGCTTCGGCGACCGGAGTTCGAGCCCCGCTGCCGGAAGACGGCGGGTGGTTTCTCGAGTCCGACTTTAAGGTGGTGTTGTTTCACTGGTAGGACATGAGCCCCTTGTAATATTTTTTTCCCCCCTGCCTTTGGACCTGGCCGGTGACGACATTTTATGGTGGATATTGCAGCGCTGTGGATACTCAAGTTTGTAGAGCCTTTCTAGCAAGGCTGTGTGTTGGCTGCATATAGCCAACAGGTCTGCCCTGTCAACGGGGGTGAATTCCTTTTTGAAAATTGAAAATTAGAACATCCAAGTAAGTCACACTGCCGGGGACATTTGACCCTACTAAGGACGTGGTTTTATCGACACCGGCTCGTTATCTCACCTTGCTCGAGGTTGGCAACGAGGCTAGAACCAGTCACGTTTCATACGGTTAACGGCCACCGTGAGAACCGAAACGCTCCCGACGGGGTTCGAACCCGGCATCTCCTTCGGTCAAGGTCGGATACTCTACCATTGAGCCACTCCGAGTCACCGGGGATAATTCCTTTTTCTTAGGTGTTTGTGCGTGCTTGCGGAGTCTTGTTAGCTTGTTTTTGTGGACTCTCTGCGTGTAGTCTGGATTCTCCCTATACTCCTCTCTCTATGCCTTGGTAGTTCGCATTGCTTGTTGTCAAGCCTTTTATTTGCTCTTTCGTACGTTTTTTTTGAGGTCACCTCCTGGACCAGATTCTGAGGGGTATGTTGCCCAAACCCCCTCTGTTATAAAACTGTCCAGCTGCCTCGGCGCTGTCCAGTCTCGGCATTGATTTTTGCTGAGTATGTAACTGTATCCTCTCTCTCTTACTCCTTGGGGTGTGTTTGGTTGTTATCCTAGGCACTCTTGTCCTTATTTGCAAGAAGGCGGTGCAGGGTTGACTAGCGCTTTTTTCTGTTAGGGGCATTATCGCTGCATATTAAGGTGCTCATAGCTCGTGCCCTTGATTGGTCTTTAGCTCTTTTGGCTCAGCCCTCTTCTCTTGTGTTTGTTGGGCTTGGTGCTCTGGATTGCCTGCCTCAGCATCCCTCCCCTTCACGCTCCCCTTTCCGCTCTAATTTCCGCCTCTAGTTTGTTTCCTTTTTGTGGACTTTACCTAGTTTGTTTTCAGGTTTGTGGGGGTGCCTTCAAAACCCTCGTGCTAACGTGTTTTAAAATTTGATGGTCGGCAGGCTGTGCTGCTGTCCAGTCTCGGCAGTGATTTGCTGAGTTTATGTAACGAACCCTCTCTCTCTCTCCCTCCCCCTTTGCTCCCCACTTTTTAAGCGCCTGCCCCTGGAGCTAGCATTCGCTATGCGCATGCAGCAGCTAGGATTTCTTAGACTCCCTGCTGCCGGTCCATTGGTTTCGGATGTTGCCAGCGTTCTCTCCTAAACCCTTCTTACACTTGTCCCTCTTCCATACGGCGCTTTCTATCAGCGTTTATGCTATACCAAATGACCTCACTTGACATCTGATTCAGATGTCAAGTGAGGTCATTTGGTAGAGCATAAACGCTGATAATAACGTATTTTCCGAGTTGGGATTTTCCCAGAGGTCCGATTAACTCCTACCACTTAGGGCCAGGTTCGAAACATGGTGGTTACCCAGAGGTCAACGACTGCCTACTCAGAGGCCAATCGAGAACTTAGTACTGATTGATTTATCAGGCAAGTAAAGGACCGCTGGCAGACACAATTCCGCTGATAAGAATCAAACCCCACTCGGAAAGTACGTTATTATCAGCGTCTATGCTCATAAGAGCATAAACGCTGATACTTTCTTGACAGGGGGAGATGTAAACAAGTTCAAGTCATCAGAATATACCGGACATAACTCCCGGAAAATATCAGCCATCCCAGACCCCTTCTTGTAATACCAGACATCCCAGCAGATGACTCTCATGAAGGGCTGAAAGATAAGAGTTTGTAGGCCAGGCAGGGCAGTAAAGAAAGCGTGGGGGTGGGGAAGTTGGATCGGATTGTTACATTGATTTCCAGCCCGATGTGCCCGCATGTGATTCCCAGCCAACTGGGCTGCTCACCGTCTTTCAGTTCCAAGTCCCCCCCGGCCATAATCACACGGAGAAAAGGGGGCAAACTAAGCTGATTAGACAGTTTGAAGACTTATCCAGGTCCAGAGGTGGGGGGAGAGAAGGTAGGCGTGGAGGTTAACAGGCAGGGTACTTCAGGAGGACCCCCAGCTCTGCTGCCTGAGACGCAACACATTTTATAGCCTGCAATCTGCGGCGCAGCAGACCCTTCCTTCTGGTCAACGAACCCTCCCCACGTTGCGTCCTGCAACGCAACGGACTCTTCTATGTTGCGTCTGCGACGCAGGACGCAGCGTCTTGAACAACCAGGGGTCCAATCAAAGGCATGTATGATATGGCTTCCCAGCAAAAATAGGTTTTTCCGACGTCCCAATAATATTACGGCGTCCCAGGCTCCCAGCCGACCGCAGTCGCGACTGCTGGTGTGCAGTTATGTAGAGCCTACCGTGTGCACCGCACACATACCACATAACTAGATAGCCTGGGCTAGCTACCTGGGTTGGTGACAAAGATGCGACAGAGGGCACTAATCAGTTCACTCAGCATCACAAACGTTGCGACGCAAGGTCCATTTACGGCAATTTTTTCACGCCTTGCCGTCGCAGCGCGGCGATCCATTCGTGACACGTTGCACGAAATGCAAACTTGTGACAAAAGGCCGGGCCTAAAAAAAAATTAAAATTTAAACATTCAAGAATTGTGGCAATGACCTCTAAGGACGTGCCCAGTGGGATTAAGGGAACCGGATCGTAAGTATACGATGCTCGAGCCGACATCGCATCTGGATTCCAGTTACCGTGCTGTCGACCCAAGCGCACTCAAGGGGGTTCGAACCCCGCACCTGCCTCGATCTTTTCACCTTGGCTCTGCCACTGAGCCATTCGGTTCTGATCGGCGATAAGGCCGGGCCTAAGACAATTGCATGTGCCTCATCGCCAGTTGCTGGGACTCAAACTCAAGTTCTTGCCTCCCCTGGTCCAACAGACTCTTGATGCATTCTGGTGACTGAAGATCCGGGGGGATGGCCAGTGAGAGGTAGAACCTGCGTGTGGTGGTGGTGGTGTGTGTGTGTGTGTGTGTTGGGTGGGGGGGGGGGGGGGGGGGGGGGAGGAGGTATACAAAAAGCTTATTTCTGGGCAGTGAATACTAGGGGTCTAAGCAGATCTAACCTTCAATATTTGAAAATAGAAAACATCAGTAAGAGGAGACAAGAGATAGGGATGATTGGCTACAAAAAGCAGTGATTTATTCCGCCAAATAGACCAGGGTACTACTAAGCGCGTGCGGCAGCGCGGTGCCGCGCTGCCTTTTTGAGCCCCTCAGCGTGTCTCGCGCAGTTTTTTCAACTCCCTGTGGGCGCAGTGCGCAGTTTTTGCGCTTTTTACACTAAAAAGCGCTGACCGATTTGACGTGTGTGCGCTTTAAGCACTGATCAATTTGGCAAGAAGTAGTACTCTACTTAATAGACATCGTCACTTCATCAGGCAGCAGCAGGGTAATTCAAAGCACGCGCTTTTGCGCTTTTGAGCGCTGAATTTTTGACCCCCTCTGCGCTTTAAGCACAGTTTTTTGCAACCCCCAGTGGGCGCAGCAGGCAATTTTTGCGCTTTTTGCACTACAAAGCGCAGTTTTTTTGTTTTCAAGTGCGCTGAAGCGCTGGCCAATTTGGCCATTTGAAGTACCCTGGGCAGCAGTACCTGTTCATATCTTGATGAGGGGTCTTAGCTCACATGTTCATCTCGCAGGGTGTGTGCGTGTGTGCGTGTCGGGTGTGTGGGGTGTGGGTGGGGGTTGGGTTGGTGTGGGTTGGTGTGGGGGGCGATGGGTTGGGGATGGGGGTGACAAATACATTTTGTGTCAAGTATACATCATGAGGCAGCAGTGCCTGTTCATCTTGATGAGAGCTCTAAGCTCACATATTCATCTCACAAGGAGTGTGTGTGTGTGTGTGGTGGTGGTGGTGGTGGTGGGGGCATGGGTTGAGGTTGGGGTTAATAAATACAAGTTTGGTCAAATATACATCAGACAGCAATACTTGTTCCCCTTGCAAGGGGTTTTGTGTTTGTGTGTGTGGTGTGGGGGAGGTGGTGTGGGTTTGGGGTGAGGTGTGTGTGTGTGTGTGTGAAGGGGGGTGAGGTGGTGCGGGGTGGGGGAGTTGGGGTGGGTGAGGTGGTGGGGGGGGGGGGGGGAGATGAGGTGGGATGGGGGGACGGGGTCGATTCGTGCACCTTACCTAAAAGGAATAGAGGTTATTGGCGCTCCTAATGCTTTAGAGGGAAGTGTCTTTTCTTCTGCTTTAGCTTTGGGGGTTAAGGAGGTAGGGTAAACATGATAAGGCAGCAGTACCTGTTCATCTCACCACAAGCCTAAGCTCACATGCTCATATTGCAAGGGGTGTGTGTGGGGTGGTGGGTGGGGTGCATGGTGGTGTGGGTAGGTGAGGTGGGAGGGTAGGGTGGTGGTGTGTTGTGGGGTGGGGGAGTTGGTGTGGTGTATTGTGGGGGAGTTGAGGTGGGTTGGGTTGGGGTTGGGGTGGGGTAAGTGTGAGGTGGGAGGGGTCGGGTGGTGTGGTGTGGTGTGGTGTGGGGGAGTTGGTGTGGTGTATTGTGGGGGAGTTGAGGTGGGTTGGGTTGGTTGGGTTGGGTGGGTTGGGGTGGGGGAGTTGGTGTTGGGGTGGTTGGTGTGGGGTGGGGTGGGGGAGTTGGGGTGGGGTGAGGTGGGGTGAGGTGGGGGAGTTGGGGTGGGGTGAGGTGGGGGTGAGGT